>SKCR01028357.1:0-118623 GCA_019454045.1 Zanthoxylum bungeanum
ATTGGCACTAGAGCAAGTGGGAGTTTTTGTTGGGGTTGGTGCTTAGAGCGCCAATTCCCGGTTGTATTTCTTTATGAATACTAGTTTAAAACGTTATTATTATGAATAATATATGCAGTTTCTATAATATAATGTATCTTTTAATATGGTAAAGACGTAATGACCTTAGAATGACTAATCATGATGCTGTTGCAAAAGCGTCGCAACTGACATTGAGTTGTATCATGACGTTGTCATTCTCAGACAGTTCATGGTCAAGGTTTACACTAATTGGTCAGTAAAGTAAACCTGTTGAGACCAGTACATGTTGTATACTGGAATATATGATTCCAATGGTTTCTCAATAAACCATAAGTCTTGGAGACTAGTATAGACGTGTAGGTGTTTATAGCGAATAAATACTGAACGACTCACCGTAGATTCTTAATGAATGGTACACCAACGTCAATAAGAATCTTATCGGGTTGAGTAGCACTTGTGATTCTTCGACTTGAGATACCATTGTGGGCGCATGAGACATCTTCCACACTTAAATGGCAGTCACGTCACCGATCTATTTAGATCAGATATCCGCATGTTCGTTGGGTGTGGATAGATCCTCAGGGTGTCATGTGTGTATCGAGATAGGATCTGTCAGTTCTGTGTATCAGAGCATAGGTAGTCCATATGATTAGCAATCAGATAAAAATCATAGGCCCGTGGTACATTTTAGCAGTCAGTTCTAAATGTTCTATATGAGATTGCTAATAGATACGTCGACGGGATAATCCCTATAGAGATTTGACGTTTACATATATATCTTTGGGATATATCCGGATACCTGTGACGGAGGAATTATACATTTTCCATAACACCGACCTGTATGATTCATCGAGTTTATCCGTGATCGTCATAATTTACGGGTGGATAAATTATGGACACGAAATTGGATTTCGTGACAGATATGCCTGAAGTTAGAGAGTCTCACTAATGAAATATACTCATAGAGCACTAGGGCAATATTTATAAATAATATTGATTATTTATAAAGTCGTTTAAAGGTTAAACGCAAAGTACATGTGTAGGGACCCGATAGTCATTTCTTATTTTTTGTGTATCTGCATTTAATGTTAGATTTTATCAAATACACATTAATTAATTGTCAAATTGAGATATTTGACTAATATCATAAATATATATGTATTTGATATTTAATGTAAATATAATACATATATTTAATATATTTGTATTTAAATAATTATTTAATTATTTAATTGTTAAATAATTAAATTAATAGAAAATACAAATATCCTAAGTTATGATATTTATTTTAATGACTTGAGTTGCATTTGTTGGCTTGCTTTAATTCATTAAATGGTTTGATGATTAAGCTTGCAAGTTGATAAAGCTTTATTGAAACAAAATAAAATATCTAGATATTTATTTTTTATCTCTAAATTTTCGGCCAAGGCAATATTGGAGGAGATATAAATTGTTTTGTTTCTTTAGGGTTTCATTAACCTTCAACATTTATCAAAATACTCCATTAAAGAAAACAAAGAAGCTTGAGAGAAAGAAAAAGAAAACAAATGAAAGTTTGGATTTTAGTAAGTTTTTCAAGCTTGCTATTATAGAGGAAAATATTCTTGAGTTCTAGGCTACATGCTATGAGTCTCTTATGTTTTTCTATTCTTTATTCTTTGTGTTTTTGGTGGATGGAAGTTTGATAATAGGGTTGAGCATGTATAAAGATCATAGAATGTTACTAATGAGTTAATAAGCATTCTTTTGATATTTTGAGAAACTTGTTGCCATTCTAGAGTTATTGACATACTCTTAAATGAGCTAGATTTGTTCTATAGTTGTTTCATTGTGGTGAGGCTTGATTGGTGTGGAAGAAACATGATTGAAGTGTTGGATTTTACTAATTTGGTCTAATTTGTCCAATTTAATGAAATTGAAAAATTAGGATTTAAGACCACTTCCAAATTTGGGGCTTTTCATTTATGTTGTGTATTTGGATGTGTATATGATACATATAAAATCTTATGTTGATTGGATTTTATCTTGATGTGTTTTGAACATTGAAAGTGCAAAATGCACATTATGTCATGCTTGGAGGCTCTCGGCCTTGGGCAAGTTTTTTGGGATTTTTGTTGCAATTTGAATTCCAATGTGTAGGACATGTTAAATTCATATTAGTAATGATTTAGAATCATCCAAAATTATTTTGAACAATTTATGACTAAAATGAACAAAATGCAAAGTTTTGGGGCAATTTGGTAATTACATAAAAATTTGATTTATTGTGTAATATTTCATAATTTGATAATTGGGTAATTAAATAAATAAGTTTATTTAATTGATTCGAGAAAAAATTTGAAATCGGAAAATTTTGATTTTCCATTGTTCCGCTGCGTTACCGGATTTCCGCCGTAAAACCCCTTCACGCCCATCGCCCAAAACCCCAACACTAATTGCCTTAAATTCACGTGTTTGATCATATCAAATATCTTTGAACAATTCAAAGACTCACAATGAATTTTATAATATAGTTTTCAACGCTTCAAATAGAATATCTTTGAACCATTCAAAATATTCTATCCATGTTTCATCATAAACATATTGAAAGTTCTTGAACAATTCAAGACATTCAATATATACTTTATTAGAAACACGTAACTGAGTAATGACAATTCATTAACTAAGTTACAGAGTAGAGAAAACTATCCAAGGCAATTTCCAATTCATCAAATTACATACATCCAATGTATTAGTTTAATAAATCTGTGGTCCAATGACAATCATTGGTTAAATGAATACAATATTCATTAAATGGTTAAGGATATATGGTGTGAACTCGTATCAGTCCATCCTTTACCATACGGAATAAGCATCTAATGCTATTATGATAAAATCTCATAAAGCACAGTTCTAAGTTATTTATTTTACCGAATATTTTTCTTAATGCTTATCTTTCATTAATGGCACTACTAGTCATCTTAAAATATGTAACAACAGTTTATACAGAACAAGTAACTATCCAATAGTCACAAGTTCTGATATCAAATATCAAAACAGTTATTAAACATTATTTTAAATAACTATACGGGAGATCTGGTATCCAATACATATAGTTATCATATTGTGAGAATCGATATTCTCTATACACAACTATACACATCTCTTTTCTTAAGCTTTATAATTTGCGTTCAATTATTCACAACAATTGCAAATGATTGATTAGCAAACTGTGTCAAACACGTGACTTCTAAAAGTCACTAAAGCCAAGAAACGTCATTATAAGATAAACAAATACAAATGGGGTTTTCTTAATGTCAGTCAAGAATCTCGAGACATGAACTATTCAAGTCAATTCTTACTGCATAAGAAACAATTCTTTCTAGAATAATATCCTAAACCAGATATATATTTAGATTACTTAATCGTGACTCAGAAACTAAGTCACTAACCATATTGATTTACAAGGAAATCGGAACAACGGTTCCCGATGGTTTCAACTAATCTAACAATATCTAAGTCTACTGTCTTTCTAGAATCTATTCTAGAACTACGCAACCATAAGTAAAGTTAGAAACTCTATTCAAGTAATAAGCATGCAGTGGCTTAGAAGCATAAATCTATAAACAATATAGAAAATAAAGGAAAACGAAAGCAGTATTTTCCATAAAATTACACAATGCTTAAGTTATGGATTTTTAACCCAGCAGTGTCTCCCACTACTTTACGTAATACCGTAATCCTCAACGGACAACGAGAATTCAATAATTAAATCGAATTCCATAATGAGAGTAGGATCTCATGAATATATTTCGACTCACAGCTTTGGCACGATCTCGCCTACGTATATTCATTAGGTAGCCAACTCTTTGTCAATCACTCACCGGTGACTCCTAGTTTTGGTCCTGACCGTTTCTCGTTGTGACGGCTTTGGCACGTTCACAAGGAGGCGTATCAAGGCTACATTTGTCAATGACAAACTCAAGCTACCGATGTAGTCCTGACAGCTTTGGCACGTTCAGGATTTCCACTTTCATTTGAATTTGTCCAGTATCAATATAAAACTGGTATGGATAATAATTCTATAACCTACACCCTTACAGCTTTGGCACGAACTCGGACGCAGTTATAGAAAGATACCCATAAACTGTATTGACAAGACGGACCAAGAACATATATCCAATACACGTTACTTTACAGCCATATTTAAAAGCCGGGATATTCCTCTGGAAGCTATAATCTACATCAAATGCAGAATTTTAATCTAAATCATTTTCTAAACATATCAATTCTACCTTAGAAAACATAACACAATTTAACTATTAAATTTCAATTACATTTCCGTTAGAGTAGAACCGAAAAGTAAAGAAACATATATAGATTCCAAGCATGTGCGAACATTAAAATTGGATTAAATATCAAATATCAAGCATGAATAATGTAATGGATGAAGCATCAGACCCGCTCTGATACCATTTTTGTTAGGGTTTTAGGCGATGGCCGCAGCGGAAGCGCGGTTCGGGCGAAATCGTAATTTAAAACTTTTTCAAATTACCGAATAAATTATTCAATATATAATATGAATAATTTATTCATATTTCACCTAAACCTATTTATTCAATATCAAATATTGACATAAATAAGGTTGAAAATTAGCGAAACTTTTTACGAAAACCGTTTTGCTGCAAAATGACGCAAAACGCGTTTTTGATCGAACCGACCACCCGACACTTATGGGGACTGCCCAGGTCAGCCCCAATAGTGTCAGGACAGTTCATGGGCTGCTCGAACAGTGACGGATTCACTGTTTGGGCAGTCGTCACCCGGTAACGCCGTTTTTGGCCGTTTTCGCTTATTTAAACTCCGAAACACTTTCCGGAAATTGTTCAAACTCCCAAAATACATCCATTACATTCATATGACATCAAATTCATCATAAAAATTTCAGTTTTATCAGATTTGATCAGAAACCGAAATTACCCATTTTTCATGCTTTAAATCCCAAAATTCAAGATTAATCTAATTAATCTACAACACCAACCAAAGTCACCATACATGAAGCAACCAAGAACAATTCTAGGTGTCACAAGAGTGGTCATAACACTCTAGAATAACAACTCATCAACAATTGATCAAATTGGACAATAATTACACTAATTACTTCCAGAACTACTTCACACATGCACCATGCTTCCAATTTCATCCACCATAACCAAAAGCCCCAAATTCTAAGAGAAAAGGAAATCCTAGAATCATACTAGTTCATCAAGAAAACAAGAAACATGCTTTCAAGCTCAAAAGGATAAAGAATTACCTTTAATTCTCAAATTCCTCCAAGTTTTTTCTTGATTTTCTTCCTTTTTCTTTCATGATTTGATCAAACAAATTCTTGGGGTTTTTCTTCTCAAAGTTTCGGTCATTGTGTTAGATTAGGAAAATGAAATTTTTTTATTCTTTTAAAAAGCCTTGACCGACTTTTTGGGGGCTTTTTTTGTCAATTTGTATTTTTATTTTATTAAATTAAAAGGCAAACAAGATAAGCTCAAAGGTGGACAAATTAAATTTGAACATCTAAGCTTAATAAAGTCATGCCATTGAACCAGTCATAATTGGACAAATTCCATAACATTTATGGAAAAAATTTAATTAATTAATCATTTAAATATTTAACAATTAAATATTCAAATAATCAATTAATATAATTATTATTATATATGTATTTTATTTACAATAAATAACAAATACATATATTTATGGCATGTGTCAAAATCTCATTTGACGGATAATTAATGTGTATCTAATCGTATTATGTATCAAATATAAATACAAAATAATTACGATTGACCAAAAATGCCCATATGCATGTGTTGTCGTTTAACCGATTAGACGATCCGAATTAACTCATTTAATCCGGTGAAGTATTATGGATAATCCGTATTATTCATATCGAGTTTCTCAAGTACTCAACGAGTACACTTCATATTGTGGGACTCTCTAAGTTTAGGTTTATCTTTCACGAAATCCAATTTCGTGTCCATAATTCACCCACTCATTGATTATGACGACCACAGATAATCTCGCTAAACTATACAAGCCGAGGTCATAGCATACGTATAATCCCTCCGTCACAGACTATCCATATTATACATGTGATATAGATGAGAACGTCAAATCTGTTCGGTATAATATAGTCGACTTTCAATTTACGATCTCTAAATAACACTCGGAACTGGTTTTCGAAGTTATACCACGGTCATGGATTTACTAGATCGTAAACACGTGCGGATGCATATGCCCTGTACACAGGACTGACGGATCCTATCTTGATACGCACTGGATATCATGAGCATCAGTCCACACCTAACGAACAGGTGGAGGTCTGATCTAAATAGATCGGTGACGTGACTGTCATCAAAGTGTGGAGGATAACTCATATATCCCACTGTGGTATCTCAAGTCGAAGGACCACTATGCTCGCTCAACTCGAGAAGGTTCCTATTGACGTTGGTGTACCATCTATTAGGAAACATTCAGTGAATTGTTCGGTGTCTTATCAAATAAACACCTACATGTCTATACGAGTCTCCCGAGACTCATGGTTCACTGGGATAAACCATCTGACCAAGTCACGATATACGACATGTACTGGTCTCAGCGGATTTTACTAACCGACCCGTGTTAGCAAATCTTGAACATGAATTTTATTTAAGGATATACAACTAATAGTGCGCTTCCCAATGTCAATTACAAACTACGTTGTAATTGCGCACTATACTGTAAATCATAGGGTCTTTGTCTAATATACACGTATCACTATACCATATTTAGTTTCGATCTAATCATAATTAGATATCTAATCATAATTAGATCGAATAAGTATATAAAAGACAATGGTGCTACCATTAAATTAGTAATATTATGGAAAATGGAATTGTTCATATTTATGAATCGGACATAAATACGATCCGGATTGGCACTCCGAGCACCAACTCAACAGTGGCTTCATTCTATTAACTTTTTTTGCCTGTTTTACAGCAAACCATGTGGTTATTTTTTAGGGATATGATCAAATGAATAATCCTTGCTGTTGTACTTCGCCCGCCTATTGTTTCTGCGATCATTATAATTGTACAGGTATGGAAATTTGGTCTTTGTTCCTGATTATAGGATTTTTTTTATAGGGTAATTAATTGTAAGCTTTTTTTTTTTGTTTGTTTTTGATTAATGTATTCTTGGAACATTTAATTGGTTATACGCTATTATTTCTTTGTTACTGTGTATTTTTTCTTCATCATGCTGAATGTTCCTTCCATGGCTGCAGAAAGGAGGTCCTAATCTGGACATCTATCTTTGGGCATTTATGTTTGTTCTTTCTCTTGTGATGATGACTCTATACCCTGTTCTAATAGCCCTCTATTCAATAAGTTTACTCCTGTAAGTATTTATGATTCTTTTAGTGCTTTATCCATTCGTGTAATGTGTTTCAATTATTGATCTTCTTTTCTTGGTTACACTGAAATAGCTTCCAGGAGGAGAGCAAAGGGAGAAAATTGAGAAACTTGCTTCCTCCTTCAAGTTTCCTTTAAAGAAGTTGTTTGTTGTTGATGGATCCACAAGGTCAAGCCATAGCAATGTAAGGATTTCAATTCTTGTTCAGTTACTGGGTTCTCCTGGTGATATTGCATTTTTCTGATCTGAAGTAAACACTTTCGTTTCCTTTTCGAGTGTGAAAAGAACTGCATTTACTATGAACTCCATAGCGTTGATGGATACTTGCACAAACAATCATAGCTTTGATTGGCAATGTGAAAAGGATTGGAGATTACCCTATTATTTATAAGTTTGTTAGGATATTGAAAAATGCTGGCACAAACTGGATAAATTTTTGTGTAGTGCAAGTTGGAAGTAATTAAAGTCTCTGCACATGTATTTTTGTCGCTGTATTTTTCAAACTCTAGATAGTATGAATATAAGATTTTCCTGCCGGTTTTCACATTCCCTATATTCTCATTTAGATTTGACATTTGGTATTTACTGATTTATCTTTTATGCAGGCCTATATGTATGGATTCTTTAAGAACAAGCGGATTGTCCTTTATGACACTTTGAAACAACAGGTAAAGACATGAAAATGTTTCTTCATCTTTCTTATATTCTTGTCCTTTAAAACGTCATACATATGTTGTCATTGATAAAGCTTAGTGCAAACTAATTGCTGCTTTTTATTTGTTTTGATTCAAGTTTTATTAACCTTCTGCAGTACCCTGGTTTGTTGAACTGACAACTATAATATGAGATGCTGGTAGAGTGTTCTATTTTTTGTATCATTTCATATCATTAATTCAAATTTGAAAGGGAGATTGAGGATCTGATCACTGTTGATTTATTGTTTGGACAGTTTCTGGCTGTGTCATCTCTGAGTTAAGAGGGTTATTTGTCTGATCTAATGTTCAAAATCGATATTGTATTGTTGCTAGGGTCGTGTGTTTAGCCCTTTTTAGTAGAATTTTAGCTTTTCGAGTAAAATTTATTGAATGATTTTCAATGCTTGTTTTATCCTTCACAATTTGAATGATCTCCAAGCCTTCACTATTGTGCTCTCTCTAGTCTAACAATTGAAACTACAGCAGAAAGTTTTTTTTTTAACTGAGTAGAATAAATAGTTAACCGCCTGCTTTTGAAACCCACATGTTTTCTTTGCAGCAATGTGGTTAACTTTGTGCTCCTTTCATGCAGAGTGTGCCATTCTATTAGACAAAAGATAAACTGTGCACACTTCTGTTTGTAATGTTCGGCAGTGCAAAAATGACAAGGAAATTGTAGCTGTTATTGCTCACGAGCTTGGGCACTGGAAACTTAACCATACAATATATTCATTCATTGCTGTTCAGGTATGCTACATTCTTCTCTTATGAACTCTGAATCTAAGATATAAACTTGTATTGGGGATAAAAATTCTTTTGCGCTGTTTGTCTTCAATTAGTATTATAGAGAATATAACTGTTTAAAATAAAACTCAAATTTCAAGCAAGGATCATATTTCTCACTTTAGTTATGAATCATAGTACAAAAGTAGGTCGTCTGTTTTCACCTTCCTTTTGGTGTCTGTTTACCTTTATCTTGAAGGTGTTAGTCTCATCTTCAGAGCAATTAATTTGGATGAAAGCATCAGGATGCATGAACTGTGAAGCATTTATTGTTCTTGCGGAGGCCGTTATTCATTTTGTTGCTAGTTTCCTAGTTCCACAGTTTTTTTGTGTTGTCTTATGTGCATACATGCTTTCCTGATTCTAAAAATTACCCTCCTCAATATAACTGATTATGTTTTACTAGTTGTCAAATTGACTTTGAGAAGGTGCTTCATTCTCATGTTCGCAGATTCTTACATTGTTACAATTTGGAGGATATACCTTGTGAGGAACTCAAAAGATCTCTTCCGAAGTTTGGGTTTGACACCCAACCAGTACTCTTTGGTCTAATCATCTTTCAGGTGTTGTTGTCTATGGTCCTACTCATTGTATGTTTTCTGGCTTTAGGTTTTACTTGTAATTTTTATGCCTCTTTATTAGGAAATATCTTATCAATACTTGTAATTACAATGCCAAGTGCAAGAATGAGCTGCCGCTGTCTTTTCTTGCATAACTTAGTTTATGTTTTATTGCGACTTGCAAGTACAAGGTATCTTGTTAAATTTTGCTCAAGTTTGATGTGAGCATGCTTCATTTATTAAAATGCTATGTTTAACGTTTTGTATATGTATTAATGTGGCTTTCTGGAATTGACTAGTTAGATTTTCTGCTAAATAATAATAATCTTTCCCCAGAAGAGGTTTCTAACAATTTATCTAACCTTGTTGTTTGCAGCATACTGTAATACCAATCCAACACCTAGTAAGCTTTGGTCTTAATCTTGTGAGCCGATCTTTTGAGTTTGAGGTAACTTCTTGAAATGCAGGCTAGTTTGTTGGTTTTACCCCTTCTCTCTCGCTCTCGCTCTCTCTCCCTCTTTTTGGTGGGATGGTTTTTGAAACTGTATCTTACTACTACTAGATATATTTTTTCTATTTAGGCTGATGCCTTTGCTAAGAGGCTTGGTTATGCCCCAGCTCTTCGTGCTGGTCTTGTGAAACTACAGGTGATTGATCAATATTTTCCCACCTTGATTAGAAGTTGAATTTTCCTTTCACTGCTGTTGCTCTGAAACAGAGATAAAGTAGCACACTACTAAGGCCATGTTAACACATCCTTTCTGTGCATAGTCATCACTCATCTGTACTCTTCTATATTCGGAACTACGGTATAATGTTAACAGACAGGAAATTCCGGGTTTGCTGTTGGGGACTTTGTTGTTTTTTCCAGGAAGAAAATTTTGTCAGTTATGAATATGGATCCATGGTACTCAGCTTATCACTATTCTCATCCACCCCGTGTCGAAAGACTGGCAGCAATCGATGAACCTGATAAGAAAGAAAACTGATTTGATTAGGCAAACTTGGATGGCCAGCATAGTTTCTAGTTCCCTTTATTTTACAGTACACAAAGATAACATGGCGGCAGCTATAATATTAGTTTCCGTACGAGTTCTATTGGAGCATACATTCCTCTAACATCAGGTACAAAAAAAGAACTCCTCTTTACGCAAACAGAGGAAGGTAAAAGGAAGGAATTATGTACTTTATGAATGCGTGAGCTCATGATCATAGGATGTTAAAAATCTGCTGGGGTTAAAAGAAATCAGGTAGTGGTAATCAATCCAATAGCAATTTTTTTTTTTTTTTAAATCGTTGAAAACTCTTCCGCTAAATCACTTTTTTCAGGCTTAGATGGAGCATGTAAAACTCCCTACAGTCTCAGGTTCTTTTAAGAAACATACTTCCTAGATTGAAACTTAAGATCTCAATGTGAGATCATGAACCGTACATCACCAAGTTATGTCATCAAAATACAAACTCGATTTTATTTGGACTATTATGATGACATAACTTGAAAACTTTAGCCCAAACATTTCTTATTAGTTAAGGATGAACATCACTTATAAACACACATTTCAAATATCATTCCCATGTGATGACTTGTAAGACGATTTTATATGGAAATTGAACGGTCACATTGAATTATTGTCTTCACTGAAAAAAGGAATCTGATTTTATTTACGTTTGAAAAGATATAGACTTATAATTATTTTAGGGGTGTATGATATTGGTTTAAACATTAATCTAAAGGCCAAAAAAAGAGAGATAATGACAAGGAAAGAGAAGAATATCAAGTTAGCAAAAGCTTCAAGAAAGCCAAGCTGTCATAGGGCGCAAAACAACCAACAAATCATTATCAAATTCTGTACACTTCCATAATGCTGCTGTCTACTCATTCATTCTTGGCCAATTCCACCATGAGGGAGATGTTTTTTTTTTTTTTTAAAATAAAAATAAAAATAAAAATAAAAAAATCAAATAGCTTTTGTAATCTTGTCTTGATTCAATATAATATCATTTAAGATTCTAAAGTTTCACTCGCAATTTGCTCAATCTTTATCATGCTCATTCAGCTACTCGATCAAATTGATTGAATCAAAACAATAACAACAACAATAATAATAATAATAATAAAGCAAAGGCAAAGAGAGGGGACTTGCTTAATAAGCTAAGTAGCTCTTTCCCAAGTCTAACTTGTGGATCCCACCTGATTTCAGTGTCCCTGTTACCACGTGGCAGGACTGTGGTTCTGTGATCTAACAGTGTAATTCCAATTGCACCCTAACGGCGTACGCCGATCCCTTGAAATTACTCTTATCAATCATTATCATCAACAATACGTATAAAATCTAATCCCATCGTACTTTCTACAGTTACAGATTCTAAATTCATAACTCGTGAGATTTAACGGACGCCGTTGCCGTTGCCGTTGATTGGAGATAGCGCGGGTCCCAAACTCCATTACCAAATAGAAACAGAACAGAAAGCACATTGTCATTGAGATGATAAAACGGTCGATTCTTTTATATATTCGATATTATTCACCAAAAAATTATAGGATATCTAAATTTTGATGACTAGTATTTTTAGGATTTCAAATCGAATGAGTGATTTAAAAAATTTAATAAGTCATTAATTTATTGAATTGTTTCAGTTGTACTAATAAAATCGATTAACGTCATAAATAATTTTAAATAATTATAAATTATTAAAAAAATTAAGTTTTTTTAAAAAAAAAAAATTAAAACTGATCTAATCTGATTCATAAGTTTCAACCAATTTTTTAAAAGTCCGATTCATTTTATTTAGTTAGACCGGACTCACGATCGGTTTTCGATTTGACCGGTTCAACCGACTAGTCCAATTCGAATTTCAAAACACTTGATATCAGATATCATATAATATATAAACATATTTATGGGTTGGTATGGTTTGGTCCCGGTTCGGTATGATTATAAAAAAAAAATTAATTATTAATTATACGATTTTTAAACAAAATTAACCATACGTTTTTTTTAATAAAATTTATAATTATTTTTAATTGTCGATTCAGTTCGATACAATTAGGTTTTTTCAATTTTTTAATAATGAATGAAGTCTACAGGGATTCTAGCATTGCGTTTGGAATTCTCCACACTTGTCTAATATTGGACTGTCCTATAGATGCATGTGTACATTTGGCGTAATACATGCTCTAATATTACATTGGGTGTAATCACATTTGTTATTATATATGTTAAACCATGCTTGCATGTTAAGATAAGTGGATTGCCACTAAAAATCTACTACTCTCGGACAGATGTTGTTAGAGTTGGGGTTTTGAGCGTCAATCCGAATAATATATTGTACATTATATTTATTAGTTATTAATAATAATAAAAAAAAACTACCTCTTCATTTCAATTTTATTAATGGTAATTATTATCGTGTCATTATCTCTTAGTGCATATTATCAGTTATTAATAGAATAATATCAACCTTAGAATAGTCACGTAATAATACTGGACACTGGGTGTAGTCCGATATTGGGATAGTATTACTATTATAAGCTATTCTTAAAGTTTATATATATGTATAGTCATTGATTTTGGAATATGGTCAAATTCTTATAACCTATAAGACAGTGACGTATCCAGAAATTCAGTCAGCGGGGGCTAAATTTTTTCTCACCAAAATAATATACAATGAATTCATAGATATTTTTTGAAATTACAAGATATCCCTATACTTTTGAAAATTATGAAATAGCCCCTAATTTCTAAACTTATAAATTAACTAAAAAATTTCAGAATTATATTTTTTTCCATATTTCTAAAAATGTCAATTTACCATAAAAATTTAAGTAAAATTTTAATTTTAAAATTATGTATATTAAGTTTGTGTGGTATATTATAAACCAAACCTAAGTATAAACATAGATATTTTTATTTTTATTTAAATGTAATGAAATCTCCATTCTTTTGCAAATAGAAAAACACATAAATGAGTGGATTTAAAATGAAAAATAGTCAATTATCTATACACATATAAATTAAATATAATTATTTTAGATATGTTTAAGAAATAAAATTGATGCAAAAGTGTATTGGAATTTTTTTTAACTAATTTGGGCTTGAGCTTACATATTATATTAAAAAAAATACAACTCAAAAAATTAATAATTAATGTATTTATGAGTATTGTTTAATTATTTATATTTTCTAATATATATATATATATATAATTTATAATAATAAAAAAAAACAATGGACTGGACACACTGTGGCTCCGCCACTACTAGAAGACTAGCATCTGTCGTATATTGAAATTGGAATTCCAATGCTCAAACTCAATAGATCATGAGTAAGGAAAACTTGCATAGACATGTGGTATTCATTTGAGCGAATATTAAATGACTCACATATAATTCCTAATAGTTAGTAGTACACATCAATGTCAATAGGAATCTCATCGAGTCGAGTAACATATGTGATCCTTTGACTATATGATATTATTGATTTTGTGTTTGTTAGATGACATGTATGTCAAAGACCTTTTGTGGTATGACTACTAAATGTTCGTTGGGTGTGAACCAATGTACTCGTTAATCAGTGCATATCAAAATAGAATATGTCGGCTTAATATGTACCATAAGGGGTTTAGGTATCTATATTTATGAGTCACGGTTCTTAAGACTTTGGTCAAAATCGATCATCTAGGTTTGATCGCATATACATAAAAATAGTGTTCTGATTAGTTATAAAAATCGTTGACATATTGACAATATGAGATTTTGTTAGGGTTGGTGCTCATAGTGCTAATCCGGATCGTATTTATATCTGATTCATAAATACGAACAATTTTATTTTCCCTAGTATTACTTAATTATTGGTAGCACCCTTGTCTTTTATACACTTATTCGATCTAATTACGATTAGATATCTGATTATGATTAGATCGAAACTAAATCTGGTTTAGTGATACATGTATATTAGACAAAGACCCTAAGATTTACAATATAGTGCGCAGTTACAACGTAGTTTGTAATTGACATTGGGAAGCACACTATAAGATGTATATCCTTAAATAAAGTTCATGGTCAAAATTTACTAATACGGGTCGGTTAGTAAAATTCGCTAAGACCAGTACATGTCATATATCGTGACTTGGTCCGATAGTTTATCCCAATGAACCATGAGTCTCGGGAGACTCATATAGACATGTAGGTGTTTATTTGATAAACACTGAACGACTCACTGAAGATTTCCTAATATATGGTACACCAACGTCAATAAGAATCTTCTCGAGTTGAGCGAGCATAGTGGTCATTTGAATTGAGATACCACAGTGGGATATATGAGTTATCATACACACTTTGATGGCAGTCACGTCACCGATATATTCATGATCAGACTTCCGCTTGTTCGTTGGGTGTGGACTAATGTTCATGATATCCAGTGTGTATCAAGATAGGATCTGTCAGTCCTGTGTACAGGGCATAGACATCCTCACGTGTTTACGATATAGTAAATCCATGGCCGTGGTATAACTTCATAAATCAGTTCCGAGCGTTATTTAGAGATCGTAAATTGAAAGTCGACTATATTATACCGAACAAATTTGACGTTCTTATCTATATCTCAGATATAATATGGATAGCCTGTTACAGAGGGATTATATGTATGTAATGACCTCGGCTTGCATAATTTAGAGAGATTATATGTGGTCGGCATAATCCATGAGTGGGTGGATTATGGACACGAAATTGGATTTCGTGACGGATAAACCTAAACTTAGAGAGTCCCACAATATGAAGTGTACTCGTTGAACACTTGGACAACGCGATATGAATAATACGGATTATTCACTTGAGATTCTTGACTGGCATTAAGAAAACACCTTTAGTATTTATTTATCTTATAATGACATTTCTTGGCTTTATTGACTTTTAGAAGTCAAGTGTCTGACACAGTTTGCTAATCAATCATTTATAATTGTTGTGAATAATTGAACACAAATTATAAAGCTTAAGAAATGAGATGTGTATAGTTGTGTATACAGAATATTGATTTTCACAATACGACAACTATAGGTATCAGATACTAGATCTCCCGTCTAGTTAATTAAAATAATGTTTAATAACTGTTTTGATATTTGATATCAGAACTTGTGACTATTGGATAGTTACTTGTTCCATATAAACAGTTGTTACATATTTTAATGTGACTAGTAATGTCATTAATGAAAAGATAAACATTAAGAAAATATTCGGTTAACTAAATAACTTAAAACAGTGATTTATGAGGTTTTATCACATAAGCATTATATGATTGTTCCTTATGGTAAAGGATGGTCTGATACGAGTTCACACCATATATCATTTTCGTTTAATGAATATTGTATTCAGGATATGATTAAATCTTATTTAACCAATGATCGTCATTGGACCACAAGATTTATTAAACTAATACATTGGATGTATGTAGTTTAATAAATTAGAAATTGTCTTAGATAGTTTTCTTTACTCCGTAACTTAGTTAATGAATTGTCATGACTTAGTTACGTGTTTCTAATAGAGAACATGTTTAACATCTTGAATTGTTCGAGAACTTTCAATATGTTTCTGATGAAACGCGGATATAATATTTTGAATGGTTCAAATATATTATATTTGAAGTGTTGAAAACTATAATTTTAAAATTCATCGTGAATTTTTGAATTGTTCAAAGATATTTGATATGATCAAACATATAAATTAAAGGCAATTAGTTCTAAAGTTATTTAATGAATTTTATTTTTACTTAATATGATTCTTCTACGATTCCATCGTGATGGAATTGGTCAGTGGGAGAAATCGAATCTTATATGATTTGATTCGTTTGATATTGAGTATTACCGAATTAGTTTTCAATACTCTTGGGGTTATGCTCCAGTAATACTAATTCATCTCTTTAATTAAGGTTCCATTAGCTCATACTGTTATGTATATGATATGTATAGTAGAAAATTTGAATCTTGAAAAGTTTGAGATTTGAAACTTTCTTTTGTGTAATTGTTATATAATTGAAATTATTTGCGCCTCGGAGGTACAAGTAAAAGTTTATTATTTATTATATTTAATATAATATTATATTCTATTTGATAGAATATATTTTCTATGATCCCGAGTGATAAAATTATTTTGTTACTTGGTGGTTAACATTAGATGTTGACAATTGTAGAAAAGACTTGACTTATTCAAGTCAAATGTGAGAGTGATAAACTGTAATGGAACTACATAATTAATAAGATGAAATGACCCTTAGTCATCTCTTGTATAAGTTTAATAGGATGTCAGAATTTGTATTTGATACTTATTGGTTCTGTTGTTTTCTTATCGAAGAAAATTATCATATAACTTATAGTGGGAGTGATATTTGATATCGATTTCGGAAATTAGCATTGAACCATAGATTTAAGATTGTTCATAACTTTCTACGATCAAGTTTTGAACTTGATTAAGTTTTCGTTATGAATCGTTCATAAAATGTGCAAATTATTTGCGCAGCAAAAGCAAAGTGAGCTCGTTGAAGGTTTGACCTTTATAGTATGACAATGAAAAATGTTATCCTCAGTAGCCTATTGTAGATTCTGAAAAACTTCTCTCAAGTCGCACTAATTGAACAGTTAAAGGTCTGTTGGTTAATGTTAATATTAAACAGTGTATTTTGGCTAAAGAATACAAAGTGGCGTTCTCGAGTGATTTCTTCGAATGAGAGATCCGTCGTGATTTCTTTGTTTGAATAGTTCATTCTAGAATGACCCTAGAGTTTGTATTCTGCTAAGATCACAGTTTGATATACTAGCTTATAGAGCCTATTGTAGACTCAGATAAGTTTTCCGAAAATATGTGTTCTCTGATTTTGATATTAGTCAGATTGTCTGGTTTTATCGAAGTATAGAGAATACATATTTGACAGTAGGGCAAGTGGGAGCATACAAATTTTTTTTTCTAGTATTATATATCCTAACGACATTGTCATTATTAAAGTAATGATGAGATATTTGTAAAGTAAAATGTTTACTTAAGTCTTCTTTTCTCCGTGTAAGCAGTGAGAGTAGTCTCTGTTATATTTGATATAAAGTTTTATATATGATATAAAACTAAGAGACTTGTGAGATACTCACATTGATCGCGTATTAGATATGATCTAATAAAGGACACAATAAGACTATCTGTATGACAGTTAGTATAATTGTTTGACAGTTAACGTGTCTTTTATATATATAGTATTCATCTTTTGCAAATGATGATTCCTTTGTCGAACGTGATATTGATTAGAATGTCTAGTCAATGTTATACATCATAAGATGATGGCGTAATGAATACTATATTATGTGAGATTAAAGATATCAATTTAATCGTAATTGTTACGAGTTATTTTAATATATAGTAGACCATATGATGTGTTTTGAAATATGTTTTTTATGATATTTGAGATATTAAGAACGAGTTTATTATTCATGGAGAATTTAATCTGCAACCATAAGGTCATATTAGTTTTGATCCTAATTCTGATATTATATGGTCTATGTCATATGAAGTAAGAAAAGATGCAGTGGGAGTGTCACTGTTGATTCTACTGAACTAGTGGAATCAATTGCGACTTTTGAGGTATTGACTTAAGAAGTTGCAAAATGACCTCAATGATTAGAAGTGTTGATATTAATTTTATGTTTACGGTTGTCTTATAGTATTTTGGATTTGATCCATATATACTTAGACAACTCAGTAGCTATAACACAATACTGATATAGCATTTGAGTCATATTGATGTGGAATTTGGATTCTACAAAATATGAATGATGTTGACTAAGGAAAGCGAATGAGTTTGTTGGACGAACTCAATTTATTAAAGCGGACTTACTTGTTGTTGCCTACCTCTTGAGTGCTAGGTGAGCTCTTGAGGGCCATGGGTATGTGATACACATTGAGATGTGTATATGATACCATGGATTGACACTAGAGCAAGTGGGAGAAATTGTTAGGGTTGATGCTCAGAGTGCCAATCTGGATCGTATTTATGTCTGATTCATAAATACGAACAATTCTTTTTTCCATAATATTACTTAATTATTGGTAGCACCCTTGTCCTTTATACACTTATTCGATCTAATTATGATTAGATATCTGATTATGATTAGATCGAAACTAAATCTGGATGAGTGATATGTGTATATTAGACAAAGACCCTAGGATTTAAAAATATAGTGCACAATTACAACGTTGTTTGTAATTGACATTGGAAAACACACTATAAGATGTATATCTTTAAATAAAGTTCTTGGTCAAGATTTACTAACACATGTCGGTTAGTAAAATCCGCTGAGACCAGTACATGTCGTATATCGTGACTTGGTTCGATGGTTTATCCCAATGAACCATGAGTCTCGGGAGACTCGTATAGACATGTAGGTATTTATTTGATAAATACTGAACGACTCACTGAAGATTTCATAATAGATGGTACACCAACGTCAATATGAATCTTCTCAAGTTGAACGAGCATAGTGGTCATTTGACTTGAGATACCACAATGGGATATATGAGTTATCCTCACACTTTGATGGCAGTCACGTCACCGATCTAGTCATGATCAGACCTCCGCATGTTCGTTGAGTGTGAACTGATGCTCATGATATCCATTGCGTATCAAAATAGGATCTGTCAGTCCTATATACATGGCATATGCATCCTCACGTGTTTACGATCTAGTAAATCCATGGTCGTGGTATAACTTCAGAAATCAGTTCTGAGTGTTATTTAGAGATCGTAAATTGAAAGTCGACTATATTATACCGAACAGATTTGACGTTCTTATCTATATCCCAGGTATAATATGGATAGCCTGTGACAGAGGGATTATACGCATGCAATGACCTCGACTTGCATAGTTTAGCGAGATTATCTGTGGTCGGCATAATCCATGAGTGGGTGGATTATAGACACGAAATTAGATTTCGTGACGGATAAACCTAAATTTAGAGAGTCTCACAATATGAAGTGCTCGTTGAGCACTTGGGCAACACGATATGAATAATACAGATTTTTCATAATACTTCATCAGATTAAGTGAGTTAATTCAAATCGTTTAAACGGTTAAACGATAACACATGCATTATGTGATTTTGGTAATTTAATAATTATTGTGTATTTGTATTTGATACATAATACGATTAGATACACATTAATTATTTGTCAAATGAGATTTTGATACATGCCATAAATATATGTATTTGTTATTTATTGTAAATAAAAATACACATATAATAATAATTATATTAATTGATTATTTGGATATTTAATTGTTAAATATTTGAATAATTAATTAATTAAGTTTTTTCCATAAATGTTATGAAAGTTGTCTAATTATTATTGGTTCACATGGCATGATTTATTAAGCTTAAGTGTTCAAATTTGATTTGTCCAACTAAAGCTTATCTTATATTCTTTTTTTTTTTAATTTAATGAAATTAAAAAGCTCAAATTAACCAAAATAACCATATAATGTCGTCAAATAGGATTTTTAATTGAAATTTTTTTGTCTTCTCCATTTTATCACCACCATGGCCGAAAAAACTTCAACAAAAAGCCCTAGGGTTTGTTTGATCAAACCATGAAGAAAAACAAAGGAAAATTCAAGAAAATGCTTAGGAAATTGGAAATTAAAAGGTAATCCTTAATATTCTTGAGCTTGAAATTAGTTTCTTATTTTATTGAATTTTTAGAATAGTTCTAGGGTTCCTTTTGTTTATAAAATTGGGGCTTTTGGTTGTGCTGGATAGATTTGGAAATGATAATGCATGTGTGAAGTGTTTTGGTTAATATTATTGTAATATTAGTCCAATTTATTCATTTGATGATATGTTGCCATTCTAGAGTGTTATGACCACTCTTATAATGCCTAGAATTGTTCTTGGGTGGTTCATGTGTGGTGACTTTGATTGGTGTTGTAGATTAATTGGACTAATCTTAAAAATTGGATTTAAAGCATGAAATTTGGTAATTTCGATTTCTGGATTAGTTCTGGACAAACTGGAAATTTTGTGATGAAATTGATGTCATATGAACATATTGGATGTATTTTGGGAGTTGAAACAATTGCCGGAAATTATTTCGGAGTTGAAATAAGTGAAAACGGCGAAAACATCGTTCTCGGGTGACTTTTGAGCCAACCGGGTGACGGCTGTCCAAACAGTGAGTTCGTCACTGTTCGAGCAACCCATGAACTGCCCTCACACTATTGGGGCTGACCTGTACAGTTCCCATAAGTGTTGGGTGGTCGGTTCGGTCAAAAACATGTTTTGCGTCATTTTGCAGAAAAACATTTTTCGTAAAAGTTTCGCGATGTTTCATATATATTTATGTCACTATTTGATATTGAATAAATAGGTTGAGGTGAAATATGAATAAATTATTCATATTAGATATCGAATAATTTATTCGGTAATCTGAAAAAGTTTTAAATTATGATTTCGCCCGAAACGCGCTTCTGCTGCGCCCATCACCCGAAACCCCAACAGATTTTCACTTTGAAAACTTGACGGTATAATATATGTTTCCTAATCAAAACTCAGATAGCCTACGAAAAAATGATTGTTAAACATATGTGATGACATCGACTTGTATTGTTCGGAAATGTCGTTCATGTTCTTCGTAATTTCGGAGGTAGCTGAATTGCGTACATTTGAACTAAGGCCATATGACGAATGTGTATGAACTTAGAGAGTCTCATAATATGAAGTGTATTTGTTGAGCATTTGAGTAGCTAATTATGCTAGATAATAAATAATATTTGATATTACAATTATCAATTAAAATAATTAAGTGTTTTTGGATAATATTAAATATTTACTAAACCAATTGAGATTAATTGGATTAATCCAAATTTATTTAATTGTTAAATAAATAATCACATAAAGGCTTTATTGTAATTTCTTAGATGTCTCTACAATTGGATGATATTTTGGTAATTGTAAAATATGTATTAATAGGTGTATATAACTTGATTTAATTTGATTAATCATGTTATTAGATAAAATAATAAAATTACACATAATATGTATATTTAGACAAATTGGATTAAGCCTACCAAAAAGTAGATTAAAATTTTTATTAATAAAATAAAAGATAGGCTTAATCATAAAAGATAAGGTTAAGTATTTTGATTTTTAAGTTTTATCCTAAAGAAAATAATTGTATGAGAAGCATTTGAAGTCCTCTACAACTTTCAACTTTGAAGATTTAATCTTTCATCTAATATTGCTAGGTAAGTTTTGATGTTCTTTAATAAGCTATGTTTTTCATTCATGATTTGATATTATTAGTGAAGTATATGGTGATGTATTATGTATTTGATGCATAATTGTGATTGAGTCAAATTTTGTGTATGTTGAACATGGAACACGAAAGTTAAAGTTTTGAACTTTAGATAAAAGTTTGAAACTATGATTACCATTAGAATCACTTGACTATCTTTAACTAGCCCAAAATTATTCAAGGGTTACTTCTTTTATGGAATTCTTGTTTGGTTTGTATTTTAGATTCAAATTATGCATATATGTATTTTGAATATATTTATGTTTTGTAAAAATATATTAATATTTCAAAAAATATATTTTTTATTCTTTAATTATTTTATATGTATTTAATGTTGGTTTTGATGTTAAAAATTAGATTTTGGATGTTTGGAGAAAATTGGGTGGAAAAATAATTTTTGAAATTGCTTTTTGCTTAAAAAATATGCATGCGCAAGTCGCTGCACGCACAACAACGAAACTTATTTTCTCCAAGTTTTGTGCTTCGGACTCCGATTCGTCCCGGATTGTTTCATATGGACTCAAAATGGAATACAATATCCCATTTAGGTTTTAAAATACACCAATGATATGTTGATAAGTGTGGTTTATACCCACTTATTCTTGTATTTTTAGCTTATTATTTTGTTAGTTTCCGTATCATTAATGTATTTTGTAGTTATTTTATATTTTATTTGTAGAAAGCATTTATACATGGATCTTGGATCATTTATACGTGTTTTGGGACCATTTGGACGCATCGAAAGTACGCGGGAAGAGCAGAAACGCAGAAAGCATACAACCAGTCAAATTTGTTGCGCGTCGCGACGCGCCTTCGCGTCACTGCATAGAAAATTCAGAGGTTTCGGCGCCGCGGCGCCAATTTTTTAGCGCCCCGCAGCGACCAAATACACCAATTTTAGGGTTTTAACATGCATAATGATCCCAAGGCTTTATTATAAATACATAAGTTCGTCCAAGACTAAAGAATGAGGCTAATACACATCACAAAATACAAAAACACATATTTTAGAGAGATCCAAGAAGAAAGATTGAAGAGCGACAAGAGGAGACAAAGACGGTGATGTCTGAAGACGAAGTGATTCAACTCAGATTTAATCTTCTAGTTTCTATCTTTAAACTCTGATGATTTCTATTAGATTCATGACCATGTTTTCATTGTTATTAACTTACGTCATGAACTAAATTTATAATTCTAGAGAATGATGTAGCTAATATTTGAACCTATGTATTGATTGCCAAGTTGAGTTTTATGAAATTATAATTCAGTTTATTTATATTCTCTTGCGTTTAATGCTTCTTGATTGTTGGCCACAATTGAAGATGGTGAATGTTTAGAATCTATTGCTCGGGAGAAATGGATTTTGAATAGGATCTATAGAATATAACTTAGGAGTTTTATAGAGTTCGGGAAAATCTTTAGTTCATTTGAAGTCGTTAACATAGAATCACAGAACATAATGATTTGTTAATTACTAGATTTTTATAGGGATATCGAAGTCTGTAATTAATAATACTTTCATTATTACTCGGGAGAGGGAGTTGAATACTGTATGATTCTTGACCTATAAACAATGCAACAGAATAATAACTGATTGATATAACAAATACATAGGGGATAACTAGGTGAAATCAGACTCTAGAATCTCTCTCATCTTGGATTATCTTAATTTAACATTTTGATATCTTGTTTCTTTAATTTACAGTTTTAATATTAGTTCCATCTTATTTAATTATTCTCTAAATAAAGTTAGGTTTAACAATTATAATATGTAGTGTGAGTTGAACACAATCCATGTAGGTTCGACACTCTACACTCATTTATACTAAAACTTGACACCGTACACTTGCGGTACGATAGAAAATATCACAACATATGTATCTGCGGGTTGATCTGCTTCCGCTGCGCGGGACTCTGATATGACCCTAGTGGCTCTGAATCCACCTTAACAGATGTATAGGATATCATGTCCTCGGGATACTTATGTTGAGGTCGGAATGCTTCCGATGTATTCTAAATTTTTTCGAAATGGACCTACTCCGAAATAGACCTTGACCGAACTATATTTATTTCGGTGCTCCTCCACTCCGGAATGGTATGATCACAGAGTGACGTCACTTTGGAGTGACGCCATTCGGGGATTGGGACTTAACCGTTCTGGTATATCTTCAGTTTCTCCAGACTTCTGGTTTGTATTACTCTGGAATTGAGTCTAGATTTCATCTGAGGTAGTTGGATTTCAGAGATAATCTCATACTCATCTTATCTACTAGTACAATAGTACAATGGTAGGTATCTCCCTCATAGTAGACTTTCGCATGTTCGCAACAATTCCTCTAAGGAGGCTTGTTGAGGAATTTTCAATTGCATGTCGACATGTGTCATTGATAATATGGCTAATTCTGAGCACCGACAATTAATAATAAAAGAATTAAAAAATTAATAACATTCACTAAATTTAACATTTACTTAATTTTTTTCCATACTATAATTTTTCTAATCATCACAAGTATACAAATAAAAGTTTTTCAAAAAAATATAATCATCATTTAAAATATAGGAAAATAAAAAGAATAATAACCAAAACAAAAAATTATAAATATTTCATGAAATTAATCATCAATAAATACTAAATAATTAAATAATATAACAAATATAATTATCAATAACAACATAATATGATTAGATTTTAAAAAAAAATCAATTAATTCGGTTTGCTTCGATTTTTTTGATTAAAAAAATTATTTTAAATCGATTCAATTCGGTTTTTTAATTAAAATATAAACAATGATTTTTAAAAATAAAAAAATTATCACTTTAAATCAATTTTTCCCGTCAATTATTTTTTCATACACATTTAAAAATATTTGAAGTACCCCTAAAAATATTTTGATATGATGGAAAATTGGTTTTGGGGGGATATGACAAACATTATCGACATGGGCATCCCAAATTTAGTCGCATCTCACAGTCACGGACAGAACATAGAAGACGTCACAGTAACAGTAGTAGCGCATCCAACGGCACTCTTTAACATTTTACAACTCCAGCTAGACCGAAACTGACAGCTCATTTATACTTGAACAACAACTTGCCTCGTCATCTTTATTTTCTTCTTAGTTAGATCAACACACAACCTTCTCTCTCTCTCTAAGCCATGCCCGAATACCTCTAAATTCATTTTTTTTGTTTATTCAAAAAATTAAAAAAAAAATTGTAAAAAAATGTCTGTATACGACGCCGCATTTGTGAACACAGAGCTGTCCAAGCGGACGTCAATCTTCGGGCTTCGGCTTTGGGTCGTAATCGGAATCTTACTCGGTTCACTAATCGTTCTCACTCTCTTTCTATTGTCTCTCTGCTTAACCTCTCGCCGGAAAAAGCACAATCATCTTCAACAAGAACAACAACAACAATCCAAAAAGATCATCAACACGCCGCCAATCTCCAAAGAAATTCAAGAAATCGTGCACCAACCGGCACCGGTGCCGGAGATTCAAGTTGACATCGGGAAGATCGAGCACCGCGTGGTGTTTTCCGATAGGGCGTCGAGTGGGGAGAGTAGAGGGACGGGGAGTGCGTGTGAGACGGCGTCGTTTGGAAGCGGCAGTGTGGGTCCCGAAGTTTCGCATCTTGGATGGGGCCGGTGGTATACGTTGAGAGAACTTGAAGCTGCGACTAATGGGTTGTGTGAAGAGAATGTGATTGGTGAAGGTGGCTATGGGATTGTGTATTGTGGGATTTTGACTGATGGTACTAAAGTTGCTGTCAAAAATTTATTAAATAACAGGTACTTTTATTAAAATTTTCATTTTTTAATGGTTTTGATACTTCTGATCTATTTTGCATGGAGAAAATAATGATGGGATTCAGATTTAATCTTGTTATATTTGGTTATAATTTCTTTTTAACTGTGATCCTTTGGGTCTATGTTTTTATTTTTGTTAATTTTTATCTTATTTATGTTGTTGGTTATTCTTGTCTTCTGTTTGTTGCAGAATTTGTGCTGTAAATTGGCCTACTTTTAGAAAAATGAAAAAAGATATTTGCTCATAAACTAGCCTGAATTGATAATGCAGACTGGAGAATTATTTCATATTTTTAACTATTTTTAGCGCTGCTGGACCTCTATTATGTTATTTTTAAAATATATATATATATAGTTCCTGATTTAAAATGGGCATATTATCAGGGGTCAAGCTGAGAAGGAGTTCAAAGTTGAGGTGGAAGCAATTGGGCGTGTTCGGCACAAGAATCTAGTCAGATTGCTTGGATACTGTGTTGAGGGTGCATATAGGTAATTGATTAATTTGTTGGACCAGAGTTTTGGTTTAGACTTGAGTCTGTGGCTTTCCTTGGTTTAAGAGATTTAATATGTTTTTCTGGTTTGGTTTTGTAGGATGCTTGTGTATGAGTATGTTGACAATGGCAATTTGGATCAATGGCTTCATGGGGATGTTGGGGATGTCAGCCCACTAACGTGGGATATTCGTATGAACATCATATTGGGAACAGCAAAAGGGTACGGTAATGTTGTGTTTTAAAATTCTATCTGTGTGATTGAATTGATGCAATTGCCACTCAAGGCTTTTTTTTTTTCGTTTTGGGAATTTACAGTTTATTGTAATTCTTACAGATTGGCCTACCTTCATGAGGGTCTTGAACCAAAGGTTGTCCATCGAGATGTAAAATCCAGTAACATACTACTCGATCGCCAATGGAATGCTAGGGTTTCTGATTTTGGGCTTGCTAAGCTTTTATGTTCTGAGAGGAGTTATGTAACAACTCGTGTGATGGGAACCTTTGGGTAACTCATTTCGTTGTTCAAGTCGAGACTTTATTTATTCTCTTCTCTATTCTTCTGTCAATTAGATTCAACTCTAGTATGAAAGAGCTGCTTTGATTCTTTTAAAGTACCATCTTTAAATCCTTTTTGTTGGTTCTTGTAGTTATGTTGCACCAGAGTATGCGTGCACAGGGATGCTGAATGAGAAGAGTGATGTTTATAGTTTTGGTATCCTTATAATGGAGATAATTACTGGGAGAAATCCTGTTGATTATAGTCGGCCACAAGGAGAGGTTAACCTTGATATATACATTGTTCTCATTATACCCATTTGTTTTGTTCCTTTTTGTTGCTGGACTAGTAGTTGAAAATTACTAAATAATTGCAGGGGAATTTGGTTGATTGGTTGAAAACCATGGTTGGAAATCGAAAATGTGAGGAAGTAGTTGATCCTAAACTGTCTGAGATGCCTGCTTCTAAAGCACTTAAACGTGCTCTGTTGGTTGCTCTGCGATGTGTGGATCCTGATGCAACAAAGAGGCCTAAAATGGGGCATGTAATTCACATGCTTGAGGCAGATGACTTGTTATTTCGTGATGTATGCACTAATTCTCTTTCAATATTTATTATCACACAATTGCAAAAAGAGAGGGAAAAAATTCACTTTAGTCTTTACTCAACTTTACTAATTTTGTGCTACATTTTGCAGGAACGTCGAATTGCAAGAGAACCTTCAAACTCATATGGTGAAGAGAATCGTGTTATTGCAAGAAAAGTAGGTGATAAACAATTAGGTGAAGGGGCTTCTGATACAAGTGAAGGTGATAGCAGCGGGAACAATCATCATCATCATCATCCTACCAAGTTGAGATAGCACCATCAGAGAATTAGGTGACTCATTATTTCAAGTCTCCACTTTGGAAAGTTTGTTTTTCTTCTTCTATTAGTTAGTTTTTCTTCTTGTACCTTAAAATCTAAGATACCTATAATTTGCAATTTATTTCACATAGTTTTTCCCCCCTTCAGTTAAACATTCCTCAATTGGGATGCATGTGTATACTTTAAAGAATTCATTCAATCATTCTTACATAGAAACTGTATTTGTTTGTCAAACAAAAAGCTGCATTAGCAATTCTTCGGTTCTTTTCAGTTAGGTCGTATGATCATTCATTTTTCATCTAGATAGCCATTACTTGGAATGCTTCAGTGTTTTGACTTGTCAGCATCACTGCCAGCCTCTAAAAACAGATGTTAACGGGTGATGGCCCTAAATACCAGCTACTTTTTCTGGAATTTACTTCGTCAACATCAACATCAGGACCAACTCCGAATTCGGATGTTTCTGTGAAATGGACCTGCTAACCAACTAATAGAATGAAACAACTGCATTTGGAACTCCACATTCATGTAGCTTTCTTTTATCCTAATTGGACCGGCTGCTAGCTGTGAAGCCTGAATCTTGTACCGGAATGGGTCAGCCATCATTGTCACCATCACAAGTATTGCTTTTAAAGGCAGAGTTTTAACTGAAGCAAAGTTGGTTGTGTGTTTTGTGTTTGGACCCATATGTCTGTTTATTATTATGGTTGGCAAATAGATCAGACTTTTCCAAATTTAAATGTTATTTATTAATGTTCTCAATTTCGGATTTAAATAATTAACACTTAAATTGTGATTAAGTTTTTTCAAGTTCGGCCTATTTACCGGTTGTATTTATTGCATTATGAAAGCTCTATTTATTGCATTATGAAGGCTCAGGTTTAGCCAAGGCAAACTTGTTAGTATAAGTAATATAACTTGCAATCAAACAGATCAAAACAACAAAATAGATCTAGATGCATGAAATCCTAAAACCAGATAACCATTAAACAAACTAGAAAATGGAGATCACAAAATTGTCCAAGTCGAGATGATCTCTGTCCTTAAGAACTTATTGGCTCCATCACAGGTGCTTTACGGATTCGTTTTGCCAACGTTCTCCCAGGATTACTTGGAATCTACTTGTTCAAGGAGCACTCCTTAACAAGTCTATGAACTAGGAATATGGTGAAACTCTCTTAAAAACAAAGGAAAACAATGTCTCTTATATATCAAAATCGGATTTCTTTCTGTATATTATTATTTTGGATATCAAGCCTTCTTATATAAGGCATGGAAGGGTGCCAATAGGGCACCATTTGGGTTGGGGTGCAACCCTCCAAAGGGTTATACCCCTCACAAGCACCCAATGATACCAACTTGACAGAAATACCCTTAAATAAATATTTTGAAGAATTTCTAACAATCCCCCACAATTCTTCAAATATTCACAGAGACACTTCAGAGAGTTACCATGAACTAAAGCTGCATCGAAATAGGTAGCTTTCGCCTTGAACCTTTCCTAGTGAGTGGCAATCGGATTTACTTGGCAAACCAGTGACCCATAGTCTTGAACTGTTCTGCCGTTGGTGTAAACCAAGACAATTGCCAACACACAGCTTTAAATCGACCATTTTCCCGTTCTACGGTTGTGTTCATTTTGGCCCTGAACAACGGTCCTGGATTCATCAAGTACTTTAGGGTAACCCGCCTTTAAAGGTTCCCATGAAAGCGGCCTCACTTCTTACTTGAAATAGGTGATCTTCTATGAAGAGGTAATCTGTCTTTACCCCCATTAGGACTCATCTCCTAATATAGTGATCATTAAAAGCCTTAGCTTATCCTAACCAATGACAGACAGCACTCAGCGTCATTATCGGAATAGGAAAGAGTACGAAACTCTTCAGTGCTTGTTTTGAATTGCACAAAGTTTCTGTTGTCCCTTTTGAACCTAGATCTTGGGATCTCCAGTCAACTAGGTTGGGTTTCCACAGTGACAATTCTTAGATTATAGGCTTCAAGCCCATTCCCCTCGATGACTTCTCAACTTGCTCTCGAGGTAAACCTTTAGTTAGTGGATCCGCTAGGTTTTCCTTCGACCTGACATAATCGATCGTTATTATGCCACTTGAGAGCAGTTGACGTATGGTATTATGTCTCCGACGTATGTGTCGAGACTTACCATTATACATTGTATTTTGGGCTCTCCCAATTGCCGATTGGCTATCACAATGTATGCTAATCGCTGGCACCGGTTTGGGCCAACTAGGAATATCCTCCAGGAAGTTTCTAAGCCATTCTGCTTCTTCCGCTGTTTTGTCTAATGCTATGAATTCTGATTCCATAGTAGACCGGGCAATACACGTTTGCCTCGAGGATTTCCATGACACGGCTGCATTACCAAGTGTGAAAACAAATCCACTCGTGGATTTGGAATCCACCGTATCAGATATCCAGTTAGCATCGCTGTAACCCTCTAGTACAGCAGGATATCTCTCGTAATGTAGCCCATATTTTGAAGTTTCTCGCAGATACCTCAAAACTCTTACTATGGCTTTCCAGTGGTTGTGTCCTGGATTGCTCGTATATCTGCTAAGCCGATTCACAGCTTGAGCGATATCAGGTCGCGTGCAATTCGTGAGATACATCAGACTTCCGATGATTCTCGAATACTCTAATTGCGATATGCTTGAACCAGTATTCTTTGATAAATGAAGAGTTAGGTTTACTGGGGTTCTAGCTACATTAAGATCCCCTATGATATATTTATCGAGTATCTTCTCAATATAATGAGTCTGTGATAATATATATCCGTCTGATGTCCTAGAAATCTAATCCCTAGGATCACATCAGCTATCCCCATATCTTTCATATCAAATCTGCTGGATAAAACGTTTTTGGTAGACTGAATCATTTCATGATTACTACCAATTATCAGCATATCGTCTACATAGAGACACACAATGACATATCCTTTTTGAGTTGATTTAGTGTACACACACTTATCACACTCATTGGTTTTGAACCACTTGACAACATTTCTTTGTCAAATTTCTCATGCCATTGTTTCGGTGCTTGTTTTAATCCATACAAGGATTTTACAAGTTTGCACACCTTCTGTTCTTGTCCAGGAACACAAAACCCTTCTGGTTGTTCCATGTAAATCTCTTCATCCAATTCACCATTCAAGAATGCCGTCTTTACATCCATTTGATGTATTCCAAGACCAAATATAGCTGCTATGGCTATGAGCATTCTTATCGATGTGATACGTGTCACTGGTGAATAGGTGTCAAAGTAATCAATGCCCTCCTTTTGTCTATAACCTTTTATGACAAGTCTTGCCTTATACTTATCTATTGATCCATCCGTTTTCATCTTCCTTTTGAATATCCATTTGTAGCCCAATGGCTTACAACCTGGTGGAAGATCAACCAACTCCCAAGTATGGTTCTGTAGGATTGAATCAATCTCACTATTTATCGCCTCTTTCCAAAGAGGTGCCTCAGGAGAAGACATAGCTTCTTTATAGCTTTGAGGCTCATTTTCTAACAGGTATGTCAGAAAATCGGGACCAAACGACTTAGACGTTCTAGCTCTTTTGCTACGTCTAGGCTCGATTGTCTCAGTATTAACATGTTTATCTGATTCTAGGTCAACCTGATCACTGTCCTTGACAGCGTCAGTCGTTCTTTTGAGAGACACTGTGCGCTGTCTTTCCTTACAGGGAAACGTCTCTTCAAAAAATGTCGCATTCCTTGACTCAATTATCATTTCCGGATTGATGTCAGGAATCTCCGACTTGTGTACCAAGAATCGATACGCACTACTGTTGCGAGCATATCCAATGAATATACAATCAACAGTTTTGGGTCCTATTCTAACCTTCTTAGGTTTATGAACCATTACTTTGGCAAGACACCCCCACACTTTGAGGTATTTGTAGGAAGGTACGAAACATTTCCACAACTCATATGGTGTCTTGTCCAACTTTTTGTGAGGAAGTTTGTTAAGAACGTAGTTCGCGGAAAGCAAAGCTTCCCCCCACAAGTTCTGGGGTAGTCCCGAACTTGTCAACATGGCGTTCATCATTTCCTTCAACGTTCGGTTTTTGCGTTCTGCAATTCCGTTCTGTTGAGGAGAATAAGGAGCAGTGGTTTCGTGAATAATTCCGTGCACAGAACAATATTCACCGAATGGTGAAACGTATTCACCGCCTCTATCACTCCTGATTCTTTTGATTTTCTTGCCAAGTTGGTTTTCAACTTCGTTCTTATAGTGTACGAAGCTCTCAATTGCTTCAGATTTGCTTCTCAGCAAGTACACATAACAGAATCTTGTGATGTCATCGATAAAAGTGACAAAGTACTTTTTACCGCCTCTTGTTTGCACAATATTCATGTCACATACATCGGTATGTACAAGTTCCAGCGGTTCAGAACTACGTTCTATAGAATGAAATGATGTTCGATGCATTTTTGCTTCAACACATGCTTCACACTTATGTTGGCCATCAATTGCAAATTTAGGTATAAGGTCCATGTTAATTAATTTACGCATAGTATCATAATTAACATGTCCTAACCTCCCATGCCATACATTTTGCGACACAATAATATAAGCAGACGAACTAGCTTTATTAATAGCACGGTTAACAGTCATTACATTTAGCTTAAAAAGGCCCTCAGTCATGTAACATTTTCCTACATACATATCATTCTTTGTCATTACAAACTTATCAGAAACAAATACAAGCTTAAACAACAGCCTTACTAAGAAGAGAGCCCGAGACCAAGTTCTTCCGAATATCTGGAACGTGCAGTACATTTTTCAATATTAGCTCCTTTCCGGATGTCATCTTCAGAACCACTGTGCCTTGTCCAACCACCTGAGAGGTAGACGAGTTTCCCATTGTCAGATGATCGCCGCCATCGACCTTCTGGTACATGGAAAACATCTTGCTGTCTGCACAGATATGACGAGTAGCCCCAGTGTCTACCCCATTCTCTCGGATTCCCAACTATGTTGGCTTCAGTTACCACTGCTGATAGTTCCATCTCTGAGATATCATCAGTCAGCTGCTCGCCTTCAGTGACATGGGCCTCATTTTTCTTTTTCTTGCCCTTGTCCTGAGACTTCTTGTTTCTGCAGTCCTTTGACATATGACCGCTCTTTCCACAGTTGTAGCATTTTCCCTTGAACTTCTTGTTCCCAGAGTCAGCTCCATTGTTCTTTCTCTTTTTGCTACCCTTTACACCTTCAATGATGTTGGCCTTAGACTCCAGAGTCTTGTAGTTGGCTTTCTCGGACATCCTGTTGTCCTCCTCGATTCTCAATCGAACACTGAGGTCTTCAAGCCTCATCTGCTTCTTTTTGTGTTTCAGATAGCTCCTGAAGTCCTTCCATGATGGAGGCAACTTTTCAATTATGGCGGCAACTTGAAACGTCTCACAAAGTTTCATTCCTTCATCCAGTATTTCATGAATGATTAATTGCAGTTCACCCAACTGAGACATCACCGTCCTTGAATCTACCATTTTGTAGTCCAGGAACCTACCCACGATAAATTTCTTTTGTCCGGCATCTTCAGTTTTATACTTCTTCTCGAGAGATTCCCAGAGAATCTTCGCAGAAGTCATGTCTTGGTACACATTGTACATGGTATTGTCAAGACCACCCAAAAGGTAGTTCTTGCATAAGAAGTCTCCAGACATCCAAGTCTGTTCTCGCTCTTCCTTGGCCAATTCGGATTCACCCTCCACATGACCCGGATGATCTTTGAGGAATTTTGCCAACTGGAGAGTTGTCAGGTAGAACAGCATCTTGCTCTGCCATTGTTTGAAATTTGCCCCACCAAATTTCTCCGGTTTTTCTCCATGAGAGACCGGTACCGTGATATTTCCGCTAGCCATATGTAACTGGAAAATCAACAGGGTCAATTAGTCTACGAAAGACAAATTGCACAACGATCAACGAATGATCTTGTTCAAAGTGATATACGATAAATGTAGATATATAAATGTCAATCAAGATTGGATGGAATTACTTGTGTATTTTACACTTTAAATTCTCAACCAATTGTGCAACAACCAAACAATTTTAACTTTATCACTATGTGTATGCTTGTGATAATTGAACAACCTAATAATAACTTAAATCTATACTACCAAGATTAATGTGTTAACAGTATATGACTAACCAAGTTAATATTAATTAAGTTTGCAGTTTCTAAGAATTACAGGACTATTTCGTTAGTGTCGCGTTCGTATCTACGTTCGAACGAGAATGTCCAGTGTGTGTGCGTTCGTGTTGCGTTTGTTAACGCGTTCGTTAACGCGTTCGAACGATGTGTTTCCAGAGAGTTCACGTTCGAGTAGCGTTTGATAACGCGTTCGAACGGAATGATTCCAGAGAGTTCACGTTCGTATATCGTTCGTGAACGCGTTCGAACGGAATGATTCCAGAGAGTTTGCGTTCGAGTTGCGTTTAGGACGCGTTCGAACGTTCTAAGGCAGAAGGCTTGCGTTCGAGTTGCGTTTGCAGACGCGTTCGAACGTTCTTACGAAATTCAAATTTTTAGCCTTTGCGTGCGTCGGGCGTTCGAACGCCCTACGGGTTTTTCATGCACAGTTCGTATTTTCCAGAAAATATTCAAACCCTAACATGCAAATTACTATCTAATAACACGATCAATAAGTTCTTAAGATTGTTAGTATAATTTGTGTCATTAAACAGTAATATAACTTGCAATCAAACAGATCAAAACAACAAAATAGATCTAGATGCATGAAACCTTAAAACCAGATAACCATTAAACAAACCAGAAAATGGAGATCACAGAATTGTCCAAGTCGAGATGATCTCTGTCCTTAAGAACTTATTGGCTCCGTCACAGGTGCTTTACGGATTCGTTTTGCCAACGTTCTCCCAGGATTACTTGGAATCTACTTGTTCAAGGAGCACTCCTTAACAAGTGTATGAACTAGGAATATGGTGAAACTCTCTTAAAAACAAAGGAAAACAATGTCTCTTATATATCAAAATCGGATTTCTTTCTGTATATTATTATTTTGGATATCAAGCCTTCTTATATAAGGCATGGAAGGGTGCCAATAGGGCACCCTTTGGGTTGGGGTGCAACCCTCCAAAGGGTTATACCCCTCACAAGCACCCAATGATACCAACTTGACAGAAATACCCTTAAATAAATATTTTGAAGAATTTCTAACAAAACTTTGTATCATCTAGCACGATAGCTGGTTAACTAAAGCAAACTTGACTAGCTACCGAAGATCTCGTTTATGATAATGCGTAAATTAACGAGTAGTGACAGAATCATTCGAATTTAATGTTAATTAGCTTAGAGTCTGCACGATGCGCAGATTTATTTTGATTTTATCTAATTAATTGTATATTTGTGGATTGTGATTTTTGACCTCACTTGAATAAAGTGGTTCAATAATAGATCACATAGAGAAAATATCAAAAACAATAATATTATACACATTGGATAAACAAATATTCTAAAAAATTAAGAGCATGCCCACCTGAAAAACTTGGTTATTTGCAAAGCTGTTAATGAGTGGTTTTAGTGGCTTTATTTTGACATTTTATGACAATAGACTTGCTTGTCCAAGTATAGTGAGGTTGATACATCCCATCAAAAGTCTTGGAATTTTCCAATTTTCTCAACTTATCATAGGAGTCTCGCTAACTGACCTATTGCTCGATCTACCGTTACCAAAACTTTAATTTTGAAAATGCTTTTTTAATCATTGTTTATGCACCATATTTTTTTAATCGTAACATCAAAAAAATCCTGAATTAATAAGAAATATTAACCAAATAGATTCAAACCGATTTTGAATCAGTTAAAGGTCTCTCCCACAAATTAAAAAAAAAAAAAATTGAATTTGGTTTAGATTTTCAAGTAACAATCCAAATTGAAATCTTCCAAACTAATTTAAACTTGACCAATTCAGTTGATGACATGTAATTTTCTTAATAGTGTTAAAAAAAATTGCATGTAAGCTAACTAACATTGTAGCATGTTAGAATATTTTCAAAATATAATGATTTTATGGAGAAAAGAAGATAAATGAATAAAAAGGTACCTCGTGTAAATATATATCTTTTTAATTGGTGCATTTTTGAAAAGACATATTTACATTTAAATTATGGAAATGTATATAACCATCCATAATTTTGTTACAATTTAAATGGTAATGATTCATTTTAAACCATTAATTAAATTCAAATTTTGATCTAATGGTCAAAAATTGCAGCCATTGAAGTGTGTTTGTTCAAAGACAACCCTCCATATAAAGATGTTGATAGTGTTTTTAGGCACTATAACATTTAAGACAGCACGACGAGGACAGAAGGGTAATTCCCTGACTGATTGAGATCATCAAAGCCGACCCGACCACAACATGTAAAGACCGACCACTTTGGTTCGGATGACCGAGCACTATAAGGTCGGAAGAAACACTCTCAGCATAAAAAACTATCATGACCGACCTCATGAAGACCGACCAGACGGAGAAGACGCGTTCAAGATGACGACACCCTATTCTTGCGGATAAGATAAAACGAGTTATCCTACTCTCACAAGGAAATGAAATCAGAATCCGAAAAGGAATAAGAAAAGAGAATGTAATATCAGGCTAGGAATCCTTGCAAGGAGAAGAGACTAAGTTCAATTAGGACTTCTTATGCAAATAGGAGTCTGATTTCTGTGTTATTATAAATAGGAGGACAGAGTATGTGTAAAAGGCATTAACAAAATTAGTGATCTAAATCTTCAAGCTCTGACTTGTAGAGACCCGAGAAGAGTGTTTGAGTAATAAAAGTACCATCTTTTTTGTGTCCGTGGACGTAGGTCGGATCCAAATCCACCGAACCACGTTAAATCTCCTTGTTGATTGGCGTGTTTATCTATCTTTTGCTAAATTTGCCTTTGGTCCCCCATAACCAAATAAATTCACTATTGAATGAGGATTTCATCGGGAGTGATATTCCGATATTACCCTGAGACCAAAAATCAGCCGTCAACAGTTGGCGCCGTCTGTGGGGAACTCAACAAAAAGCAACTCGCGTAGTGAGACAATGGCGGAAGAAGGAAGCCACCAACCATCAGGGAGCTCGGCTGCAGATTGGATGGAGAAGATTGAAGAGAACCTTAGGAAAGAAAGGGAGGAAATCCAAACTCTGCTAAAAACCATAGTAGACCGGTTGGAAAGGATAGAAGGAGCACACAATGGAAAATTCGAGGCCGAGACTAGCCGACGAAGGAACGACATAGCAGAATGAAAGAGAATTGTCGATATAAGTGAGGACGACAGACCCCGGAGGAAGGATCCTTACAGGGTAAGATCTGTAGTGGTTCAGGAAGATTCCCAGACCGAGGATACATGGGAGGAAGAGAGTGACAAATCGTCACCAGACCCCTCCTATGATAGCCCTCGCAACACCCGGCGAAAGGAGAAAGAATATGACGAAGAAGTACGAGAAGATACCGGCCACGAGAAGCACCACCCCCGGGATAACAGAAAGAAAGGAGACCGCAGGAGGCGTAATGGAACCAAAGATAGCAGCATGAAATCTTGGCCGCGAGAGGAGCTGGTCAAATGGGGAGTATACCCCAATGCAAACAGAGTGGATGTCCAGGACGGCAAAGATGAGTCCCCCCTCACAGAAGAAATAAAATCAGAGAAATTCCCAAAAAGATTCAGCATGCCGACCATGACATCATACAAGGGCCATACCGATCCCAAAACTCACATTGAAGGTTTCGTCCTACTAATGGAGGTGCAATGGGTAACAGGGGACGCCATCTGTAAAGTGTTCCCCCTAACTCTGGCCGGACCGGCCATTCTATGGTATAGAAGCCTAGCCCCAAGAAGCATCAGCAGCTTCGCACAACTGAGAAAGTCATTCATACGACACTTCAAGGGGGCTTGTGTCCCCAGAAAGACGATTGGAGAACTAAGGCTTATGAAACAAGGAGACGATGAACCTCTGAAGATATTTATTGAAAGATACCATAATATGGTACTCAAAGTCGGAGGGTATGAATCCCCCGAGGCCCTGGAAAGCTTGAAAGGAGCCTTGAAAGTCGGGAGGCTATGGACCCACCTAAGGATCCAGGACACCCCGGACTACGCCACCGCCCTGGAGGGCCCGAAAATTCTTTTTGTTAGAAAACGAAGAGAACGTGTCTCGAAAAGGGAACACCATCAGAGAAAGAACCGCAAGGGAGGGTTGTTGGTTTCTATTTAGGTCCCGGATCGATTATAAGCATGAAAAACATTGCGAATACATATCAAAGGAGTTGCGGAATACTCACATCGATCAGTTGAGACGAATTCGACGAACAAAAACTCCAAGATTGCTCACTGGTTCACGCCCACTGCAGCAGAATTTCAGTCCACTGTCTTCTGTTTTGAGCTGAGATTTGAGCCACGAATTTGCGTCGAACGATTCCCGGCTCGTGGGTGAGTTTCCCTAACACCTTCGTATGTCTCCTAGGAGTGTGCTAGCACTTGGATTTTGCCACAAAATCCTCAAAATTGGCTCACCATTTTCGCCCAAGCAGTGGCAGTTCACTGCCTTGTGCGTGAGCTTTAGGGAGAGAAAAGAGATGAAGATTATGTGTTAGTTAGTTTAGGAAAGTGTAAATGTTTGGTTTATATATTTTCAAAAATATATTAATGATTTACCAATTAATTTTCCAAAAGTCAAATGGTGTAAATCATTTAATTGATTTCTAAAATCAATTCATTTACCAAACATTCCAACCACTCCACTAACTCACATCAAGTCACATCTTTCATTCAATCAATCACATCAATCAATCACATCACTCAAAGTGACGTTTGATTTGACGCTTGATGTGACGAATGATTTGACGCTTGATGTGACGAATGATTGACGCTTGATGTGACTTGCGTTGCCGCACTCGAATTTGAAATGCGAATGCGCTCGCAATCACACTTGGGCTCGGGTTCGCTAATTCCTAATTAGCGAGTTTTCCGTCGCGTCGTAATTAAATGATTACGCCTAGCGAATTCACTATTCACGTCGCTAACGAATTAATTCTAAATTAATTCGCTCGCCCGAATTAAAATCCTATTTTAATTCCGCGTCGAAATCCAATTCCGTTTAATATATCGAATATATTAATTTACCCGATTAATTCTAAATCAATCGTTTTCTCTCTTTAGACGATATTTTATCCCAGATAAAATATCTCCGTAATTAATCCAAGATTAATTTTCTCTCTCTTCTATTATAATCCCAGATTATTAATGAGTGCGAGTCATACATCATCGGTGCATCATTGGGAAGCGACCCATGAGATCCCCGGATATGTTGGCAGTAAATACGGTCGTCGGACTATCCGAACACGTAAGTACCAAGTACTACATGTTACCGATTTACAAGACAAGGTTAGCTTCTAGCAAAACGCCATGCCTACCCAATTCTCCGGAAATATTCTTACAGGAATATATAGATCTGTATCAGGCGTATTATACAGTAGTATCGTGCATATCAGCCCAGTATCGGATAGTCACGTGCTAGGGCTGGGGCTGGATAAGTGTCTGCCCCGTCCGAAGCACATATCGGATGTCTGGTAACTAGTCTCTATAATCGGATATACATGACCTTGTCATAATATCCCGATGGCTGGCCAGCACTTAAGAGCACTAATACCGTATCCTGCGTGACATTATCTCCACTATGACTGGAGTGATACTTCCGTCTTGACATCACACCCAATACTCTACGATTCTCAATATACCCAGCATCAGTGTACACAGAACCGGTTAGAGTCCTAGACGACCTCAACAAAAGTATACTGATTGTCGTAAGCATTAGCGGTACAAGTCTCAGGTTAAGACCATACACACCTACCCTGATGTCGGACTCCCATAGACACATAGTCATAATACCAATGGGATTCCGAGGGGTCTATCCAGATCGAAGCTGTTTCCCGTACCATCGGTGAAACACAACCTCCTACTGCACTTGCATGAGTATCCAATACCCAAATATATGAGAACTATGCCGTTGTGCCCTCACAACGCGCACAAGTGCAATACTAGCCTATTCCGCATTATCGATGTCCAGTCTCGATAATACTCCGGCTAGGGATATTTAATGATTAATCCTTTGTGGACTGATACTGTCTCATATCATCTCAATCCAGGAACTAATCATAGGGACCTCTCTTCATTTATATATCTAAGGTGATCTAATCACAAATGATGAGAGTGCAATTTCCTTGTCACATAGTTAATTTGTACAACAACACTATGATCTGTACAAATAGTGACGCTATTGGTCATGTTATCCAACAATCTCCCACTTGGCACATAGCCAGTCACTCAAGTGTCGAACACCCGAACTATGTACGGTTCGCTCAATTTGCTGAGAAAAGGTTTTCGTCAGCGGATTTGCATGATTATCGTCTGACGCGATTTATACGATCATCACATCGCCACGATGTATGATCCGAACGAATAAGATGATATAGAAGTATATATCTGGATCGTCGATGAGACATTTAATTCTTTAGCCTTGTGCTGACGCCTAGCTCAGCTGCTAACAGAACTATATCTAATCTAATTAGATTTATTACCGACCCAAATGGCTTCTATTGCTGCCTCAGCTGCAGCAATAATCCGCATTTGTTGTTTATTCGGCAACAGTATCTTGCTCGGAAGATTTCCAGCTCACTGTCCCGTTATTCAAACTTTATAGTACCGCAGTATTTAACTGTTTGGAAACTTGCGGTAGTGATCCCAGTCACTTCAAGTTCTCCTTCTCCATAGTTTAAGACAGTATCTTTAGTTCTCTAAGATACTAACAGATGTCCTTAACTTCAATCCAGTGACTATCACTTGGATTGACCCGATTGTGACTCCATATGCTCAAAGCGTATGAGACACCATATCATGTACATTTTAAATGTACAATTTCCCAGAGAGTGTTAACAACTCCAAATCTATCCCAGTAGATCTTTATTCCTTGAATAAAGGTTGTTACTCCCCAGAATTCTACGGAGAATATCTATGAAAGCCAAGCTTTCACCAATTGCTTTATGGGAATTTCCTTGTCAGTGCGCTCCCACTAACCTCCTTATATACACAAGAATCATTTCGTTTTGAATCAAATCATTAACCATTATGATTATTTCAAAACGACAGTTCCAAGAACCTTATGCTTGCTTCAATCCAAACATGGATCGAATAACCCGCAAACCTTGTTTGTCGGTTATACAAAATCGTCAGGATGTTGTAAGCATCCTCCAAGAGGTTTCCTTTTAAGGAAAGCGATTTTGATCTACAACTGACACATTTCATAAATGAAATATGCAGTATCTACAAGCATCTTCAAAATGGATTTACCATGGTAACAGGTAAAAGGTTGAACCGTAATCAACACAATGTTGATAACGATACCTTTCCGTCAAAAGCCTAGCTTTGTACGTTGGTATGTTGCCATCCATGTATGTCTTCCTTGAAGACATTTACTGTACCAATAGGCACAATGCCTTGCGGTACAACAACTAGTATCCAAAATAGTTGTTATACATGGAATCCATTTCGGACTCATGGCACTTTGCCATAATAGGGAGTCGATACCTTGTATCACTTCCTCGAAACGTAGTCGGTTGGTATACCTTCATAAGATTTATATCTTTAAGGGGTTACATCAGAAACCCATACCCCTGGTTGTTTCCTGATTCTCTCCGATCTACGCGGTTCTTGTGTATTCGAAGATTAATGGTACAGATTCATCATTGATGAACTGTCTGTGTGTTCCATTAAGGACTTCGTGCCTTGAACAGTATTACTCCGATTTTCATCGAGTATCACTATCCTCCCACTTACCACTGCATATCGGTATTCCTCTCAGGAAAAACGCATGGTGAGCAACAATTATATTGTTCTCATGTGAGATTTATAAGTACTATACTTATGGTTTCCCTATGATAACCTATAATTGGCACTTATCCAATTTGGGTCTTTTAGTTTGGTATCATCCAAACGTTATGCCCGGCATACCCAAATTATTAGGAATGAGAAACCCTGTTTCTTTCCTGTTCATATCCTATATGATATCTGTCAAACATATTTATATGGAACCTTATTCTAAATAAGTTTTGCACTGTTAATACATATCCTGTTGAAGGAAATGATAGCTCAGAGCGACTCGTGATAAACTTTATCATGTCCAACAAAATTTGGTTTTCGTTCGGACACACCGTCTAACTGACGTGTCTCGGGAGGAGTACTCATCTGAAAGAATACTATACTCTTTCATGTATGTTTGAAACTTACTGCTTAAGTATTTTCCATTACGATCTTACCGTGACGGTATAATACTATAGCCGATCTGTTTATCTACTTCGTGTCGAAACTCTAATAGTTTCCGATCTGTGTTCTTCAAAAGAAACACATAACCATAACGTGATGTTACATCTGTTAAGGTCACGAAATATTCATGTTCACATCTAGCCTAGCTAGATATGGGCCCTCTAACTTCACCATGAATAGGGCTAACAGATCGATGGCATTTTCACTATTACCAAGTAAATAGTGTTTTAGGTACTTTACCTAACAAACTAGATTCGTAGACTTTATTTGAATAGTCAAATCAGTCCTAGTACCCACTCTTCAAAAGTGCGGATATACGAATCTTGTTTAATTGTGTCCCAGACTACAATGCCACAAATAAGTCTCTATTGATCAAATCAATTTGAGCTATTTATTTGTCATTTTATATGTTTTGAGATTTTAATTATATTCAAAATATAAATTCTGTTATTCACATCTAATGTGTTTATCTTAGTATCATCTTTATATAATGAAACACTTAGTGTTCTAGAATATAAAGGTTTATCCACAATGGATTAAACACTGATATAGAGATAATGTCTCTAGTCAAACTAGTTACATTATAACAGTTCCTAATTTAAGTACACACCCGAAGGGTAGTTCCTAAACTTAGGTATCTACTGTCGAAACAGCGACTTTCGTCCCGTTTCCGATTCGCAGAACAATCTCAGCCTGAAGTCAGTATCCTGCTCAAAGCAGATTCTGAACGTCAATACATATATTTTATGTATCACACTAAGTATTTAAAATCTAATTTCAATACTAGTAGTGAACATAACTTTGACAAACATTTTAAAGTCAGAGCCTTGCCCTTTCTTTAATTCCTTCGTGTCTGCCATATCCAAATGGTAGTCACTTTGGGATATGTCAATTATCCTTTTTCAATATTTCAGGAACCTTAGGACAAGCCTTGGGTTTTAGAATATTGAAACGATGTGCACCTCGTGCAACATGCCCAATTGCAAACTTTGACTTTTCACCTCTAGAATAGTCAATTAATTCTCCAAGAATTATTAATTGCAACTTAATACTTCTTAAATCTAAAATTAGATTTATGACAAGTATATAAAATTAAGCATTAAAGTCATCATCACATAAATCTTCCAAAGATTTTATGCTCTACTTATTTTGCTTAATTTTGGGCTTAAGGTATAATAAGTTATTTTATCAAATAAAGTAACCTATTATTTATTCCCAATTAAAATTAAATCATTTAAAATATTTTAATCCCAGATTATATTTTAAATATCCAACTTTTCAATTTTATATTGATTACAATAGTCTAACTATTTAATCAACGATTAGTGGTACTATATATATTATAATGATTATAATAGTCCAACTATATAATCAAATATAATCCAAATTAATTAACCTCAATTACATTGATTACTATAATCCAATTATAAAATCAACTGTAAACTGAAATTAATTAATTCAAATATATTGATTAATATAATCCAATTATATATAATCAAGTATAATACAGTCCAACTGTTTTATTAAAACAACAGTAAATATTAGTCCAACTAATACTTTTAATATATTTGACGAGTGATATTTGTTTGAGCGCGTATGGCGAGTAATTGAACGAATATTGCAAATTCAATTCTTGCCTCCCACTAATTTTCGTCGAGCCTCTAACCCTCTGTCGAGTACTCGGGAAATCGTGTTTCCTAGTGGGCTAGGATCCCGTTAAATATCACACAATCTTGACTTTGGCCAACAAATTGTATGATAATCAACTAGGTAGATCTCTAAGATCAATTGGATCTCATCCAACTCCTAGATCCGGTAGGTGGACATCCAAGTCCGAAACATATATCTTATATATGCCTATATATCCAATATATAGCCTAATATTTTTCCTCTGAATCAACTAGGCCTTGGCTTTGGCACAACAAACCTAATGATCCCAGTCAAGAGCGGACCCATTGACATGGAAGCTTCGTAATCAATGTCGTTGGACAAGAAGTGGTCTTGACTTTGGCCAACAAACCACAACTTGGACAAGACACCAATATGGAACAAAGCTTCGTGATTCAAGCACATCTTCGACGGACAAGGGCTTGACTTTGGCCAACAACCCATGCCAATCTAGGATCTTGAGCAAGAATCACTCAATGGAAGGAAAAGACGCATGATATTTTAATGAGGGCTTTTTGCGTGCAAATTGGCTACCAATTTCATTATCTTTGTTAAGGTCTCATCATCATACACCCTTAAACATGCATTCTAAATACATAATAAAGCGAGTATGAAAATAAATAATAATGATATGCGGATGGATACTTAACACATTGATCCTAGATCAAATCTCTCTCATTTCTCACTCAAGCTAGCACTTGTATTACTTCTACCCGTTACACTACACTTCTAAAGAAACCTCATTTACATTGAGGGGAATAGGTGAGAAGAGAATACAAAGAGAATAAAGGTGATAAGGCTGGACACGCAGGTCCAATTTAATAAATCGAATTTATTACAACAATTTCCAAAATTGCCCCACCCGACTAATATCCATCCGATATACATTATTCATTCATCACAACCACGTATTCACACATAATCATGCTATCAATCAATCTAATCAAATTAATTAATCTGATAATTATGTGATCATCCAATGTTCAAACAACGATTTGATTTTGCTCGAGTCAAACTCGTTTTTGCGAATAAGTACTCAAAGTACGAATTCATGAATTAAATTAAACTACATCATTAAATCCAATTTAACATGTATTTAATACTAATTCACTATTCAATTCCAAATTAAATATTACACTTTATTTAAATAAACCTTTAACGACTTAAATTCCAAATTTAATCGCTTCGGGTCTCAAAGCCCGATTAACGTCCAACGTCAATTCAATTCAAGTCAAATGGGCTTTAATTAATTTCTTTAAGGCGTGGGCTTCGGCAACCAAAGCCCAATCAAGGAGTAACCTCATAAGCCTAGAAATCAATTAGGCCCATTAGGCCCAATTAAACTTTAAAGGTTTATAAGTTGCATTTGGGCTTTATGGTAGTGGTTTTGGGCCCAATTGGATCCAATCCATTTGGCCTAAACCCAACTTGATAAAATCAAGCCCAATTAGCCCAATTACAACATAATAAGCCCAAATCCAATTTAAGGCCTAAATAACTAAATTACATGAATCCAATTCCGCAATTTAATTACCTAAAGTGCATTACATGATTAATCACCCAAATCAATATTTCCAAAACATGAAATTAGTCCAATTAATCATGCTCAATTCATTATCATATGTCCAACACAAAAATGAAAAAAATCAAACCCATTTTACATGCTTCTAAGTCTCGGCCAAGGAAGATAATTTTGTCCGATTTGAATTCAATCCAATTAATTCCACAATCGACATCGAATTAACTTCCCGAATGATTTCCAACACATCCAATGTCCAAAAAATCAAAATCCAAGACTAAATAGGGCTTGTTACATTCGGCCACTTGAAGGAATTTGGGGATTTTGTTCAATTCAAAATTCAATCCAATTAATCTTAAATTAACATCATCCTACATGATTCTAACTCATCCAATGAATCAAAATCAAAAATTCCATGAATTCCAAATGCCCTAAACTTTCGGCCAAGGTAACATATTTGGGGAAAAATTGTTCCAAATCAATTTTCAACAAATTGGTCCAACCAAAATGCAATTCAACATGTTATAAGCATACTTAAACAATCAATTCATTCAAATCATGCTCAACACACATTTACCCAATTTTAAGCCCTAAAATTTTCATGCTCAAACCTAGGCTCTTGATGCCATTTGTTGGTTTCTATTTAGGTCCTGGATCGATTATAAGCATGAAAAACATTGGCGAAATATCAAAGGAGTTGCGGAATACTCACATCGATCGGTTGAGACGAATTCGACGAACAAAAACTCCAAGATTGCTCACTGGTTCACGCCCACTGCAGCAGAATTTCAGTCCACAGTCTTCTGTTTTGAGCTGAGATTTGAGCCACGAATTTGCGTCGAACGATTCCCCCGGCTCGTGGGTGAGTTTCCCTAACACCTTCGTATGTCTCCTAGGAGTGTGCTAGCACTTGGATTTTGCCACAAAATCCTCAAAATTGGCTCACCATTTTCGCCCAAGCAGTGGCAGTTCACTGCCTTGTGCGTGAGCTTTAGGGAGAGAAAAGAGATGAAGATTATGTGTTAGTTAGTTTAGGAAAGTGTAAATGTTTGGTTTATATATTTTCAAAAATATATTAATGATTTACCAATTAATTTTCCAAAAGTCAAATGGTGTAAATCATTTAATTGATTTCTAAAATCAATTCATTTACCAAACATTCCAACCACTCCACTAACTCACATCAAGTCACATCTTTCATTCAATCAATCACATCAATCAATCACATCACTCAAAGTGACGTTTGATTTGACGCTTGATGTGACGAATGATTTGACGCTTGATGTGACGAATGATTTGACGCTTGATGTGACTTGCGTTGCCGCACTCGAATTTGAAATGCGAATGCGCTCGCAATCACACTTGGGCTCGGGTTCGCTAATTCCTAATTAGCGAGTTTTCCGTCGCGTCGTAATTAAATGATTACGCCTAGCGAATTCACTATTCACGTCGCTAACGAATTAATTCTAAATTAATTCGCTCGCCCGAATTAAAATCCTATTTTAATTCCGCGTCGAAATCCAATTTCGTTTAATATATCGAATATATTAATTTACCCGATTAATTCTAAATCAATCGTTTTCTCTCTTTAGACGATATTTTATCCCAGATAAAATATCTCCGTAATTAATCCAAGATTAATTTTCTCTCTCTTCTATTATAATCCCAGATTATTAATGAGTGCGAGTCATACATCATCGGTGCATCATTGGGAAGCGACTCATGAGATCCCCGGATATGTTGGCAGTAAATACGGTCGTCGGACTATCCGAACACGTAAGTACCAAGTACTACATTTTACCGATTTACAAGACAAGGTTAGCTTCTAGCAAAACGCCATGCCTACCCAATTCTCCGGAATATTCTTACAGGAATATATAGATCTGTATCAGGCGTAGTATACAGTAGTATCGTGCATATCAGCCTAGTATCGGATAGTCACGTGCTAGGGCTGGGGCTGGATAAGTGTCTGCCCCGTCCGAAGCACATATCGGATGTCTGGTAACTAGTCTCTATAATCGGATATACATGACCTTGTCATAATCCCGATGGCTGGCCAGCACTTAAGAGCACTAATACCGTATCCTGCGTGACATCATCTCCACTATGACTGGAGTGATACTTCCGTCTTGACATCACACCCAATACTCTACGATTCTCAATATACCAGCATCAGTGTACACAGAACCGGTTAGAGTCCTAGACGACCTCAACAAAAGTATACTGATTGTCGTAAGCATTAGCGGTACAAGTCTCAGGTTAAGACCATACACACCTACCCTGATGTCGGACTCCCATAGACACATAGTCATAATACCAATGGGATTCCGAGGGGTCTATCCAGAGCGAAGCTGTTTCCCGTACCATCGGTGAAACACAACCTCCTACTCCTACTTTGCATGAGTATCCAATACCCAAATATATGAGAACTATGCCGTTGTGCCCTCACAACGTGCACAAGTGCAATACTAGCCTATTCCGCATTATCGATGTCCAGTCTCGATAATACTCCGGCTAGGGATATTTAATGATTAATCCTTCGTGGACTGATACTGTCTCATATCATCTCAATCCAGGAACTAATCATAGGGACCTCTCTTCATTTATATATCTAAGGTGATCTAATCACAAATGATGAGAGTGCAATTTCCTTGTCACATAGTTAATTTGTACAACAACACTATGATCTGTACAAATAGTGACGCTATGGGTCATGTTATCCAACAAGGGTGCCCCCAGCCGTACAGAAAGAGAATCCAGAAGACCACCCCCGAAGCACAAGGAGTTCAAACCACTGCACCGAGACAACCAAGAGAGAAGGGTGCCGACGCAAGTAAACCATGTGGTCGGGGAAGATGCATACATTCCCCTAAAGAAACCACTAGGGCAAATTGTCATGGAGATCCAGGGGAAATGCCTCTTAGTAGAACCCGACCAAAGGAGATTCCCTCCGGACAAAAGAAACCAAAAGGCTTATTGTGTACACCACAACTCCAAAGGACATGCAACAGACGGATGTAAGATCTGGGAGAGCAAATGGAAGATCTAGCACGAAACGGGTATCTCAACAAATACATTGACCACGAGGTCATGACAGCCAGACAAATAGCACGTGGTCGCCAAATCAATATCATCGCAGGAGGAAGAACACTGGCCGGAAACTCTAACCGGTCAAGGAAAGATTACAGTAGAACCCGAGGACCAGATGTCTTAGAAACAGAGCAGGTCACAGGGCTACAGGGAGGCCGATCGGTACCAATAATGTTCACTGATGAGGATACCCGAGGAGTAAGTTTCCCTCATGACGATGCATTGATAATCAAGGCAGTCATCAGCGGGTCAGAGGTAGACAGAATCCTAGTGGACCCCGGGAGCGCGGTTGACATAATTTCCAGAGAAGCACTGGACGACCTACGGGTAGAATATGCAACCCTGACCAACGATAGCACTCCCTTATACGGTTTCGGAGGATCAGCCGTCATCCCACTAGGAAGAATACAATTGGCAATAACTGTCGGGGACACATCCTCGGACCCGGACGATCATGACAGACTTCACTGTAGTAGACTGCATGAGCAGTTACCAGGCCATCGTCGGGCGACCCTTCATGATGAAAACAAAAGCCGCGATGTCCTGCTACCACCTAAAACTGAAATTCCCCACTCGGAAGGGGATTGGAATGTGTGCGGAAGCCAGAAAACAGCTCGCAGCTGCTTCGCAACTCTCTCACGAGAAACTCTCTGCATCACAGAAGACAACCGAAAACGACAAATGAACCAGGGAGAAGAAGAAGAAGACAGAGGCCAGGCGCCTGGCCAAACAAAAATGCTCGACTCGCTGCAGCTGAGGAAGCCGAGAAGATAGAACTTTACGGGGCAGGAAAAAGTATAAAGATAGGGGGAGGCCTGAGCGAGTCCATACGACAAGATCTTCTAGAATGCCTGAAGGAATACCCGGACGTCTTTGCCTGGGGATACAATGACATGCCGGGGATCGACCCGAAATTCATCAATCACCGCCTAGCATTAGACTCATCTCGCAAGCCGGTCAGACAAAAGAGAAGGGAATATCAGGCTAGGAATCCTTGCAAGGAGAAGAGACTAAGCTCAATTAGGACTTCTTATGCAAATAGGAGTCTGATTTCTGTGTTATTATAAATAGGAGGACAGAGTATGTGTAAAAGACATCAACAAAATTAGTGATCTAAATCTTCAAGCTCTGACTTGTAGAGACCCGAGAAGAGTGTTTGAGTAATAAAAGTACCATCTTTTTTGTGTCCGTTGACGTAGGTCGGATCCAAATCCACCAAACCACGTTAAATCTCCTTGTTGATTGGCGTGTTTATCTATCTTTTGCTAAATTTGCCTTTGGTCCCCCATAACCAAACAAATTACTATTGAAGGTGGATTTCCTCGGGAGTGATATTCCGATATTACCCTGAGACCAAAAATCAGCCGTCAACAGTTGGCGCCGTGTGTGGGAAGTAAAGTAATAGCAGCCGAGGTCGAGAAGCTACTAAAGGCGGGTCTCATCAGGGAAGCAAGGTATCCGGATTGGGTATCAAACGTGGTATTGGTCAAGAAGAACAATGGCAAGTGGCGAATGTGTGTCGATTTCACCGACTTAAACAAGACATGCCCAAAGGACAACTTTCCTTTGCCGAACATAGACCAGCTAGTAGACACCACAGCCTGTCAAGGCTTACTGAGCTTCATGGATGCTTTCTCAGGATACAACCAGGTCAAAATGTGCCCGGCAGACGAAGAGAAGACAACATTCATCACAGATTAGGGGCTTTACTGCTATAAAGTGATGCCCTTCGGGCTAAAAAACGCTGGGGCAACTTTCCAAAGGTTAGTAAACAAAGTTTTCAAACCACTCATCGGCATTACAATGCTGGTTTATGTCGATGACATGATAACAATGTCAAAAGAACCAAACAACCACATGGACGACCTAAAAAGGACCTTTGAGCTTCTAAGAAAACACAACCTGAAACTCAATCCGGAAAAATGTACCTCAGAGCCAAGTCTTTCTTTTAGCTCGGGGTCGGGTTATGTCCCACCGAGTCGGCTTCTTTGGACTGGGGATGTAATATTCCCCAGAGCCAAGTCTTTCTCTTAGCTCGGGGTCGGGTTACGTCCCACCGAGTCGGCTTCTTTGGACTGGGGATGTAACATTCCCCCAGAGCCAAGTCTTTCTCAACTCGAGGTCGGGTTACATCCCACCGAGTCGATCGTCATCAGCATAAGGGCATAGCATTTTTTCCACAGGTAGATATCGGGATCCTCGTTAACTGAGCTCATGAAGATGGCAGGAATGACCAGATTTGCAGCCAAGGTATATTTCTCTGCAGTTCCTGAAGTGACTACCGACGGATTCGTTGACACACCATCTTTTTTATAGTTCCCGGCATCAACTCACAAACTCGTTGTTACCGAGAACTAGGGGATAGATGTTGATGGTGTTTTTTAGGCACTATGATATTTAAGCAGCACGGCAGGGGTAAAAGGGTAAATTCCCTCCTTGGTCAAAATCATTAAAAAGGACCATCATGACCGACCACATGAGTGAGGGTCGATCACTTAATGGTAGGTGACCGACCACTTCGGTTCGGATGACCGGGCATTATCAGATCGGCGGAAGCATTCTCAGTTCAAATGACCATCATAACCGACCTCATGAAGACCGACCAGATAGCGAGATATGCTCCAGAAGATGACACCTTATTCTTACGGATAAGACGACAAGTTACCATATTTTCATGGGGAAAACTGGTGAGAAAGGGTCCTAGTATGATTAAGAAAGTAAATGTAGTTTTGACTATGAATCCTTATGGGAAAAGAGAATAGTTTTGACTATGAATCCTTATGGGAATATGGAATAGTTTCAACTAGGAAATTCTTATAGGAGAAGGAATCTGATTTCTACACTATTATAAATAGAATGGTAGAGTGTGCATAAAGAGAAAAACAAGTAAAGAGGAACAAGTTGAGAGCATTAAGAATCATCATCAGAATCATTATCATCAGACTTGTAAGAAACAAGAAGCAGAGCTGAGAAGCGTGTTTGAGTAATAAAAGTATCATCCTTTTTGTGCCCGTGGACGTAGGTCGGACCAAGATCCGCCGAACCACGTTAAATCTCCTCGTCGATTGGCGTATTTATCGGTCTTTTGCTAAGTTTGCTTTTGGTCCCCCATAACCAAACAAATTCACTATTGAGGGAGGATTGTCTCGGGAGTAATATTCTCATATTGCCCTGAGACCAAAATCTGCCGTCAACAGTTGGCGCCGTCTGTGGGGACTCAACAAAAAGCGGCTCGCATGGTAAGACGATGGCAGAAGATGGAAATCACCGGCGTCAGAGAGTTCAACACCAGATTGGATGGAGAAGATGGACGAAAATATGAGGAAAGATAGTGAGGAAAATCAAACCTTGCTAAAAACCATAGTAGACCGGTTGGAAAAGATAGAGGGAGCACACGACGAGGCCGGAACTAGCCGACAAAAAAATGAAATAACAGAGGGAAAAAGAATTGTTGATACAAGTGAGGACGACAGACCCCGGAGGAGGGGCCCCTACAGGGTAAAATCTGTAGTGGTTCAGGAAGACTCCCAAACTAAAGACATGTGGGAGGAAGAAGACGACAAATCGTCACCAAACTCCTCCTATGATAGCTCTCACAACACCAGGAGAATAGGGAAAAAATATGACGAAAGAGCGCGGGAAGAGATACAGGACATGAGAAGCACCACGTCCAAGACAACAGAACGAGAGGAAACCACAAGAGGCGGCATGGAACCAAAGACAGCAGTATGAAATCTTGGTTACGGGAGGAGCTAGCCAGATGGGGAGTATTCCCCAATACAGACATAGGAGATGCCCGAGACAGTAAAAATGAGTCCCCCCTCACAAAAGAAATAAAATCAGTAAAATTCCCGAAAAGTTTTAACATACCGACCATGACGCCCTACAAAAGCCGATGTCTTTCTGGCTCGGGTATGCTCTTGTACCGCCGAGATCAATGTTTGTTTCAGCTCGGGGTCGGGGTACGTCCCACCGAGTCAGCCCTTCGGACTGGGGACGTAACATTCCCCCAGGTCCAAGTGCCTTTTTCAGCTCGGGGTCGGGGTACGTCCCATCGAGCCAGCCCTTCGGACTGGGGACGTAACATTCCCCCAGGTCCAAGTGCCTTTTTCAGCTCGGGGTCGGGGTACGTCCCACCCAGTCAGCCTTTCGGACTGGGGACGTAACATTCCCCCAGAACCAAGTATCTCTCTTGGCTCGATGTCCTCAGGGACATACTCGATGCATAGGATCCGTGAGAAGCATAGCACGGGGAGGGATGATACCCTCGTGGCGATTGCTTGCTCCAGTGTTACCGAACATAAGGAGGAATATGCCCTTAATGTGTCGAACACTCTTTGATCCTCACCTACCCGATGTAATGGATCCGTGGGAAAGCATAGCACGGGGAGTGATGAGGCCCCCGTGACGATTGCTAGCTCCAGTGATACCGGGCCTAAGGAGGAGTATACCCTTAGTATCTCAGACACTCTTTGATCCATTCATCAGTTGGATCCGAGAGAGGTGCAGCACGGGGATGCGTTGTGCCCCTGTAGCGTGTGCCTGCTCCAGCGTGGTAAGGAAGAGCCCTCATACAATACACAGGCTCCACAGTGACCCGACGTGTAGAGGATGTACCCTCTCCATTCAAACGCTCAACTGATCCAAATCCTGGTTCGCCGGGACACTGAATTGAAAGATTCAGAATTGTGTTTTGGAGGCCTCGGGTTGGACGCTGTTTCGAGGCATCCGTGCTGTTGTTTACATTTGTAAAAAGTTTTCTTTTGGGACAAGTGCCGAGTCACCCCCACCTTTTTGGTCTTATTTTTCAAAGTTTTGATTTTGTTTTTCGCTGGTCTGGCAAGGGGACGCCCGTGTCAGATTCGGTAGGGCTTCACAAGGTTGATTCAATTCCCTTCTGAGCAAGTCCCAAAGATTACCTGGCTCGGGGTTGGATTCGTTCCGCCGAGGCCACTTGGATTATTCGGCTCGGGGCTGGATTCGTTCCGCCGAGGCCACTTAGATTACCTGGCTCGGGGCTGGATTCGTTCCGCCGAGGCCACTTGGTTTATTCGACTCGGGGCTGGATTCGTTCCGCCGAGGCCACTTGGATTATTCAGCTCGGGGCTGGATTCGTTCCGCCGAGGCCACTTGTTTATTCGGCTCGGGGCTGGATTCGTTCCGCCGAGGCCACTTGGATTATTCAGCTCGGGGCTGGATTCGTTCCGCCGAGGCCACTTGTTTATTCGGCTCGGGGCTGGATTCGTTCCACCGAGGTCACTTGGTTTCTCTCAGCTCGGGGTCGGGTTACGTCCCACCGAGTCCGTCCTTTTGGTCTGGGGACGTAACATTCCCCCAGGGCCAAGTGTTCATCTCAGCTCGGGGTCGGGTTACGTCCCACCGAGTCCGTTCTTTTGGTCTGGGAACGTAACATTCCCCCAGGGCCAAGTGTTCATCTCAGCTCGGGGTCGGGTTACGTCCCACCGAGTCCGTCCTTTTGGTCTGGGGACGTAACATTCCCCCATGGCCAAGTGTTCATCTCATCTCGGGGTCGGGTCATGTCCCACCGAGCCCGTCCTTTTGGTCTGGGGACGTAACATTCCCCCAGGGCCAAGTGTTCTTCTCAGCTCGGGGTCGGGTCGTGTCCCACCGAGCCCGTCCTTTTGGTCTGGGGACGTAAAATTCCCCCAAGGCCAAGTGTTCATCTCAGCTCGGGGTCGGGTTACGTCCACCGAGCCCGTCCTTTTGGTCTGGGGACGTAACATTCCCCCAGGGCCAAGGTTCATCTCAGCTCGGGGTCGGGTCGTGTCCCACCGAGTCCGTCCTTTTGGTCTGGGGACGTAACATTCCCCCAGGGCCAAGTGTTCATCTCAGCTCGGGGTCGGGTCGTGTCCCACCGAGTCCGTCCTTTTGGTCTGGGGACGTAACATTCCCCCAGGGCCAAGTGTTCATCTCAGCTCGGGGTCGGGTTACGTCTCACCGAGTCCTTCCTTTTGGTATGGGGACGTAACATTCCCCCAGGGCCAAGTGTTCATCTCAGCTCGGGGTCGGGTCGTGTCCCACTAAGTCCGTCTTTTTGGTCTGGGGACGTGACATCCCCCCAGGGCCAGGTGTTCTCCTTAGCTCGGGGTCGGTGTCATGTCCCACCGAGTCCGTCTTTTTGGTCTGGGGACGTAACATTCCCCCAGAGCCAAGTGTTCATTTCAGCTTGGGGTCGGGTTACGTCCCACCGAGTCGGTCGTCGTCAGCATAAGGGAAAGCATGTCTCCACGGGTAGATATCGGGATCCTCGTTGACTGAGCACATGAGGGTGGTAGGAAGGACCAGATTTGCAGCCAAGGCATTTTTCTCTGCGATTCCTGGAGTGACCACCGACAGATTCATCGGCACACCATCTTTTTTATAGTTCCCGGCATCAACTCGCAAACTCGTTGTTACCGAGAACTAGGGGACAGATGTTGATGGTGTTTTCAGGCACTATAACATTTAAGACAGCACGACGAGGACAGAAGGGTAATTCCCTGACTGGTTGAGATCATATAGCCGACCCGACCATAACATGTGAAGACCGACCACTTTGGTTCGGGTGACCGAGCACTATAAGGTCGGCAGGAACACTCTATCATCATGACCGACCTCATGAAGACCGACCAGACGGCGAGTCGTGTTCAAGATGACGACACCCTATTCTTGCGGATAAGGTAAAACGGATTATCCTACTCTCACAAGGAAATGAAGTCAGAATCCAAGAAGGAATAAGAAAAGTGAAAGCAACGTTGGTTAGAAATCCTTACAAGAGGAGAAGACTAAATTCAACTAGGATTTCTTATGCAAATATGAGTCTGATTTCTGTACTATTATAAATAGGAGGGCAGAGTATGTGTAAAGGGCATCAAAAAAATTAGTGATCTGAATCTTCAAGCTCTGACTTGTAGAGACCTGAAAAGAGTGTTTAAGTAATAAAAGTATCATCCTGTTTGTGTCCGTGGACGTAGGTCGGATCCAAATCCACCGAACCACGTTAAATCTCCTTGCTGATTGGTGCGTTTATCTGTTTTTCGCTAAATTTGCTTTTGGTCCCCAATAACCAAATAAATTCACTATTGATGGAGGATTTCCTCGGGAGTGATATTCTCATATTGGCCCCTGAAACCAAAATCAGCCGTCAACAATATATATATATATATATATATCTCATTAATTATTAAAAATAAATAATTCATTTCTATATAAATAAGTTCTTTGATTTAATAGAATTATTAGAGAAATCTGAGAGAATTTTCAACCAAAATAAATTACGGCGTAAAGTATTGGGCCTGAATTCCACTTTCATGTAAACACAGCTATTGAAGTAGCCTATTGGGCTGTGACCGGTGCAAACGACAAAAACCGAAGCCCAGAGGCGGGGCCCATTCAGGCTTCTCTAGAGTGATCGAAATATCAATCGCACGTGGCTCACGCCCCACGCTGACGACTTTTTTGCCAAACTGGGCGTGTTTGGCTGAACAAGCATTTTGAAACGAATCTTATCCGATGCGATTTTTTTTTGTAATTTTAAATAAACGAATAATAAATTCATTATAAATAAAGTCAAAAGGATCCGTTGTGGTAATCGTCCATTCGTCATACTCCACGTGTCCATCTGTCACGAAGTTTTCTGTGACAGCAAGTGACTCCATCCGCGCCATACCCTTCAACCACCTATCAATAAAAATCAAAGACGCAGCCATCTTTAACGCGTCTGCGAAATTTCCTAATCGTTTCGAGTACTGATTTAGGTACGATTTTATCATCTTTTTTCTTTTCTTTTTTAAAAAAATCATACATCTTTGAAAGAGGCAATTTAATTTTTCTCTGATTCTTTGTTTTTTGTTTTTTGTTTTTTGTTTTTTGTTTTTTGTTTTTTGTTTTTTGTTTTAATAGAAGACAGATCTTGATAACTAATACTTTATTTGTAGTTCGATCTAACCAAGTAATCAGTCTCTAGATCTACGATCTAAAGCTTAAAGGTAAGAGATTTACAATATTTAATTTAATTTTTGTTTATTTTGTATAGTTGTTATGCATGATTATGGCCTTGGATTTGACTTTTCAATGGAAAAAAAGAGGCATGAATTTGAAACAAAAAAATTTATGTTGAAATTTTTGAGCTCTAAAAATTGGATGGTAGGTTGAAACCGTAATTAGTCAGATGCTATGGTTCTCGAGGAAATACCTGTTTTTGTTTTTGTTTTATTTTTTTTTTTGGCTGAGAATTTTTTTATTCAACTGCAAGAAATGGAAATTTTGTCTTTTGAATTGTTATGAGAATGGATGTGTATTAAACAAACAATTTTTTTTTGCCTTTATGTTTCCTAGTTTTTTTGTTTATTCTGCAAATATGCTAAATTGCTATATTATTTTTATCAGTTTATGGAAGATAATTTATTTTCCTGGGTTTACACTTAATATGAATCTAATTTCTCTAGCTTTTCCCTAGCAATCGAGTGGTCAAGGTTAAAACTTTTATTACTTCAAACTCTTGACATCTGTTGCCTAATGGAATTGATGATGTTTCTTATGATAAAGCTCCAAATGATAAATCAGAAGTTTATTACTAAAGTTTTTAGGTTTGATATTATTATATTGCATGATTCTGATCTGATATTTTAGATTATATTGCAATATGATTTAACTTTCTTTTTTCTAATTTCTTTGCAGCCTATACATCAAAATGAGTCGACCCCAGGATCCACACCGCCCTTTCTTCCCATTTGGAAATCCTTTTCGGATGTTATCCCCTAAAGGTTCTCGTTTGTCTCCAAAGCTTCTATCCCTATTGACTGATTTTGAGGTGACCTTGGCAGAGAGGCTGAGAAAACTTATGCCGAAAGAGAAGGATGATGTCCTCAGCTTGTCATGGATGAGACTGGCAATGGAGTCACTTTGTGAGACTCACAATGACATAAAAGAACTTATAACTGAGCTGGAACTTCCTGTAAGTGACTGGGATGAGAAATGGATAGATGTGTACTTGGACATTAGTGTGAACTTGCTTGATATATGCAATGTTTTTAGCTCTGTGCTCAGGAAGGTCAGCCAAGGCCACCTCTTGCTCCAGTGTGTCTTGCGTAATTTGGATTCTTCATCTCCAAGACAATTTGGGCGAGCCCGTTCTTCCCTGGATAGCTGGAGGGAGCACATTAGTTCAAAGAACCCCAGAGTTGAGAGCTTTCGCTCCATCTTAGACAATTTGGTGGGTTCTCTGGATCTGCCCAAGGTTAAGAACTCAGCCAAAGGGAAGGTTTTGATGCGCGCAATGTATGGTGTTAAAGTGGTGACTGTATTTGCTTGTAGTATTTTTGCTGCAGGCTTCTCTGGATCTGCCAAGAATTTGTTAGAATTGAATGTTTCTGACCCATTACCTTGGGCACCAGCATTTTCTGCTTTGCAAGCTAATGTAAATGCGGAAGTTAGGAACTTATTATCCTCAGAAAGAGCTACAGTTTTAAATGAACTAGAGGCTGCTGTTGTGAGCACTAAGAAATTGTATCCAATGATCCAAGATGAGGTTGACCCTGTTGAAGACGAACAACTTCAGAAATCTGTTTTGGATTTGGGAAGGAGGGCAGATAACCTTTCACAAGGGCTAGATCATCTTACAAATGCAGTCGATGGCTTTTTCAAAATAGTTTTGAGCGGCCGTGATGCATTGCTTTGTAATCTAAGAGAAACTGGTACTATCCCTGACACAGTGGTACCGAGGAATGTAGAACAAGTTGGGAGGTGAATGATTGAACTAAACTTTGCCTTATACAAATGGTATAGGTATGGAGTCTTCTGTTGTCTGGTTGATAGAAATATCCCAACTAATATTCTGTGTGGTCTGATATGTAAGGTGTGTCATACTAAGGTTTGTCATACTACTAGATTTCTGGTCTGTAAATGTACTTTGTGCTGTGTAATGCCAAGAATATATGAAAGTTTTTGTACTATCTGCATATATGTTTGTGTTATCATATCAAGCACGTAATCTTAAATTTTTGTTGACGATTTCTACCGTGTTTTCACAGACAGTTCAGTTAAAGGGGTTTTCTCACTACTGACAAGTGAAGACATGGATAAGTATTTCATCATCTGGCGGTGTTGACGCCATAGTGATCTCTTATGGGCAAGAGCTAGAGTATGTATATTACCTGCTCAATTAACTTTTAAGCTCTGAATTCTGATCTTGTTCATGGAAATGAAATAGATTTGCGGGTTGATCCTTTCTGGTGCTTTTCTTGCACAGCTTTAATTTTGAACGACTATTTTAGCTATAAACTAAGCATATCGAATAGAAATTTGAACGCATTCCTCGATAGCTAATCATGCATATGTTTTGGCAGACGAATTTCCTTCTCGGTTTGCAATACTCCGAGGAGAGGAAGTTTCTTTTCATGTGGTGAGTAGCATAACATTCTTCACTTTGTTTAATTATTGGAACTTGACTGGCATAAGGAGGTTGGTGTTCTTCGTAATATTGATGTTTAAATGGCTTGTTCATTACGGCATTGGTATTATTCAATGGAAGGGAAAATATAGTCAAGACGACCAAATTTTTCTAGGAAAGTGGCTCAAGTTATGAAAAGCATCTCTGTTTTCTTTTTGATAATTTTCAAACTCAACACCAGCATAAAGAAAATTTGGATATGGATATGTCACAGGCCAACTTTTCCTATAGCGGAAAATTGGGCTCGTGCGGCATTTATTGAGGTTCACATCTTGTAAGGTATGGAAGTTAATAAACATTCTCATAACATATAAACTTGGGTCTGCACTGACTCGAGATCCGAGAAATAAATAGCACAATCAGATATAAAAATATGATATTTTATTAATATCGAGATCATTACATTACATTATTATACAAGCAACATACAAGGACGAGAGAGTTCATGACTAATGTCTCTAGATCATCGAAGCTCCTTTGGCCACTCCAATGCCCACTTAGGCTTCCCTTAAAGAGTTTTTAAAAATACTGTACATGTTTCACCGGTACACACACCTAGCGCTTGAGTGGTCACCACCCTCCTAAAATCTAAATTATAAGGAGTTTATAAGAATTTTTTCATCTAAGTCAATAAGACATAATATTAGTGATTTTGGGATTAAATTGTGTCTTTGTACGAGCTCATCTTGATGACATTCTACAAGATCCCCATTTTTGCAGCAAAGTCCACGGTTAAGGTCAAAATTGGGCACATTGCAAGAATCTCTCAGTAAACTTCAAAATCAGAGTCCACATCAGAAATTTCCCCAATACATGTGAACATAAGCTTCACTTGTGACCCCGACCCAATTCGATCCGGTGCCCCGAAATATAAACTCATTCACAATGCTGTAAAATTAGGCTAGCGGCAAGTGAGCATGTTTCTAAATATCTCGGCAGATTTCAAAATGTGACCTCACAGACGAAATCTCTCCATCATGTGGCCATGAGAGTTACTTATGACCCTGAGCGAGCTTGAGCTGTTGTCTTGAAACATGAGCTCTTTTATAAAACGAAAAAACGTGCTAGCAGGGTAGTGACAAATGTGATTTTGTTGCAAATGTGTAAAAGTAACGTGTGATATCTTTCCAATGCTTGTGAAAATGTATGTAATCGCAAAAAATTGAAGTGAATATTGCTAGCTTTATATTGGGGCCGTGACAGGATATATGAATTAATGATTGTGAGGGTGAAAGCCTGACGTCGCAAGCTAAGAGTTTGCTTGATGTGAAAAAAAATTAGAAGAAGCTAAGTTTGCGTTTGTGTGGATGAAAAGGTTCATCATTTTAATGTTATTGAAAATTTTCATCACTTTTTCTGTTGAAAGAGCTTTGTCATTGATTTGAAAGCATCTCTCCGTCCTTGGCACATTGGGATTTCAGAGCGTTCGATTTAGGATTTATAATAATATTTCATTCTGATTTAAAAAAGATTGAGGATTTAAATTAAGATCCGCTAAGAGCCTTGAAAGCCATATAATTTTTTTCATTGTGTCTTGCCTCCTTTTATTATTGTGAATCACATCGAAGAATTTTCTTCTCATAAAATGTGTTAGACTATGATATCATTTGTCATTATCTCAAATTTCTATTGAGATTATGTCCCTTTTGATTTGGGATTCGAGATGATTTATCATTTTAAATAAAATTTCAGTCGGAATTCGGGATGATATGTCATCCCGAAAAAAAATCAAATTGGTATTTGTGATTTTTTTTTTATCTCGAATTCCAAAATTTAGCTTGGATTCGGGATCCCGCACTAGGATTCAAGATGATTTTTCACTCCAATTCAAAATATCATTTAAGATTCGAGATGATTTTTTCATCCCGAATAATAATTGGGATGAGAAGAGATGAAATTTTTGCCATTCCTATTTGCCACTTGCCAGAGTTTTGTAGGAGCACTTATCCTCCCACCCCCTCTGACACATGTCATCATGTCCCCCCTCCCCAAATACAAAAATCTCCCATTCTTTAATACAAATCTCTCATCTCCAAATCTCTCTTTATAATATTATTAATTTAAAAATAAAATATACTTATTTTATTTTATTATTAAATTTTTTATTTTATAATTTTTTTTGCTAAATTTATTTTTTTTACATTTTATATATTTATTCAATTTTATTTGTTTAATAAATATTATAATTTTGTATTTATTATTATTTATTTTATGTTCATTTATTCATTTAATTTTTATGATTCTTTATTAATTTTTTAACACTACTTTTATTATAATAAAAATATTCTCATGTATTTTAGAAATATATATTTTAAAAGAATAGTATAATTAATAATATAAAAAGTTACACAATCTTAATAAAGTAAATTTCTCTACTTTCAAATTTAAAAAAAATGTATAAAAAAAATGAGATTTATTAACCGAATAGGCTATCAAAAAATATAAATATAAAAAATATTATTAAATGAAAAAAATGAAAAAATAAATAAATAAACATAAAATAAAAAAATAAACATAAATAAGAAATTTATAATATTTATTAATAAAATAAAAAAGAATAGATATATAAAGAGTAAAAAATATAAATTTATAAAAATAAAAAAATAAAAAAAATAATTTATAAATTAAAATATTTATTTAATTAATAAAATAAAATAAGTATTTAATTTATATATTAATACATATACATATATATAATTGATTTTGAAGAAGAGGGTAAAAATGTAATTTACAGGGGAGACAAGGTGGGGCCAGAGGAGGGGAATTTGTTAGGGGAGGTGGGATGATCATTTTCGTTTTGTAGGAACCAAACGATGAAAATGTGGACCTCAAGGGTAGTGGAATTATCTATCGTTCATCTGATTTAAAAAGCATTGGATACCTTTGGTTTCCAAGATCTACAAATCTTCCACATGCATATTCAATTCAAGATAAGTTGCAGCCTCCATGGATCATATGAAATCAATAATAGTGGCATACATTAATATATTTATATACCAATAAATGTTACCTCACTGGCATTGACATTGATTTTCAAATTGGACCCAGCTCATTGAAATTGGAGTGTTGAGTAGGTAATGTGACCAAATGATGATCTGCAACTAGTTAGATATTACTATTGTTGACGTCTGTTTTTCGTTTCAAATGTAATATGAGAAATTAACCTCTCGAACAAACCTCACCCAATAATGAATTTGTTTGGTTAGTAGGGAATCAAAGTAAATTTAACAGAAAAATAAGATAAACACATAATTTACATAGTTTGGCAGAGAGTGGCTCTAACCTACGTCCACGGGAGAAATATTGTGTATTTTACTACTGTTCGGGGTTAAGACCGACCCAAGCTACAATGTGGAAATGAACTATCTCAGTGATAATACACATCGGTTCTTACACTAGCTCGGTACAATTCACTCACTTGGTCAGGTAACCGACCAGCTTTCTCTGTCTATCATTAGTTTTTAAGCTCTTAACTTTTTCACAAGTTGAGAGATACAAAATTTGCCAACATTTGAATTTGAATCTTTAACCTCTTTATATAAGCTTCCAAATTCACTATTTCACCATTAATGACATCAACTCATATCACATTCTGTGTTTCCTCAAAGTGCTAGACTTGATGGGTCGTCATCTCAATCTCTGCTAGGATTATTGTCTCACATTTGTAAGCTAATGTAAACATGATCTCACCCGTGGAATTCTTATAGGTCGTCCGGTGTGCCCACAAGACCTCTGGTACCTTCTGTTGGCGACTTGGTCGCATAACCGATTGTAATTGGTTTTGATGATGCAACACGAGAAAGAAGACTCCGACGTGCAAACACGAAGTAATACAAAAAGTGTCGAAGCATATAAGGTGAAGAGCGAGAATGTGAATACTTGCGGCAAATTGAAGAAAACATTGCGAAGTCTTAGCTTAGGATTTAATTTGTAATGTGAGATGTAATATTCAAGTGCCTAAGCTCATAGGGATCATGCACATTCACTTAGATGCATTAGAGGCATGTACAAAATGCATTAAAACCTTCAAATATGCATTTTAGTATTTAGGGAAGCCTTCTGGAACCGGCATGGACCTTACCGGTCCCTTACCGGTCATTAAACCGGCCCCCCCTGTTTTGCATGCCTACTGGAACCGGGCCATACCGTGCCGGTCTCCTCGCCGGTATCCATGCCGGTATTGGCAAAGAAATCATGCTCTATGGAACCGGCACACTCCTTACCGGTTTCCATATCGATTTTCTCGCCGGTCTAACGGCTAGTTTTTCGAACGTTATATAGCCGTTGGGAGATATTGAAACCCTAGACCGGCATGCCGGTCTTCTCGCCGGTTTGCTCGCCGGTCTCGGCAGTGTCTATATGGACAGTTTTCATTTTCTATATAAATGAGTCTCAAATTCGTTTTTGCTTAGACTTGCACCTTCATATCATTTCTTAGAAAGCAAAAACAAGAGTGTCTTAAATCTTCAAATACATTAAACACTCAACCAAGCTCACACACAATCTTCATTACATTTAGTGAGCTTAGATCACTTGGGTTTGCAACTCACACAATCTTCTTAATATTTGTGAGTGCCCAAGTGTGTTTCAATTCTTCTTTATCAAAAACACTCGTGGTTTGAGAAATCCCATTGTTTGGGTATTTTGTAAAGGTTTGTGAGTGAGCCTACGAAGAAAACTCAAACTTATAAAAGGTTCGGAGTGCGCCTTGGCGGAAAACTCTTGGTTACGAGTGAACCCCGGAAAACTCGATTCTAGTGGAAATCTTCAAGCGAGGCTTGAGGGAGTGGACGTAGGCACGTTTGCCGAACCACTATAAATCTTGGTGTTGTATTTCTCTTTCCCTTAACCTTTACTTATTTGCAAGTTTATTTACATTTATATTATTGATTAGAAATCTTGCATATAGGTTTCATTTGAAAAGAGAAAATTGGTCTAAAACTTCCACTTGGTAATAAGAGCTTAAAATCGGCAAAGATTTTATAATTCCGCATTTGTAGCGATAACCCAATTCACCCCCCTCTTGGGTATAGAGATTTTTTGTCGCTATTGCTTGTAGGGAATTTCAGTTGGTATCAGAGCGAGAGGTTTTCTCTAAAAGACTTAACCGTCCGAGAATAGATCATGGGTTCTACAAGCAACTCGTCAAATCTTGCCGAGGGATTTTCAACAACGACTAGACCTCCTTTTACAAACACCGGAACGGACTACAATTATTGGAAGATGAGAATGCTAAATTATCTCATTGCCGTAGATCCGCAATCTTATTTGGTCATCACTCGAGGTGCAAAAGGACCAACAAAAAGGGATAGCAATGGGGTTGAGATTCCGAAGCCAAGTTTGGAATGGGATAATGAGGATGTAAAATAGCCTCACAAAATGCTAAGACACTCAACCAACTTCTATGTGCCATTGATCGGGATCAAGTAAGCAAGCTTCCGGAATGTGGAAACGCATATGATTTATGGAAGTCTTTGGAAATGATCAATGAGGGCACAAGCCAAGTGAAGGAATCAAAGATCAACCGGTTCATGTGCGAATTGGACAATTTCAAGATGGAATCCGGGGAAGAAATCAATCACATGATTTCGAGGTTTATGGTCATCATCAATCATTTGGGAGCCTTGGGAAAAGTCATCGGGACATCGGATCAAGTGAAGAAAATTTTGAGATCACTCCCAAAAGAATTTAGAAGCTACACCTCCTCCATTAGAGAAGCAAACGACATAAACACATTGAAGATGGATGATTTGGTCGGCAAATTGCTTGAGTACGAAATGGAAATCAAAATGGACAAAAGGAGGAAGATGAGAAAAGGACAAGGAAATCATTGGCCTTAAAAGCAAGAAGAAAATATGAGTCAAGCTCAAGTGAAAAAGAAGATAGTGATGATGAGTTGGCTCAAATAAACAAGAACTTGAAGAAGATTCTTAAGTCCGTAAATAAAAAGGGAAAATCAAAGACGGATGAAAAGAATGAAGAGAAGTGGCCGCGGAAGAACAAGAAAATTATTTGTTATGAATGCAACAAACCGGGTCACATAGCTACCGATTGCCCATTGAGGAAAATGAAAGGAAAATCGAAGAAAAAAGCAATGAAAGCAACTTCAACTTGGAGTGATAGCGATTCTAGCTCATCCGAGGAGGAAGAAGAGGTTCAAGCTAAAGAAAAATCTAGCATTTATGGCTATCACAGATGAGGACATCCGCTTTGAAATTGAAGAAGAAAGCGAAGAAGAAGAGGTACACAATTCTGAATTACATGATGCTTTTAATGGTTTAAAAGAATTATGTGATATGCTTAAAAAGAAATTAAAATTGGTCAAAAATGAGCATGCTACACTTAAAATTGAACATGCAACTAGTATGGATAAAAATCATGTTTTAGATAATGATGTGATATGCTTAAAGGCTAAACATGAAAAAGAAATTGCATGCTTGAATGATGAAAATGCATGTTTAAAGATTAAAAAGCTAGAACTTGAAAATGCCATATCAAATATGTCATCTAGCTCTAAGATATGCGATTGCGAATCTATATTGAATGAAAATGTCTTATTAAATACTAAGATTGTAGATTTGCAAAACATACTTAGCAAATTCATATTGAGACATAAAAATTTTAATATGCTTATTGGATCCCAAAAATGTGCATTTAAAAGAGAAGGATTAGGATATAGGCCTTATATTAAAAGAAAATTTTTGAACAATTATTTTGTTAAGGCATCATCATTCTCATGCTAAGAATGAAATAGATGAAAATGTCACATGCCATGCTTGTAACAAAAAGGGACATAAAATTTTTGAATGCATGTATATGAATGTGAATAAGAATGCATGGATTCCTCAAGGAATCAAAACTAACCCCAATGGACCCAAGAAAGTTTGGGTACCAAAGCGTAATTGATAAATTTGTAGGGGGAGCTTTGGGAATGGAACTTTAAAGAGAAATTGCAAAATTGATCCCAAAAGCTCAAAGAGATGAGGATTCGCAACGGTAAAGGTAAACTCCGTATTCACGGAAACATTGGTACCGTTTCCTCCAATTTCTATATGTATGCATATTTCACTTTGGTTAAAATATTTTTAAAAGCATACAAAGTGATTAGGCAATGTATTAAACTTCTATTGGTATCGATTTTCATTTGATATCACTAAGTGCCTTAATCATATATTTAAACCCCTATTCTATTTCAATTGGTATCACATGAAATTTATTGAGTTAAATGCAATATATGTGATCACTTGATTGAATATGCCTTGCCATATGAACTAATTGATTGAAAATGAAATGCATGTAAATTGGCATAATCTTATATGAATATCATGAAATGTATGTATTAGAACATAATTGAATAGTCATGAAAAGCATGGATCTTGATTGTTTAGTAATTGGTAAGATATTCATAAGAGACAATCATTAAAATGCATTGAAGTCATTGGTTTTAATTGGTATCATGATATATAATGACTCTTTTTGAAAGAATGCTTAAAAATGATATGATATTCAAATGGATTTATTGATATATATTTTTTTAATTGGTATCAAATTTGGGGAGAAATCATGATTAAGATCTCTTAGCTTGTAAATGGTATTCATGAGAATCTATCTTTTGAAAAACTATTTTATGCATGTTTTTTGATTTCTTATGGCAAAAAGGGGAAATGCCAAATGTGCATATTTTTTAAATTTGTTATCTTTTTTTTTTTCACACATCTATTGGTATCTCATTTTAGAACTTAATTTTGCTTCTCCACTTTTTGATAATGTCAAAGGGGGAGAAATCATTAGAAATGAGATTAAAACTTGTTTTACCCTCACCATTGGTTTAAGGGGGAGTAAATGTACTAATGTGTTTGTCAAGTTGTTATATAGCTATATTAAAGACAATCACACATTGAGGGGGAGCTTATGTTGAGGGGGAGCAAAATTGGCAAATTTGGACTCCAAGAAGCTCTCAAGTTGCAACAAGTTTTAAGGGGTTGCCATCATCAAAAAGGGGGAGATTGTTGGCGACTTGGTCGCATAACCGATTGTAATTGGTTTTGATGATGCAACACGAGAAAGAAGACTTCGACGTGCAAACACGAAGTAATACAAAAAGTGTCGAAGCATATAAGGTGAAGAGCGAGAATGTGAAGACTTGCGGCAAATTGAAGAAAACATTGCGAAGTCTTAGCTTAGGATTTAATTTGTAATGTGAGATGTAATATTCAAGTGCCTAAGCTCATAGGGATCATGCACATTCACTTAGATGCATTAGGGGCATGTACAAAATGCATTAAAACCTTCAAATCTGCATTTTAGTATTTAGGGAAGCCTTCTGGAACCGGCATGGACCTTACCGGTCCCTTACCGGTCATTAAACCGGCCCTCCCCTATTTTGCATGCCTACTGGAACCGGGCCATACCGTGCTGGTCTCCTCGCCGGTATTCATGCCGGTATTGGCAAAGAAATCATGCTCTCTGGAACCGGCACACTCCTTACCGGTTTCCATACCGGTTTTCTCGCCGGTCTAACAGCTAGTTTTTCGAACGTTATATAGCCGTTGGGAGATATTGAAACCCTAGACCGGCATGCCGGTCTTCTCGCCGGTCTCGGCAGTGTCTGCATGGACAGTTTTCATTTTCTATATAAATGAGTCTCAAATTCGTTTTTGCTTAGACTTGCACCTTCATATCATTTCTTAGAAAGCAAAAACAAGAGTGTCTTAAATCTTCAAATACATTAAACACTCAACCAAGCTCACACACAATCTTCATTACATTTAGTGAGCTTAGATCACTTGGGTTTGCAACTCACACAATCTTCTTATATTTGTGAGTGCCCAAGTGTGTGTCAATTCTTCTTTATCAAAAACACTTGTGGTTTGAGAAATCCCATTGTTTGGGTATTTTGTAAAGGTTTGTGAGTGAGCCTACGAAGAAAACTCAAACTTGTAAAAGGTTCGGAGTGCGCCTTGGCGGAAAACTCTTGGTTACGAGTGAACCACGGAAAACTCGATTCTAGTGGAAATCTTCAAGCGAGGCTTGAGGGAGTGGACGTAGGCACGTTTGGCCGAACAACTATAAATCTTGGTGTTGTATTTCTCTTTCCCTTAACCTTTACTTATTTGCAAGTTTATTTACATTTATATTATTGATTAGAAATCATGCATATAGGTTGTCATTTGAAAAGAGAAAATTGGCCTAAAACTTCCACTTGGTAATAAGAGCTTAAAATCAGCAAAGATTTTATAATTCCGCATTTGTAGCGATAACCCAATTCACCCCCCTCTTGGGTATAGAGATTCTTTGTCGCTATTGCTTGTAGGGAATTTCACCTTCTCAACCCATAAGCCTTTATACGACCCGAGCATTGCCTTCAAATTATTTTTAATCATTTTGTTCTCTACTTCCACCTGTCTGTTGGACTTCAGATGTGCAGGTGATGCAAATCTTAAGGCGATTTGGAGATCTTCACAGAGCTTCTTGAAGCCCGCACTATCAAAGTGCTTTTCATTGTCTGTGATGATGGCCCCGGTAATCTTGAAACGATAAACAATATTCTTATTCACAAGTCTGTGGCTTTCTTCTCAGTTATAATAGACAACGGCTCGACCTCCAGCTAATTGGTGAAATAATCAATTGCCATAATTGCATACTTGGCCCGACCCTTTCTCGTAGGCAGTGGTCCAATGAGATCTAAACCCCATTGAGCAAATGTCCAAGGACTCGACATAATCGTCAACTGCTTAGGTGGTTGCTTGGGCACAGCTACATTATTCTGGCATCCATCACATGCACGGGATATGCCGAGGCCGTCCTGGTGCATCGTTGGCTTGTAATAACATTGTCTGAGTGCTTTGTGAGCAATCGATCTCTTACCAACGTGATTAGCTTCCTCGGGTCGAAGACACATTAGGTAGGGCATTGTGTAGCCCCTTCTATAAAACGCTCATTCTGTAAGACACCTCATTTATCAAGTAAAAATATGCACTGCGATATTTCAGCCTATTCGCTCACTCTTCAGTTAGTTTAACTTCAGATTCTACTTCCATCACACCCGATCCTCCCTCACTCTTCGGTTCGAGGATCTCCAAGGGAATGACTCGGGGGATCTTAGACTTGATGGATGATGCCAATTGGGCCAACGAAACCGTCTGATGGTTACTTTCCCGATCGACTTGCTCAAATGTGACATTCTTCATTCCTTCTAGTAACTTCTTCACCTCCGCGATGTATGCTATCATGTTGGGATCCCTTACCTGAAACCCATTATTCAACAGCTGAATGACTAGCTGCGAATCATTATTTACAATCATATCTCTTACCTCAATTGCATCATAGAGCCTCAGCCTGGCCAGGATCGCCTCATACTCAGCCTCATAGTTAGTTTCTTCAAACACAAATCTTAGAGCGTAGCTCAGCTCCCCATCTTGTCCATTACTGAGGATGACTCCGGCCCCACATCATTACGAGTTGACCGACCCATCAATAAACAACTCCCATTTCTTATCTTCCTTGGCCACCATGACTTGGAGCCTGGTGAATTTTGCCATAAAGTCAGCTAAAGCTTGCCCCTCAATAGAAATATGAAGCGTGTAACATATATCATATTCGTTAAGCTCTACCGGCCATTTTACGAGATGACTCGAGGTCTCGGGTTTATGTAATATTTGTTTAAGTGGATAATCGGTGTATACCCCGACGGGGTGGGCTTGGAAGTAAAGTCGTAACTTTCTTGTTGCAGTTACTAATGACAAGACCATCACTAATGGGCCGAATATCGGGTCTTTGCATCGAATAATGCCTTGTTAGCATAATATATTGGCCTTTGAATTTTATCTATTTCTTGTACTAATACTGAACTTACAGCATGCTCTGAAACAACCAAGTACATAAATAATATATCACCCAGAATTGACTTTGCTAGAAGTGGAAGTCAGGTCAGGTTATCTTTAAGTTACCGGAATGCCTCCTCGCACGTGTTTGTGTACTCGACATTTTTATTTGCCTTCTTGATCAACTGGAAGAAATATGACACTTATCGATGGTCTTAGAAATAAACTGATTAAGTGCTGCCACCGGACCAGTCAAGCTTTGTACTTCTTTTACTGTATTTGGCGATTTTAAATCCAGTACAGCCTTGATCTTCTGAGGATTGGCCTCGATACATCTAGCACTGACCACATGCCCCCAAAACTTCCCAGAGGATACTCCAAAAGAAAATTTCTCTAAATTCAGTCTCATCTTAAATTTCCTAATGAGTTCAAAAGTCTCTATGAGGTCCCTCAAGTGATCCTCAGACTGAATTATCATGGTTATTGTAGGCACTGCATTTTTACACATAAGTCCCTATGATGAGTCTCATTTTGGAGACACTACCTTTTAAGTCACGGAGGTCACGGGAAACAGACATCGGAAGGGGAAATTCAGAATAAACAAGGTTCACTGTTTTCGTTAGTGCTGCGTTCGTGTTTACGTTCGAACGTCAAACAGATTGCGGGCGTTCGTGCCGCGTTCGAGGAAGCGTTCGAACGGTGTCGGTAATTCTGGTTTTGCTGCTAGCCTCACATCCAGCCCATTTAGCCCCCCAAAGCCCATAAAACACATCCCAATTTAAATAAATAAATATTAATTAAAACATTAACTAAATAAGATAATAATTAAATTAATTAAATAATTAAATAAAACATATACCAAACATAAAATAAACAATTACCAACTTAAACTAAAATCATGCCTAAATTAAACAAATCACACACTAAATCAAAATATAATCATGCCTAATTAAAATCAATCAACCAATTATATTCCCAATCTAATAAGATTATTCCCAAACTTAAAATATTGTATTCCTAATCCAAGCCAATCAAATATTCAACCTTCCCTATCTAGCCAAGATTTGTCCCCCCTCAATCTTTGACTTCCCTTAACCAAACCAAATCAAATCCCTCTTCAATTAGCCAAATCTCTTTCCTTGTCAAGCCCAACCCTTTGCCTATAAAAAGAACTCTTCACCAACCTTCTCAACCCTAGTAGCTAGCCCCTAACTCATACACAACACACATAAAAATTACAGGAGGAACACACCCAAAAAAGAGTAAGCAAAAGATAAAGAGGAAACGGCAGCGAAACCACAAGGAAACAATAGCAAAAGACGGAGAACGACGACTCAAAACAGTAAAGACAACGAACGAGAACAGTGAACCAGTGAACCGGGAGAGTTGCGGAGCATCCACCCTTCCGACGATCGTGTACCGTACATCCGAGAGGTGATTTAAAAGGTTAGACCTGAGGGTACCTTTTCATTAGTTTACATTCGTTTGTTTTATTATTATTGAATTCTATTCGCATGAGAGTCGTTTATGGATGCATTTTGTGGCTTGAATGAAATGGAAGAGTGTCGTCTCTTGTGGTATATAGGATGGAAACCCAGACGTAAATTCCGTAGCCGAATCCGAATGGACGGTAGTGCGGTCTGTACTTGGGATACAACTCCACGTACCACTTGAGTAAACGGCACCTTCTCTTGTGTTGTGATGTTTTGGTTTATTTATTTCTTGTCATTTAAATTCTGTACATTGCTTATTCCCATATGATGTGATCGAGTGCATGGGCTTAGTAAGTGCGATGAAAGGTTCCCTAATTGGAGGGGTTAAAATCCTTCACCACAACGCTTTGCCGCACCGATTGATGTGTGTTCGGTTGAATGCGAGATACGTTCAATCGAGCACACCTAGTTTGATATGATTGTCTTTATTTTCGTATGCATGATTCAACCGAGCGCATGGGTTTAGTAAGTGCGATGTGAGATCCCCTATGGGGAGGGGCTAAAGCCATTTACCATGATGCTTTGCCGCGCCGGTTGATGTGTGTTCGGTTGGATGCAAGACACGTTCAATCGGACATACTTAGAATAGTATGATTGTCTTTATGTTTGTATGCATGATGTGATGTGACGCGCATGGGCTTAGTATGTTGGTCTAAAGGTCCTCTCTTTGAGAGATCAAGAGCCCCAAAAGGCCACCTTTACGGCAGTACTTCACCGCGCCCCTTTATTTTGTTGTTTATGTATTGCGTCCCATTTCATGCATCAGGTCTGTTCCCGTTCGAACGCGTTTACGAACGCAACTCGAACGCGCATGTATTTTTGCCTTATCATGCATCAGGTCTCATTTCCGTTCGAACGCGTTAACGAACGCCATACGAACGCGAGCATTCTGCTTCATTTCCGTTCGAACGCGTTTACGAACGCTACTCGAACGTGAGCATTCTGTTTCATTTCCGTTCGAACGCGTTTACGAACGCTACACGAACGCGCACACACTGAACTGAGTCTGTCTTATCATATTCATGCATAATTGCCTCTTGGTTGATCTTTCTTGTGTTATATAGCCAACCATATTATTTGTATCCCTGCATTTATCCATTCTATGTGTTCTCAGGATTGTATTCAAGCATGATTAGGCTGTTAGCATGTTATTTGGTTAATAGGTTCATGAGATAGTACTCAAGCATGTTTATTCCATTGGTTGCGTCGTTTGCCTTGGTTTTGATTTAACGCATTACGATTCATATGCCTATGCCATGATGACTTTGGAGTATTATTTCTTGTGATATATCGGATGGAAACCCAGACATAAATTCCGTAGCCGATTCCGAATGGACGGTAATGCGGTCTGTACTTGGGATACAACTCCACGTATCACTTGGAAGAGTGCTCACATGTATGCTTGTGCGGATATTATGTATGCTTGTGTTTTCATGAATATGATATGCTGAATGAAGTTGTATGTTCATTGTTACTTTGAGGTATTTTGTTAGACATGTGTTATTAGATATGAGATATATGCGAAATGTATGTATTAGTGTTATTTTGTACCCATGAATATAGAAGCATGATATTCTTAGGAATAAGTGTTACTTAAGCCTGATTAAATTATTATGTAAATCCTTTCATTACAAATGGCATAAGTAAGGGACCATTCCGAACCCAACGGTTTGAGGTCTTCCCTTGCGAAGGGTGAATGCGGCCTTAAATCTCATTTTCCCGGTTCACACCGGGTGGCGACTCCATTACTCTCCGGTTTAGTCCCCCGTGGCTACTCCGTACTCCCAACCAGGCCGCGAGCCTAGGGACAGCATGCGTCGTCCAGGTTCTGTTGTCCACAGTTATCATATCATTGACATAAACTTGCATTTTCTTGTCGATGATGGGCTTGAAGACCCGATTCACCAACTGCTGGTACGTCATTCCATCGTTCTTCAACTCGAAATATATTACCTTATAGCAATTCAACCCTGATATATGATGAAAGCTGTCTTCTCATTGTCATCGAAAAACATTCTAATCTGATTGTATCCTGAGAATGCATCCATAAAGCTTAGCAATCTGTGGCAAGCTATCGAATCCACCAATTGGTCCACTTTAGGAAATGAGAAGCTGTTCTTTGGGCAAACTTTGTTCAAATCAAAGAAGTCCACACACATTATCCATTTCAGTTGGTATTTTTTTACCAAGACACGTTTGAGACCCACTCCAGGTATTTCACTTATCTGATGAACCATGCCTGCATCAACTTATCTACCTCTGTTTGAATGGCCTCACACCGCTCATAGTTGAATATCCTCATCATCTGCTTCACCGCCTTATCAGCCTGGTCAATTGACAGATGATGACTGATGACCCGAGGATCTATCTCGGCCATTTTTTTTATGGCTCCATGCGAAGACGCCCATATACTCTATTAGGAAGTTTATGAGCTTTCTCTTCAGATTCCGCTCCAGTCCGACCTCAACCTTGACTATCTTCTCCAGAATAAAGCGTTGTACTAACTCTAGCTCCTCCACTGCTCTTCCATACTGAGTGGGGTCTTTGTGTCGGGGATCGGTTGATTCCACCTCGATCGAGTCCTCTTCCCTTTCCTTTATCTCATGTAATATGACATCATCAAATCACATGGTCTCCTTGGATGTGACAATAAAACAACTCATCGCCACCTTTTGACTGTCGCATGCCTCATCGACCTCATCCCTAGTCAGGAATTTCAATTTCAAGTAGTAACTTGATGAGTGGTATTTATATCACTATTTCCCACTCATTTGACCTAATGTTTTGTATTGTTTCTCGAGATTTATGAACGTTTTGATGTGTTTTGTTATTATTTTGCAGATAAATAAAGTTTGGACAGCACTGGAGGCAATTTGGGACAAAACCGTCAAAAATGCGTCAACAGGAAAATTCCATCTTCTGCGCGTCGCGACGCTTGAGCCTTGCGCGCCGCGACGCCCAGCGTGCGCCGGTTCTGCTAAAAACGCCGTGGTCAACGGGTCAACAATTTGAAAATTTTGACTTTGCTAACGTGCGCCGTGCCACGTGTCACCATCACAGAAGACTTGCTAACATGCGCTGCCACGTGTCATCATCTCAACGGTGCCGACAATCATCATCTATGCTAACGTGCGCCAAGACACGTGTCAACATCTCAACGGCCGTGCTAAAATGAGCTCATGCCACGTGTCACAATCTGGTGCTGCCGACAATCTTCTTCAACGTGACGTAAGCGATGACGTCATGAACAATGCCACGTCATCGGATCTCTTTGCCGCCTCGCCACATGTCAAGCCAGGATTGAGCCACGTTTCACTGTAGCGCGCGGCGCGACGCGCAGCGAGCGTCGCGACACGCGAACCCCATCCGTGCCTATAAATTCAGAACCAGATTTCAGAAATTTGTATCCCATCATCTCTCTTCAATTCCTTCTAAAGAGAGAGTTTCTCTCTCTAAAAGTCTTTAGTTTTTACTTTTTTTTACTTTTGTAAATAATTTTAATTACTTTTTGTAATAATAGTAATTTTATTTTACTTTTTACTTTCTTACAAGTTTTTACTATTTACTTTTTACTTTTTACAGTTTTTACTATTTACCGTGATGCGGTAATTTCTTTATGTTCGGGTGAAATGTAATTTCTTTTACTATTACTATTTAGATTCATCTCCCTTAAAATAATATATTTACTATTTAAATTGGACTTAATCAGGATACCGCCAGATTGGTCGGTGGGTAATAAAATATATATTCCGCCTTTATGGCTGGTTATTTTGGTTCCGCCTTTATGGCTGGTTATTTTGGTTCCGCCTTTATGGCTGGTTATTTTGGTTCCGCCTTTATGGCTGGTTGATATTAATCACAAGTTTATATATTATTTTAATGGGAGATATCTAAATAAGTAATAGTAGAAATAATTCCTTTTACCTTAACATTTTATTTTATTTTACTTTTCAGTATTTTTATTTTATGTCTTTTATTTTTATGTTTTTATTAGTCCTAATTATGTGTTAGTTATCTAGGGGTTGTGATGACTTTTAATATCACCGGTTTATAAGGGATTATTTTATAATTGAGTAATTTAAAGGTTTATTTATTAAGTCTTAAGCTTAATGCTTCTTGTTGTCTGATCACCAATAAGATTGAAATGGTAAATCTAAAATGAACTAGACATAGGGATTTTAGGTTTCAGCCTTAGACTTAATAGCCCACGATCTTCCTTGAGGATAGATAACCCTTTAATAGATTTCCTTACAGGATAGGAATATACCTGTTGGGCGGGGGGTAGCCATAATTGGAACTTAGACTTAATGAATCCAGGTAATGTGGTTGACATAGGAATATGGTTCAATTGGGTTATACTGGGTATTTGTAATTGACCATCGGAAGAGGCTTTTACATAATTTAGTGTTCCAGGTTAGTAAACTGATTTATTACACAAACATAAAATAATCACTTCATCTTTTAAATGATATTAAAAGAATTCACAACCTTAATATCTTTTTATCTGTTATTTTCCTTAGTATTTACTTTTGTCTTTTTATTATTTATTTAGCAAATCTTCAATCAACCAAATCAATCAAGCAATCAATTCCATTCTCTCTTTTAATTAGATATTTGTAATTAAATAGATTCAATAATTAATAACAACAGTAGGAATTAAGTCCTCGTGGGATCGATATTTTTATACTACTTGAACGATACGTGCGCTTGCGTTATACGTGTGTGTTTACGCCGGTCAAGTTTTTGGCGCCGTTGCCGGGGACTTATATTTCTTGAGTTGTTAATTTTGAAGCTATCTAATTTACTTGTATCTAATTTTCTTTATTTTTATCTGTAATTTTTATTTATTTCTTTTGATTTCAGGTGACTTAAAAATGGAACACTACTGGGAGATTGAGAGACTACGTGCTTTACAAGAAGATACACCCCAAATCTGGGAGCAACAGTCCAGTTTTCTGTGGCCTGTTGAACAGCCCAATGATTATCACTGGATGCCAGAACCAAGCAATGCTACATTTGTTCATCAGAACGAAATGGGGAGATGTGTGATTTGTGATAGTAACCACCCGAGCGATCAATGTATATATCGATCAGAATGGGAGAATTTCTGGAGACAATCATGCTATGACAAGCCATCACATTTCACAGAACCACATTTTCCATCTTATCCACCATCTATCTTTGATCTTCATCAACAACCAGAACCATCAGAGGAAGATCAATTGATTCACATGTTCAAAGAACAAGCAGCTCGATTTGATGCACAAGTTCAGAGTAACACAGAATCCATACAAAGAATGACAGATCAGATCAGACAATTCACAGAAAAACAGAACTACATACCTCAAGAATCAGTTCCAGATGACACTGATGAAGCCTTCGAGTACCAATCATTTCACAATGACATTTCAACAGAGGAGGAGGCTGAGCAGTATCAACAACCAGAGGTATCAGTTCAGGAGCCCGAACCAGCAAAGTCTCGATTTGATTTTTATTATTCTGACTCTGACGAAGAGGAAGCTGATCCATTTATACCAACTGCACCAACAACGGAGGATCAAACTTTCAAGCCTCAAAATGAAGATCTTGGAGAATGCTTTGCACAAATGTTTGATGAAGATCTACCTGAGCCAATCATTTCACTCAGATCAGAGGATGAAGACCTAAAATCTGACATTTCTTTTCATCCTCAGGTTGAAAATTTTGAAACATTTATTTCACAGATGACGGATAAAGAGCTGAATATGGAAATTTTCAAATACATCTGTGAAGAAAAGGTGGAGCAAAAAGAAGAGCAAATGGAGGAGCAAATGTCTGACCTAAATAAAGATCCAGAGCATTCAGGAAAAACATCGCTGTGTTGGGGAGAACAAATCAAAGATATCACCCAGAAGTTTGACAGAATGGAACTTCCATTCCAAGTCAAGCATCATACGAGACCTCCTGATTTTATTTCTTTCTTTTCAGGTACTACTGGAGCAATAAAGATTAAAAAGGTGGCACGAGCACTGAATGAGACAAAACTCTTTTTGCCACTTTACCATTGGAAGAGACCCTTCAAAAGCAACGCTCACGGGATTGTCTGTAATCGGACATCCAAAACAACATTGAAACCTCCTTAACAGATGAATTTCAGTCACGTCTGGCTGAAGACGAAAAATTCAGCGCTAGCAGGGAGGCAACCCATGCAATTTGTTGTAATTTATTTTTCATATTTTGTGAACTTTTTAATTTTGTGTTTATTTTTGTAGGGAAAGACATAAACGAAGCATTTTAAGACAGAAGGAATGTGTTTTGCAACTACAAAAAGAGAAACAATTCATTAGCAAAGACTGAGTAATGAATGAAATCTTGTGACGCATCCTAATGGATTTATATACTAAGCGAGTGGCGTATTGCATACACAATTCCGTTACCTTAATTATTGCTTTGATTCACTTTTCTGTTGTAATTTTCTTTATTTTCGTAGACAGGATCCAGACTTTTTGACCTTTCACGATTTCTTTTGTTGTTTAGTTAACAAACGTCCTCTGGAAGATACTTCTGCTATTATTACTCACCCTTTTTCAGGTACTATAAATTCAACCCGTCATTGCACTTTTAAAGGCATCCTAATTTGAGAAAGAAATACATAAAAAAATGGAAGCCACTTCAAGAAGACGAGTTGAAAACATCTGTGTGTTTTGTGGTAGTACTGTTGGTACTAAACCACAATACATAGAAGCGGCACGAGAATTGGGTCGAGTTTTAGCTGCAAGGAATATGCATTTAATATATGGCGGAGGCAATCTCGGACTTATGGGGATCGTTTCAAAGGCTGTACAGGAAGGAGGCAGTCATGTTTTGGGAATCGTCCCAAAACCCTTGGCAGAGGCAAATCTCATTGGATCATCGAACGGAGAGGAACTGATCGTATCAGGTATGTCTGAACGCCTGGTAGAAATGATTAACCGTGCTGATGCTTTTATTGCTTTGCCAGGTGGTTTAGGTACATTGGAGGAAATTTTTATAGTTCTATCTTGGGCGAACCTGAACATACACCAGAAACCGCTTGGACTACTCAACGTTGATGGATTTTATGATTTTCTTTGTGTGTTTCTTGATGATGCTCGGAGAAATGGGTTCGTGTCAAAACCTATGAAAGAACTCCTCTTCACTGCCAGACTTGCTCCGGATCTAATAGACCAACTCATAGCCTATGAACCACAAGTTGACCCTATCCTATCAAAGATAAATTGGTCTGAGGACGATCGTGGTAAGAGGCGTCGAATTAATCTGGATCTTAACCTTTAATTTCCTGTAGATTTCAGCTAACCAGGTACAACCTTCTAACTCTCCTTTTACTGTTTAAGACATTGGGGACAATGTCTCATTTAGGTTTGGGGGAGGGATTTAGTTGATTAGTACCTTGTTTTTAGTTTGTATGTTGATTTTAGTCCAAAATTTTTCGAAAAATACAAAAAAAAATTGAAAAATTTTCAAAAATTACAAAAACATTTTGCATTTTTGTGTTTTTATTTTGACTAAAAAGGTGGAATTGGTAAGAGATAGCCGAGTAAGGAATTTCCGCTCCTGATACGTATCTCAAACCATTTATTTCAAACAAGTTAATTTTTGTTTATTTCTTTTTAAATTATTTAATTTGTGAATTCTCCATAAATCTGACTAAAATGAATCTTCATATGTTCAGTTGACAGGTATTATATGAACTTCCATGGAACATACAGTCATGAGCTAAAATTGAAAAGTTTGTAATATTCCGTGCTATAGTTTAATTGGAGGAAGCATCTCTAAATAGTGATGGAGTAAAAAAAAAAAAAAAAAAAAAAAAACGTCCGAGATCCGAGTTATTAAGTCTGTAAGGGTGTTTTAACACCTAGTGCCCTAAAACCAACTGGTTTGGGAGTCACTGGCCCAAGGCTCGTTACATGGATCAAAGATGCTGCAAAATATATATATCTGAAGTCTGAGTAATTAAGTTCGTTGGGGTGTCTTAACACCTGGTGCCCTAAAGCCAACTGGTTTGGGAGCCACCAACCCAAAGCTCGCTACATAGACGGAAGGTATTGTATATAAATAAAAAATAGAGAAAAAATCAAAGAAAAAATCAGAAAAATCAGAAAATTATTCCATTGCTACAAAAAGTGTGAAATCTGATAGAACTTTAGGACAAAAATATTACTCTCTTATCAACTGCACTTATGACTGTTGTAGGCAAAAAATGAGTTGATTAATATTTTGTTAGCTGTGTATATGAAGAATGGTAAAAATAATCGGAGAATTTACTTATTCGGTAATTTAGAAAAACAAAACAACTAGTAACTTGGAGTAGAATTTTCACCTGATTAGTCACTAACTTTCTTTATTCTCTTTTCGCTTGTCTTTTTGCTTTTGTGTGCATTAGTTTTTTACTACCATTTTACTTTTGTAAAATGTTTGTGAGTATCATTGCTGTAAACCCTCACGAGACTACACTCGTCCACTAGGGACACCTAGGGGTTTAAAGGCTTGTTGCATACGCTAAATGCAACCGTGATCCCTACGAAAGTGGCTTAGTTAAAGTTTATTTTCATGTTATTTTATTTTCTGTTTTGCTCGAGGACTAGCAAAATGTTAAGTTTGAGGGTGTGATGAGTGGTATTTATATCACTATTTCTCACTCATTTGACCTAATGTTTTGTATTGTTTCTCGAGATTTATGAACGTTTTGATGTGTTTTGTTATTATTTTGCAGATAAATAAAGTTTGGACAGCACTGGAGGCAATTTGGGACAAAACCGGTCAAAAATGCGTCAACAGGAAAAATTCCATCTTCTGCGCGTCGCGACGCTTGAGCATTGCGCGCCGCGACGCCCAGCGTGCGCCGGTTCTGCTAAAATGCGCCGTGGTCAACGGGTCAACAATTTGAAAAGTTTGACTTTGCTAACGTGCGCCGTGCCACGTGTCACCATCACAGAAGACTTGCTAACATGCGCTGCCACGTGTCATCATCTCAACGGTGCCGACAATCATCATCTATGCTAACGTGCGCCAAGACACGTGTCAACATCTCAACGGCCGTGCTAAAATGAGCTCATGCCACGTGTCACAATCTGGTGCTGCCGACAATCTTCTTCAACGTGACGTAAGCGATGACGTCATGAACAGTGCCACGTCATCGGATCTCTTTGCCGCCTCGCCACGTGTCAAGCCAGGATTGAGCCACATTTCACTGTAGCGCGCGGCGCGACGCGCAGCGAGCGTCGCGACGCGCGAACCCCATCCGTGCCTATAAATTCAGAACCAGATTTCAGAAATTTGTATCTCATCCTCTCTCTTCAATTCCTTCTAAAGAGAGAGTTTCTCTCTCTAAAAGTCTTTAGTTTTTACTTTTTTTTACTTTTGTAAATAATTTTAATTACTTTTTGTAATAATAGTAATTTTATTTTTACTTTTTACTTTCTTTTACAAGTTTTTACTATTTACTTTTTACTTTTTACAGTTTTTACTATTTACCGTGATGCGGTAATTTCTTTATGTTCGGGTGAAAGGTAATTTCTTTTACTACTATACTATTTAGATTCATCTCCCTTAAAATAATATATTTACTATTTAAATTGGACTTAATCAGGATACCGCCAGATTGGTCGGTGGGTAATAAACATATATTCCGCCTTTATGGCTGGTTATTTTGGTTCCGCCTTTATGGCTGGTTGATATTAATCACAAGTTTATATTATTTTAATGGGAGATATCTAAATAAGTAATAGTAGAAATAATTCCTTTTACCTTAACATTTTATTTTATTTTACTTTTCAGTATTTTTATTTTATGTCTTTTATTTTTATGTTTTTATTAGTCCTAGTTATGTGTTAGTTATCTAGGGGTTGTGATGACTTTTAATATCACCGTTTATAAGGGATTATTTTATAGTTGAGTAATTTAAAGGTTTATTTATTAAGTCTTAAGCTTAATGCTTCTTGTTGTCTGATCACCAATAAGATTGAAATGGTAAATCTAAAATGAACTAGACATAGGGATTTTAGGTTTCAGCCTTAGACTTAATAGCCCACGATCTTCCTTGAGGATAGATAACCCTTTAATAGATTTCCTTACAGGATAGGAATATACCTGTTGGGCGGGGTAGCCATAATTGGAACTTAGACTTAATGAATCCAGGTAATGTGGTTGACATAGGAATATGGTTCAATTGGGTTATACTGGGTATTTGTAATTGACCATCGGAAGAGGCTTTTACATAATTTAGTGTTCCAGGTTAGTAAACTGATTTATTACACAAACATAAAATAATCACTTCATCTTTTAAATGATATTAAAAGAATTCACAACCTTAATATCTTTTTATCTGTTATTTTCCTTAGTATTTACTTTTGTCTTTTTATTATTTATTTAGCAAATCTTCAATCAACCAAATCAATCAAGCAATCAATTCCATTCTCTCTTTTAATTAGATATTTGTAATTAAATAGATTCAATAATTAATAACAACAGTAGGAATTAAGTCCTCGTGGGATCGATATTTTATACTACTTGAACGATACGTGCGCTTGCGTTATACGTGTGTGTTTACGCCGGTCATAACTCGACGTGGCTGTCATTGATTTCATCATGAAGGGCCTTCCCAAAATCCTCTGGTAACTATTTAGACAATCTACCACAGTGAAGTCCATCATAATTATACGAGTATGAGGCTCGTTCCAATGGTCGTTGTCAATTGTACCTGACCAAGTGGGACGACAGTTGATCCTTCAAACCTGTATAGTAGAGTTGTGTCATTAATCAATGTGGTGAATTCCATTCCCAGCTCATTAAATGCCTCATTTGATATGATATCCACTGCACTCCCAAGGTCCACAAATATCCTGTCTACCTCCGACCTGCCAAGGTTGGCTATCAACGCACTCTCGTGAGGGTAACTCACACATTGAGCATCATTCTATGTAAATATTATCGGCACCGACCTGTCTTTCTGAATCCTCGGGGCTATCTCTAGTCATTACCTCGGGGTTATTGATCCGATGATAATTATTTCTTGCAATGTTTAAGTCACCGGCCAACGGTCTTTCTCTGGCTATCATGAATATAGGCCTGATAAGTGGTAAATATATCAATATTTACCGTCCATTTGACCTAATATTTTGTATAGTTTCTTGAGTTTTGTGAATATTGTAGGCATTGCATTTTTACATGTGAAACCCGATGATGAGTCTCAGTTGGAGGCACTACCTTTTTTAGTTAAGGATATTGCGGGAAACAGTCGTCGGAAGGGAATCAGTATTTCGTTAGATCCTTATTCACTTGTTTAGCGTCAAGCTCACTTGTTGGACCTCCGTTTAGAGCACCTTTGGCCCAAAAAAACCCGCAAACCTTTTAACCTTGGCCCAAAACCCTTGCCACCCACCTAAGCCCACTCACCAAACCAACACAACACCTAGCCCACCAAGAGAGGCCCACACGCCCATATCACCCTAAATTACATCCAAATTAAATCAAATATTAATTAAATTAAATATTAACTAAATAAAATATTAATTAATTGATATACCAAATTAAATAAAACATAAAATAATTACACCAAATTAAGATATTGTAACTTCCTAATCCAGAATATTATATACTAAATTAAAGAAATATTATACCTAATTAAAATCAATCATAACCAATTAAAAATATTGACTTCCTAATCTAACAAATTGTATTCCTAAACCAAGCCAATCAAATATTCAACCTTCCTAATCTAAGCCAATCTTGTCTCCATCAAATCCCTTGCTTTCCTTGTCTAACACCAAATAATATCTCTCTTTAATACCAAATATCATTTCCTTGTGAGACAAGGAGAAGCCCTAGCCCTTGTCTATATAAACAACCCAAAACCAAAGCAGCTCTCTCTCCACACGTTGAAATCACAAACTCACGCCCACATCACTGACCTGCCCTCAAACATGTCCTCACGCTAATCAGCCACCTGCACACAAACAAGGCACCACACTGCCTCATCACTCAGCCAACACATACCTTCACGCACTGCCAACAACCTCTTGCCCCTCACAAGCCAACTGCCACGCGTTCATCAGTCCACGACAACACTGACTCACAAACATAGCACCCTCAACTTGCCACACGCCATAAACCACGCCATTGACCCGCCTTTCCACACAAGCAACGCACTTAACACTCTCACAACAAATCAGTGCCACACCTGGCCTCACCGAGCCCACAATCCTCTCATCACAACCCACGCCACACACTCGCCAATTCTCACAGCACACACGATCACGCACTGCCAACAACCCCACAAAACCAGTGAACAAATCACCCCAAAACAGTGAGCAAACAACCCAAAAAAATCGCCAAAACAGTCCCCGAAACACCCAAAACAGTAGCTTTGAAGACCTGAAACAGTAAGCAGAAAATACAGAGAAAACAACAGCAAAACGGAGGTAAAACAGCAAGCAAAACAGCAAAACAGTGAGCTAAGACGCTAAACCAGTGAACCAAAGAAGTTGAGGAGCTTTAACCCTTCCAATCTCCGTGAAACGTAAGTCCGAAAGTCGGCAAAAAGGTTACTTTTCACACTTGTTTTCAGTTTTATCTTTATTATTTATTGATTTTTGTTCGCATGATTACTATATTAAAATGCATGTTGTGGCCCTTGAGTAGATAAATATGCATATATTGTAAAATGATGTATGTTGTGGCCCTTGAATAAAATGAGAAATGTGTCGCCTCTCATGGTATATAGGATGAAAACCCGGACATAAATTTCATAGCCGATTCCGAATGGACGGTAGTATGATCTGTACTCGGGATACAACTCCACTTACCACTTGAGTAAACGGCGCATATTTTGTTTTATGTTGCTTTGATTTGTTTGTTATTCGTTATTTGAATTCCTGCATTTATTTATTTGATGTGTTCATGAGATGGTATTCAATCATGATTTAGCCCATTTAGCTGTTCATTTTCAAGCATGATTAGCCATTTATCTTGTGTTACATTTAGGTTGTTCTTTGTTTTTCGCATTATATGATCGAAGTATGTTCATGAGATTGCCGTGTGATATTGCATGTTTGCCGTTATGATGATTACTTTCATGCATGTGAACTTAAAAGTAGAATTATCCTTGGAAATATGTTTCTTAGGCTTGGTTGAATTATTGCACAAATCAATTTATTACAAGTGACATAAGTAAGGGACCATTCTGAACCCAACGGTTTGAGGTATTCCCTTGCGAGGGGTGAGTGCGGCCTTAAATCTCATTTTCCCGGTTCACACCGGGTGGCGACTCCATTATTCTCTGGTTTAGTCCCCCGCGGGCTACTCCGTACTCCCAACCGGGCCGCGAGCCCGGGACAGCATGCGTCGCCCAGTTTCTGTGTTCCCACAAATATTTTGATGTGTTTTGTGTTATTTTGTAGATAAATAAAATAACAGGACTCTCTGGAATCAATTCGGGGCCAAAATAGTGAAAAATTGACAAAAATGGTAAAAATATAAATTTCCTACTAAAATGCGTCGTGCTAAAATACGACGTTTGCTATCATGCATCGCTAACGTGCACCAGACACGTGTCAAAATCAGAGAAGCCTGTTATCATGCGCACATGCTAAAATGCGTCTGCCACGAGTCAACATTACAACAATCTGCTAATGTACGCCGGACACGTGTTTTCATCTCATGCTGCCGACAATCCTCGTCATTACTGACGTTAGCGTCGTGACGCCGAGCTAATAATTTAGCTGCTCACTCAACCGACGCCACGTGTCATCATCTCAGCAAAAGTCATGCCACGTGTCAACAATCAACGGTGCGTCGCGACGCGCAAGTTTGCACTCGTCGTGACTCGCGGGACCCATTGATGCCTATAAATTGAGGCCGATTTCAAAATTCAAATTCATAATTTCTTCTAAGGAATTCCTTAATAATACTAAGAAGATTGTATCTTGCATGTTTATTTACAGTTTTCTGTATTTAATTTTATTTATTTTACGCAACAATACTTTCTTTTCTTTACTTTTCAGTCTTTATTTTACTATTCAGCATGAGGAGGTAACTCCTCTCTGCTGGGGGTGAAAGGTTAAGTTTTTATTACTAATATTTAGATTAATCTCCCTTAATTATAATATATAAACTATTTAAAACCTGACTTAATGGGATACTGCCTTTATGGTCGGTTGGACTTAATAAAATTGGTTTTAACCTGACTAAATTGGATACCGCCTTTATGGTCGGTTGAAATTAATCTTAAATTTGACTTAATCAGGATACCGCCTATATGGTCGGTTGGTAATTATCATGCAAAGTTAATATATTATAATAAGGGAGATATCTAAATAGAAGTAATAAAAGTGGATCCTTTAACCCTAACATTTTCTTTATTGTTTTATTTAGATTTTTAATTTCCAGCTTTTACTTTATGTCATTTATTTTATTTAAGCTTTTCTAGCCTTAGTTATGTGTGGTAACTAAACCCGTTATCTGGGGTTGTGATGAATTCCAACATCACCGGTTTATAAGAGGTTATTTTACGTTTTGGGTCATATAAAGGCTTGTTTATTGAGCCTTAAAGCTTAATGCTTCTTGTTAACTAGCTATTAATAAGATTGATTTGGTAAACTTAAAATGAATTTGGAAAAGAGAATTTAGGTTTAAGCCCTAGACTTAATAACTCACGATCTTCCTTAAGGATAGATAACCCTTAATAGATTTCCTTACAGGATAGGAATATACTTGTCGGGCGGTGGTAGCCATAATTGGAACTTAATCTTAATGAATTCAGATAACTTGGTTGACATAAGAATATGATTAATTGGGTTATTCTGGGTATTTGCATTTGACCATCAGAAGAGGCTTTTGCATAAATTCGTGTTACATGTTAATAAACCAATATATTGCACAAACGTGAAATAACCACTTCATCTTTAAAAGATATTGGAAGGATTCACAACCCTAGATAGTTTTTTAATACTGAATTTTTCCTTAATTTACTTTCGCACTGTTTTATTTATTCGTCTTTAGTTTAAAGTCAACATCCAATCAAACAACCAATCTATTAGATTCTCGTAAACATTTGGCTTCATAAATTAATAGCTTAGGTATTAAGTCCTCATGAGATCGATACATTTTATACTACTTGAACGATACATGCGCTTGCATTATACGTGTGTGATCACGCCGGTCAAGTTTTTGACGTCGTTGCCGGGGAGTTATTTATCTTTCACTATTAATTTTGGGGTTGGATAAGTTACTTGTATCTAATTTCTTTTTTACTTATTATTTTTGTTTTCTTGTGTTTCAGGTTCACACACATTACATGAGACAAACCAGAAGCTTTGAAATCCGTCCGCTTGACCCAGAGATTGAAAGAACCATCAGACAGTTGAAAAGGGAAATGCGAGAAGGCCAAGAGGCACTGATCAACATGGAACCTGAACCTTTGGAAGTTGCACCACCAATTCCCATTCGAGACAGAACTATTCTGGTGGTTGACGACTTCATTTCCTGTATTGTACTTCCTCCCTTACCAGCAAATGCGTGTGACACCAAAACATGCATTAAGATGATACAACAGTCAGTTCAGTTTGGGGGGAATACAACTGAAGATCCTAATGCCCACATCAGCAACTTCCTGGAAGTTTACGACACTTTAAATTACAATCGAGCGACAGAAGAAGAAATGAGACTGCGTGTTTTCCCATATTCTTTGAAAGACGGAGCTAAGGCTTAGCTACATTCACTACCAGCAGGTTCCATCACAACTTGGAACACTCTAGCCACCAAATTCCTTGCAAAGTACTTTCCACCACCTAGAACTACAAAGCTGAGGAATGACATTACATCCTTTGTACGACATGATTCAGAATCCCTCTGCGAAGCTTGGGAAAGGTACAATGATTTACTCAGAAAATGCCCTCACCATTAGATTGCAAAGTGGCTACAAGTCCAAACTTTCTATAATGGACTTTCTGGACTAATGAGAACCACAATTGATGCTGCTGCTGAGGGAGCTTTGATGGCAAAAGAAGAAGATCATACTTGATACCTAATTGAATAAATGGTCGACAACAATTCTTTGTGGCCAATAGAAAGGAGCATGATTCAACGAATTACATGGATTTATGAAGTTGGAACCAACACAACAGTGAATGTCAAGATGGATCAGATATGCAAATTCATGGAAACTCTCAGCATACAAGGCAATGTTGGATCCGCAAGTTCACCATATGGAGGAGCACCAGAGACAAACCAACATGATGAGACATTGAATTATGTCAACAATTTCAATAGACATGGGAACAATCCATATTCCAACACCTACAACTCAGGGTGGAGGAATCATCCCAATTTCGCATGAAGCAACAATTCAGGGCAAAAGAACAATCCACCACCCGGATTCCAACAACAAAACAAAGGCCAGAAGTATGAGAAGGAACCAGATATAAAATAATGGATTGCAGAGATGTTCAAAAAGCAACAAGAAACATACGATGTTATGTTTCAAAGCCGATTTGCTTCTATAAAGGCTCTAGAAAATCAAATTGGACAACTGGCCAATGCTCAGAGTTACAGACCGCCAGGTAACCTTCCTAGCAACACAGAACCTAATCCAAGGAACCGAGGGAAGGAGAAATGTCAAGCCATTACCTTGAAAAGCGATACTAAAATCAACAAAGATGTTGGAGTCAAGGTATCCACTGAGGAAATTCCAAAAGAAAGCAGCGAAACAAAGCCACATATGGAGGAAAAAGAAGCAAAGGAAAAAGATCGAGAAAAATTCATTCTACCTCCACCATTTCCACAACGTCTCCAGAAAAAAAAAATGGACAATGAGTTTGCTCGATTCTTGGAGGTCTTCAAAAAGCTGCATATCAAAATTCCATTTGCAGAAGCGTTGGAACAAATGTTCAGCTATGTCAAATTCATGAAAGACATTCTTTCACGAAAGCGGAGATTGAGAGATTACGAGACAATAACATTAACAGAAGAATGCATCGCCATTATTCAGAGGAAACTTCCCCAAAAATTGAAAGATCATGGCAGTTTCACCGTCCCATGCACCATTGGAGAACATTACATCGGTAAAGTTTTGTGTGATTTAGGTGGTAGTGTTAATTTGATGCCTTTTTTTTGATTTACAGGAAACTACAAATTGGAGAATCAATGCCCACCTCAGTCTCTCTACAACTTGCTGATATAACACTCGCATTTTCGAGAGGTGTAGTTGAAGATGTGCTGGTCAAAGTCGACAAACTCATTCTCCCAGCAGATTTCATTATCATTGACATGGAAGAAGACAAAGATGTACCTATCATTCTGGAATGTATCAACTATCTTGACAGACCATTTCGCTTCAAATCGACACCACATGTGGAAAGTTTGGAACTACCGAAAAAAGAGCGAATCAAGCCTTCGATTGAAGAACCACCGCGGCTGGAACTAAAGCTACTTCTGAGCCATCTCAGGTATGCATTTTTAGGAAACTCTTCTGATTTACCTATGATTATTTCTTCATTGCTAACATTGGAGCAGGAAGATAAGTTGCTGAGAGTGTTACAAATAACTCAAGAAAGCCATAGGCTGGACTATAGCAGACATTTGAGGCATTAGTCCATCATTTTGCATGTACAAGACTCTGATGAACGACGAGTACAAACCCACAGTGGAGCATCAATGGAGACTAAATCCAATCATGAAGGAGGTCATGAAGAAAGAAATTATCAAATGGTTGGATGCTGACATCATATACCCCATCTCTGACAGCACTTGGGTGAGTCCTATGCAATATGTGCCAAAGAAAGGAGGAATAATTGTAGTCACAAATGAAAAAAAAACGAGCTGATTCCAACAAGAATGATGACTGGATGAAGAGTATGCATGAACTACCGGAAGCTGAACAATGCAACAATGAAAGATCATTTTTCGCTGCCATTCATTGACCAAATGCTAGACAGATTGGCAGGACATGAGTTCTATTATTTTCTGGACGGATACTCGGGGTACAATCAAATTGCCATCGCCCTAGAAGATCAGTAGAAAATCACCTTTACATGCCCGTATGGTACTTTTGCTTTCCGCAGAATGCCATTTGAAAGGATAGGGTCAATTTGTGGTTAAATAAATAAATTAATTAAAATGTTAATTGATTTATTTATTTATTTTAGATAAGAATATTATTGGAATATTCTTATTTATTTGGCTAATTTTAATTGGCTATTCCATGTAATTTGGTAGGACCAGGTCAGATCCAATCCGATAATATCGGATCAAATCGAATCGGATCTGGCTCTCGAATCCGATCAAATCGTGTTTGGTTGGTTTGTCAAATTTCGGATCGGTTCAGATAAATTTGATAATTATCAGATCGAATCGGATTTTATCCGATTTGATAACAAATCCGAATCCGACAGAGAATCCGATTTGATAACGGATTCGAATCCGATAGAGAATCCAATTTGATGATAAATCCGATAGTAAATTCGATTTGATAACAAATCCGATTCGATAACGGATCCTATTCAAAAAATTGATCTGAAACTTTGTAAATCCATAATAATTTTATCGAAACAGATCGGATAACTTAAAATTCAAATTAATTTTATCAAATCGGATCTGTTATCGAATCAGATCCATTGTCAAATCGAATCTACTATCAGATTCATTATCAAATCGGATGCTCTATCAGATTCATATCTGTTATCAAATCGAATTTATTTGATTCGTTAAGATATCAAATCGGATTGAATAAATATGATTCGATAGTTATCGGATCAAATTCGATTCGATCCGATAAGGACTCAAAATTCGATCGAACCAAACAAATCAATTCTTATCGAATCGAATCGTATTCGGATTAGGTCCGATTCGATCCGAATCTGATAATGCCCACCCCTATAATTTGGACACATGGATTTAATTAACAAAATCAAAATAATAATTATATTTTGGATAAGATCAAATGTGTGTCAAAATAATTGGCCAAAATAAATTATTTTTTGACTAAAATAATAGCCAAATTTTCGGCCAAATGGGAAATTGATATATAAATGGAAGTTGTTCCATTTTTTTCAAGCTTTAGCCTATTCTCATGTGTTGAGAAACCAAAGAAAAGAGGGGTTAGGGTTTGTAAATAATTGATCAACACCAAGGATGAAGGAATTGGAAAATTGGAGCTTGGAATTAAGGTAATTAAAAGTTTCCAATTTTTAATTTCTTAGCTTTTGTTTCTTAAGCATGACAATATGTATTGGATATGTATTTTTCATATTTTAGAAATATATGTATCTTGAATATGTATTTGAAGCAAAAACTTAGTCTTGAGTGTTTATATAACCTTAATAATTTTGTTTAAAAGCATGTGTATTAAGATTAATTAGGGAATTAATCTCAAAATTTTAATTACCATTCTAGAGTGATGTTGCCACTAAAATAGTTCATAGAATTATTCTTGAGGCTTTATATTGTGGTGATTAAATTTGTTGTAAAATTAATTGGATTAATTTACGAACAAATTGAATTTTGGCATGAAAATTGGACAAAAATAATTTTGGATCAGTTTGATGTTGTGGCTGAAAAACATAATATTTTTCATGTAAAAATATGTTTTTTGGATGTGTATTGGGTGGTGGATTAATTCCGGAAATTATTCCGGAGCGAAAACGCGAGAAAACATAGAAATTCGGGTCGAATTGGGCTCACCGCGTCATGGATGTGAAACCAGCAAATTAGGCACTGTTCGGGCAGTCCAAAGGTTGACCGATCACTGCCCGAGTGACTGGGTTGGCCCGGCTCGGCGATTGGTCAACTGGTTTGACCGTTTGCCCGTTATGCGTAGTATTTATTGAAAAATATTTTCGTAAAATAATTGGTCGTGTTTCGAAATATATTATGTTATTAATTGTTAATAAATAATATATTTAAACTGATTTGGGTGAATTGAAAATATTTGATGTTAATTAATTCACTCGGGAATTTTTTTTTAAATGTTTAAAATATTTTTCGCCCTTCCACCGCGCCTTCCGCTGTGTTTACTCCAACAGCTCCTACCAAGTCCATGAGAGAAAATTGATGTATTTTATTACTGTTCAGGGTCAAGACCAACCCGAGCTACAATGGAGAAATGAACTATCTCAGTGATAATACCCATCAAGTCTTACACTACAAGTTGAGAGATGCGAAATTTGCTAACCCTTGAATCTGAATCTTTAACCTCTTTATATAGGCTTCCAAATTCACTATTACACCACCACTGACGTCAACCATGTCACATTTCCATCATTCCCATTGCAACTCTCCTCAACTACTTTTAACTCTGCCAATCAGAATAGCCCATTTACTGTCACTGCACGGGCCTATGGCAGCTCTATTCTGCCACCGCACCAGCCTATGGCGGCTGGCAGAGTTATTTCCAATGAGAACTTTTGATTTCCCACAGTCATCATTAGCCTTATAGAAGTTTATCATCTCAACTAGGGCATATGTCACATGACTTAAACATTGATCGGCCTGAGATCCCGTCTTCGCTCCTCGATCGGCACACCGAAGTAGATGATACTATAAAAGCCTTCCTTCAGCACTCTCAATCAGGTCGGGTTCCATTGTCAAAAATCCATCGGGTCGGGTTTTACCAAACTCTTAGAAAATCTCAAATTAACATCTTCCAGATGGTCGGGTTGGTATCCCAACTTGCTTCAATATAAAGTTCTGTCTTTGGGAGAACTCATCTACACCATGAAGTCAGGTTCCTTCATCAAATCCCTTCTATCTCTCCGGGCCCTTAGGCCTTTATCGTCTATTTTAGCTAAGTACAATACTCGTTTTACCTCTGCTCGGTATTTAAACATTCCTCAGGGTGAAAAACCACCATCAACAATTCTCAATATATGTTCACATTCACTTAAAATACATCTTATTAGTTAAGGAAATGATGAGAGTGAAGGCCGTCGCAATATACTTATTGGGTTGTACTTAAAATATATTTTCTAGTTAAAGAGAAACGATGTCACAATCTACTTCATTAGGATCTAACGTGATATTTTCCTTTTTAGCCTACTATAATGATCCAACTTTGAAATTCTACTTCTCAATTTCTTTTACCCAATATGGTTTAACAGAAAAGTCCGACGTTCACCCGGCCGGTTCGAGGGTAAAATTTTAATTTTCAGATTTGGGCCGAACTTAGGCAAAAAAAACTCGAATCCGATTTTATAGATAAAAATATATATTTTTAATTATATAGATTAATTTTTTATTTTAAATATATACATTTATAGCTAAATCTTTAAGATACAATACAAAAAAAAATTACAAACATTGATATTCTTATTTTTTTCATTTTTAATGCAAAAAAATTAATTATTTTATTTTAAGAAAATAAAAAATTATTATTTTTAAAAAACTCCGCCCAGCCCGATATAATCCGGACTTGGATCGGCTGGTTGCGGACTTGCGATCCTATTTATACGGTTATATTGGGACATTTCCCATCATTGCGAAAGAATCAACGAAGAAAATAGAAGGAAAAATTTCATATATTTGACTAAAAATAAGAACTTATAATTACTAAAAACAAAATCATACAGTAACATTTGACAAATTCATAACAGAAAAAAAAATGAATAAACTTTAATCTAAAAGTTGAATTTGTTCACGGATTGGCCAGGCTTTTCAAATTTCCAGTTCAAAAAGGTTCCAAGTTCACACCCAAAGGGGAAAAAAATGTCAAAACGCTTTCCACCGACCGACACGCCCTCCTCAAATTTAGCTCTTTCTCAAAATTAGTTCTCTGTCTCTTCACTTTTCAGCTTCTGCGATTCTGATCCGAATTTGGAATTCGGAGCCCAGAGAATCATGTCGGGCGAGTCGAGCTCCGGCTCCGGGTCAAGTGATCAGACTATTGTGAAAGGAGTGCTGACTCATGGGGGACGCTACGTGCAGTATAATGCTTACGGTAACCTTTTCGAAGTTTCTAGAAAGTATATCCCTCCTATACGCCCCGTTGGCAGAGGCGCTTATGGTATTGTTTGGTAAGATTTTCCATTTCAAGTCGATATTTAAGAACTAATTCAATCTTGAAGATCGTATTCACTTTGAACTGAATTTTCTTATTTCGTTGTGGATTATTTTTTAGTATCTCGATTTATGTTGCTTGTGCTGGGTCTTATTGTTAGTTTAATCGTTATTGCATGTCCGGTTGGGATATCAAAATAATAATATCAGTATCAGTTAAAGCTTAGATTTAAATTTGAGCTCATTCATGATGATACTTGGTATTAGATGTCAGGCCAATTGTGTACGACTGTGCAATAGGATGTGTTGTTGGTGTTGGGTACAATAATTGCCCAAAATCTTAATGCAGGGACACAGGGAGTGTGTTTTTGTGGAGGTTTGTGTGCGAGTGAAAGATGATCATTTTGGTGTTGATTGTTACTGAGGTTTATTCAATTTGATTTAAATAAAAAATAAAAAATTTGATCCGTTCATGAATATGCTAGTTGAGGAGATCTATAAGAGTTATATATTCTGTCTGGTTGACTTGAGTTCTCTTTGTCATCAACAATGTGAAGGAAAATGTGATTTTTTTCATTTCCTTCAGTGCTGCTGTGAACTCGGAGACACGGGAAGAGGTTGCCATTAAAAAAATTGGCAATGCATTTGATAATAGAATCGATGCCAAGAGGACTTTGCGAGAAATTAAGCTGCTTCGTCACATGGATCATGAAAATGTAAGTTCAGTGATATTTTTAACTTTTTATCTTTGCATATTCCAATTGAGATATGGTATTGGTATGTTTATGGTTTATTTTCTCGTGTCCTGAGTTTGATTGGTAAAGAGAGTTTCATAGTAAATTCTATAAGTTGTTATGTTCATCACTAGAACAACATATTCCTCTTAGTTAATTGTCTGTTGTTTCATTTGGGCAATCCGGATTCTTCACTTAGACTTGGTTGTTCAGGCCTGCCATTTGTTCATGACATGAAATTCTGCTGGTGGTGGATATCTGATTTGGTGGGATAGGCTTACTGCTTTCTCTTTGTCTTCTGCAGGTTATTGCCATTAAAGACATCATACGGCCACCACAGAAGGAAACATTCAATGATGTATACATAGTTTATGATTTGATGGACACTGATCTGCATCAAATCATCCGATCCCATCAAGACCTGACGGATGATCATTGTCGGGTTGGCATCACACATTTTTCTGTGGCTTATAAAATTAAAATTTTATGTTATCTGTGAAATTAAATATTGTTGAATGCTTACATTTATAAATGGTCAGTTTTCTTGTGGGGTTTCCCCTTAAAATTTTCAGTTTGAAGGTGGCTTATTGAATTGTCTCCTCTGTACAGTAGTCCAGATCTTGTTTATACATACTGATTCAAGATTAGTTTTTATAGCAATGGATCTTTAGTACTCCAGGTTTACGTGGTTCATTTTAATGATCATCCCTTTTCAGGTTTTTATAGTTTGATCATACTCTTAAATCTCAACCTTTAAAAGTTTTAAAGAATGATTTTGTAGACGCTCTTGGTTTAGTTCTCTTTTTGTGCAGAAAAAAAAAATAGTTTATTGTGATTACTCACGGTTCTGATATCAGTGGCGGAACGGTCTCGGTACCATTTGTAGGTTCATGATAGTAAAGAGTAGCATACGTGTATGAATAAGTGAAGAAGGATGTCTTATGGTGTTGTTATAGTGGTATTATTTCTGAATGAGAAATAAGAAGGTAGAAAATGGAGTTTTTTTGATCTTTCACTGCTACTTTTGCAGTACTTTCTGTATCAATTGTTACGAGGGTTGAAATATGTTCACTCAGCAAATGTTTTACATCGTGATTTAAAGCCCAGCAACTTGCTCCTTAATGCAAACTGTGATCTTAAAATTGGAGACTTTGGGCTTGCAAGGACAACATCAGAAACAGATTTCATGACTGAGTATGTTGTTACTCGTTGGTACCGAGCACCAGAATTGCTTCTTAACTGTTCAGAGTACACAGCAGCAATCGATATCTGGTCAGTTGGTTGCATACTTGGTGAAATTATGACCAGACAACCCCTGTTCCCTGGAAAAGATTATGTCCATCAACTAAGACTGATTACAGAGGTATGGACAGTATTTTCTCAACAAAACTGTGGTTGAGGACCCTAGTTGCTGGTTATTCATTTCAGTAAAGTTTCTCTCTGCTTGTGTTACATCACTTTTCCTATTTTTATGAAAATATTTCATCTCTTTCTTTTGCCGTATAAATAGTAAAACTTGGAGGTATTCTTTCTCTTCAAAATCTGAACCAACTTTCTGCAAGATAACTTGTTCATTCTTTTCCGTCTGCTCTGATCAGCTTATAGGTTCACCTGATGAAACCAGCCTCGGGTTTCTACGAAGTGATAATGCCAGAAGATATGTTAGAATGCTTCCACAATTCCCAAAGCAAAATTTTGCTGCTAGGTTTCCTAACAAATCTCCTGGTGCTGTTGATTTGCTGGAGAAGATGCTTGTCTTTGATCCGAACAGGCGCGTTACAGGTATGATGATTGATGAGGACTGCTGCTACGCTTCTTGGCACTGGTTTTATGATATTATGCTAACCTTAGGGTTCAAGATACGTGAAGCATTGGGATTGATCACTAATCTGATTAAGACAAAAACTGCACATATTTGATGCATGCAGCAGATTACTATATATATTTATCATTTTTTTTTTGCCTTCTAATAACCACTTTCTGATATGGAATTTGCAGTTGATGGAGCTCTGTGCCATCCGTATCTGGCACCCCTTCATGACATCAACGAGGAGCCTGTTTGCCCAAGACCATTCAGTTTTGATTTTGAGCATCCATCATTTACTGAAGAAAATATCAAGGAGCTCATCTATAGGGAATCTGTAAAATTCAACCCAGATCCAACTCATTGAGGATGATGTGATAATGTGTTGTACATGAAGTGCATCCCATGGTCTGATTTGCAACTAGACTATTTTTGACCATGGGGTCCTCTGATATTAAATCAGTAGAAAAAATCAAAAGAGATTGGGATTCAATTAACAATCTTATGACTGTTCATTCATCGTTTATCTCACTTCCTATTGTGTACTATTTCATTGTTTAAAAGGGGCTAAAGCATCCATCCTTAGATGCAGATCTTCTATTCAGCAGCGTAGATACAAGAGCTGAGGTTAGTTATATTTATAACTCCATGTCTATTGATGATGCGGCTTTCTCTTTCCGCTCTTTGTTTTGCGTCGTTATTTAAGTTTTAGTATAATTGAGGAATTATCTAGGATGAGGATTGTGTTATTTTGTTGGATATAATTGCATTTATTATGCGATCTTGTGAAGCAGCTATCACATTCGATAATTTGTTCTGAGTAGTTCATTTTCAAGAATCCATGAGTTGCTCATATAAATTGCAAGTTACATCCGTAGTAATTTAGTAAATGTGTAAGAAAGAAGCAAGCAGAGTTGCATTTCCCACTATTTTAGAAAGGTAGATGCATTAAGCTTGATCATAATTTTGCCTACATTACAGCTGACAAGCTGTGAAACTGTTGTGGCATAGAGAAACAATGGCCACTGCAAATACTGATAAAGAAAATTTACAAATAATTCATCCTGTAAGTACACTTTTTCATCTCCACCAAATCGATTGGGAGGCTTTCAGTCGGAAAATCACAAGCTGTAATTTTTTCAGGTCCTTGATCAGGTAACAACTGGCAGGGTGGCGGAGTCACGCCGCTGGTCATCCCCTCAATATCAGTGCAAGTCCATGGAACTTTCTTATGCTTAGCCGCCATTCCAATGGTTGCATTAGAAATACAAATACCAGTAAAAGGGTCACCGGAAATGCCCTCTAATCTAGCAGCCATTGAGACATTATCAGCAACAATGTCCCTGTAATTAATCCCTTGAATCACCGGCAATGCCTTGGGATCATAGTGATTATCAGCATGTGACCCATAATTGCCAGTCATCCAAAAGGCCCATTTCATTGTGTGCATTGTCATTCTTTTCACGTAAATGTCTTTAACATAACCTCCTCTGCCTACAGCAGTTTTGATTCTAACACCAGATTCAGTATTGATGGCTGTGATGTCTTCAGCTCTAACGTCTTGGATCCCACCGGACATCTCGCTGCCTAATGCGATGGTGGCGCTGTACGGAGAAATGCATGTCAGCCGTCGGATCACTAATTGTTTTGTGGGCATTCCATATGCAATGCCATACTCATCCCACCCGCTCTTTACTGCCACACAATCATCTCCAGAAACTATGTAGCAGTCCTCAATTCTAGTATTTGTGCAAGAATCTGATTTGTTTTTTTCAAAGAAAATAAATAAACAGTCAGTCACACATGCATCATGAACAGAGTTGGGTCCGAGGGATAGACAGTCTAGACCATAGGTCAAGGCCTCCACTTGTGAAATTATTTTAGGGGAATATTTTGTGGCCTCTGCCCTCAAATCTTTCCAGACACACTACTAATTAATAATTTTGACTTGAGGGACTCGCTTAGAGTCCTGTTCATATATAGTGATTGAAATGAAAAATTTCATTAGGAGTTTAAATAAACCTGGGTTGATTCCATCAGTGTTTGGAGATGTCACAGGAGCTATGATCGTAATCCCTTGCACAAGAATGTTACTGCAATTCATATTAAAAATACACGTGTAATGTAAACCAGTAAAACTAAATCAAATAAAATCTTTTTTCTATTAAAGACAATCGTGTAGTCAGAATAATGATTCAGTAGAGGTAAAATCTTTATTTTAACGAGATAAAATAAAATTATTTCATTAATAAACTAGAATTTTCATTAATTTATAAAACACATTTTATTAAATTTTCGGATTGAACGAGATACGACTATCTCATTCATCTATTAGATTTTTGTACTCTAGTTGGAATTATTATCTCATTAATATCAGTAAAATGACACAAGAGATGTCGCAGTAATAATCGGTTCAATTCGGTTCATGTTTGAGTTAAACCGATCGATTCGAATTCGAACCGATAAACCGATTAGTTTGTTGAATGTTCTTAATTTCCCCTTAACTTATAACTTAGCATGTCTTTACAATAATGATTTGTGATATCTGATCATCCATGCCATTTTTTTGTACAATAATTGTATGTTCTTAATTTCCCCTTCGTCTTGACTATTGACCGTTGAGACTTTTGGATTTTGGTTGTTATGTATTGTGGAATTGTTACTTTGATTTTAATTTTGTCCAATGAATTGTGAAATGATGATACATGATAGTGGAGCATTCTGTCTTTTGAATTTTGTTAATTTCGCTGCTCAAGATTCAGTTATCGAAATCGAAATATTAAAACTGAACCGAACTGAACCAATCAATTCGGTTTTAACTCTTTGGTTTACTTCGTTTCTTAATACTTTGAACCGATCGATTTTCGGTTCATTTGGATTCACTCTGAAATCGAACCGAAATCGATTCTCCGCACCCCTACTAAAATGTGTACTTCAAAACACCAATTAATAATAAAGCAAAATGTATTGTAAAACGTTTAGGCTGTAGAGTACCTGCTGTAAACAGGATGAACATTCCATGATGGGGAATTGAGGAGCGTTAGATTTGAAATTTGGATACTATCCGAGTACATGATTTCAATCAGGTAAGGTCGAGTGTATTTTAGCTTCCCCCTGTGGAATTGCTGCCACCAAAATGCACCCTGACCGTCGATCGTGCCATTATCCCCTGAACAAATGGGTTCAATAACTTGCAAAAGATTAGCATAAAATTTTTTTTGCCATTAACCCATTTTCAGTCAACAAAAACTTTAAATTACCTGTGACGATAACATCAGTAAGATTTGTTCCAAATATGAGACTTGTGTACCTTCCAGCAGCTGCATCCCTTCCTCGACCGTACGATGGCAGAGGCTTGATCACTGGCCATTCATTCACGTCCTAATAAACCCAAGAATAACTGCCGTTAATGAGAGTATTAACTTGAATTTAGAGAACTACCCTTAAAATTATCCTTCATAATTTATATATATAAAAAAAAGCTAAATAGAAAGTTCAAGTGCAATTAACTTAACACTAATAATTTGAAGTTACATAAATTATTAAACCTGAGAAGCAAGAAGAACAGCATCTTTGTGGAGAAAAAGAGTGAAGTGACTGATGAGGTTAAAGCTACCAGTGAGCCATTTCCCAGCAGGAACAAACAACTGAGCTCCACCATCAGTAGCATACTGACTCAGTTGATTGATTGCATCATGAAATGCTTTTGTATTCGATTGCTTGCCATCACCAACTCCACCAAAATCAGTAATCGATGCACTGTGTGCTCTGCAACTTATAGCATCGTACTCAAATGAGTCTAGCTTTCTTGCTTTTCTGCTCTCAGCTCCCCTTATTAGGCTCAGTAATGCCACCATAATAATGAGAAATGGCACTATCTTAGTCACCTGCAAAACCCCAGAAAGTGAAAAATATTAGAAGCTGTGAAGCTACGTACGTTAAAGAGAATGAAAGATTAATGGGTATTTAGTTATTTACTTGAGTTCTTAAGGGACTTATCCGAAACAGCTCCATTGTGTTTTGTGGTGTTGCAGGGACAAATGGAGTATGTGTGTGTGTGTATATATAGGAAGAATTATACTGTTAAAAATTGGCCTCGCTTTTAAAACTTCTTTTGCTATTTCTTTAAAGCCAAGTAATGGGTTTCGTCTCAATCGTGATAATGTAATTTAAGAAAAAGAGTTCTATGCAGTGGTAACCCATGAAAAACCTTTTTCTGAAAATATAGATTAAACACAAAATTAAAAGGAAAGCTTATTTGTTTTGTTTTGTATTGGACGACGGGTAAGCAAAGCATTGGAACAAATTCTATACAGAAATGATGTATGAAATGCACTCTAGTGTTAGATGGGTGGTAAAAGACTTAAAAATTGATTGTTAGGTTTTGAATTCGAGTATAGGAGGTATGTGTAGTAATTTGGGTTATGATTCGTTTATTCGTTCGATTTGATTCGCTTTAAAACGAATACGAGTTTGAAAAAATGAATTTGTTTAATACATGAGTCAATTCGATTCGTTTCGTTTATTAAACAAATCGAATACAAATTTAAGCTCATTGATTCGTTTATTCGTTTAGAATTTGTTGTATTATTTTAATTTACTAGTTATTGTTATTTTTAAATTAAGGTTCGAGAAGTTATGACTAATTATCATAGAAAATATAATATTGTCGATATTTGGTGAAATATTTTAAATAAATATATTAATTACATATTTCATATATATATATATATATATATTTATGAAGAATTAGTGTAAATAAATTATGATAAATTATGTTATTAAATAATATCATGACTAAATAAATATTCGTATTCGATTCGTTTAATAAATGAATCGAATACGAATCCTGATAATATGATTCGTTTAATAAACGAATCGAATACGAATCCATCACATTTTGATTCGATTCGTTTAGGATTCGATACAAATTCGATTCGTTGATTCGTTTTGCCACCCCTAATAGGAGATGTGTTTCTTTATAAGAGCCTGAGGTAGTTGGAGATTTTACTTGCCCCGCTTAAGCCCGGGTCCAGTGATTTGACATTGAAATTTTCAACGTTTTCAAAAAAAAGAGATGTATGAAATATCATATTTCTATCTTTAAACAATCGTATTTTGGATTATATATATTGGATTTCGACTCATAATATACTGATTTAAAATTAACGAAAAAATACATGTGGTGTTGACTTATAATGTCATTTTAATCTTATCATATTATTCCCAAATTCATTTTTTTTATATCTCAAATTACATTTAGAAGTTTTCTTTTGTTTTTTTCTAATTTTTTCTCGAAATTTTATCTTTTATTTTAGACATCTAGATTCAAGTTTTGTTTTCTTTATGTATTTTATTTTATTTTATTTTATTTTAATATGGATATTTTTATTATTCCATCATAATAACTTAAAATAGGCTTTTAATATAAAAAATATCTTTTTTATTTTTTAGAACTATCTTCTACAAAAAAAAAAAAATAAAATAAAATTTCCCATTCGCGAGGAAAACAATGGGCTACAAGAAATGGGAGCTCGTGAGTTGGTGGGTGGTTTCAGATTTGGCATATTCCGTTAGAAAGTATTTGGTGGACCCTACCACTTTTCCTTTTCGCTTTCACTTTCTTGGAGTTTTCATTTTTTTTTTTAAATCTCATGCCCGTGAGCTTGCCGCACACCCCCACTATTGCCGACCCACTTCGACTCTTCACGGGTTTGATGATATTGGTGGGGCCCTTTCATCATATCAATTCATTCTTTAAATATTCTAGCAAGTATAAAAAAAAATAATAATAAAGGTGAAAAGTATATTTAGTTAGATTAAGGATGATGAATCGAGGCCGTCCATTGCATATCAAACGGTCTCGAGTTGTCCAATCGATGATGCCTGCGATCATCACACGAGTTCTTGTAGAGTTGTCCATTCAATTCATTCACGAGAAAGTTCACTTCACAATGTCATTTCTGATTTGTCTTATTAAAGAAAATAACTTTTGTATATTTTTTTTTTTGAAATTTCAATTATGAATAAAAGTTAATTTTATCTAAACACAATTCAAACATTTCCAAATCAAATCACAAAAATTTTGGTGTTGGAATAAACCCGAAGAAAAAAATATATACAATAGCGGTTGGGCTTGAGCTTTAGAGTCCTATAGATAGATACAAACTGGGCCTTTTTATCCTGCTGACTCATTTGGGTTCTTGAGTGAAAAATATATGGACTGCTACAGACTCGAAGCTACTTTGGGCTGGGTTTTAATTCTCACCTCAAGTGTTGGGCCGGCCCACGTTAAATTGGGATTTGTAGAGACGATTACTTAGGTCATCATCATGTCATTGCCTAGCTAGCCATCCACAAGGCCATTCTAGAAGAAACACGTGTTACAATCTCATTGACTGATCCTTTTTTATTTTTCACTTCATTATTATTGTTATTTAACATTGTTTTATTGGAGTAAAATCTTCTATGCGCTTATTGAAAAGTCTGGCACAACGCCCAAGAACTTTTACTAATTAACCATTTAACCCAACTACCATTATTGTTTCATCAATATTGTTATTTGTGAAAATTACTTTCAAATACGAATCATTAATTACTCTTATGTCAACTTAGCTTACCTAAAACAATTGACATAATTAATTAACAAATATGGTAATATTGACTATATTTTGATAAGCATGGGAAATGAATAATTTTGTGATACAACATGTGGTATTATCAATTAATAATATATAATATATATATATACACACATGACCCATGTAGTTATATATTAAATATAATTATTATTTATTTAATAATTTTTTAAAAATGTTTTAAAAAAATATTATTAATTTATTACTCGAATGTACAGTTATATTGTAAAAATTTGCTGGGCGAAAGCATTTGATGTGATGCCTTGGTGTAGTCAAAGATTGTACATGCAATCATGAATTTCGATGCTTCATTTCTTGTACAATGTTTTATTTATTTTTTCCTTTTGTACAGCAGGTGATACACTGGTACTCCTAGCACATTATCAAAAATGGCGAGAGCACTACATGCAGTGTTGCTTCCATGGTCAGCCTTTGGGCACATGATGCCTTTCTTTCAACTCTCCATGGCATTAGCCAAATCTGGAGTTAAGGTTTCCTTCATATCAACTCCTAAAAACATTCAAAGACTCCCTAAACCTCCTCCAAATTTAGCTGCTCTTATCAACTTTGTTGAGTTTCCATTATTACCAGCCAAAGACAACAATGGGCTCTTGCCTGAAGGATCCGAGGCCACAGTGGACATTCCATCTGAAAAAATTCCCTACTTAAAGATGGCATATGATCTCCTGCAGCACCCTTTCAAACAGTTTGTTGCTGACCAATCCCCGGACTGCATCATCGTCGATGTTTTAAGTCATTGGGCGGCTCAGATTGCACAAGAATATCAAGTCCCTCTAATTATGTTTTCGGTCTATTCTGCTTCAACAGCTTCGTTTATTTGGCATCCAGAGACATTGACTGGTGAAGGTCAAAAAAGAATTCGGCCGTCAGCGGAAAGCCTGACGTCAGTGCCACAGTGGGTTGACTTTCCATCTTCGTTAGCTTTTCGGACGTTCGAAGCCACTGGCACATATGATGCCTTGTACGGAATAAACGCATCTGGGATAGCAGATCTTCAAAGGACAGCCGAAATTCTCCATTCATGTCAAGCTTTGGCAATACGTAGCTGCCCGGAATATGAAGGTGAATACTTGAACGTGCTTGGAGAAATTATGGGAAAGCCAGTGATTCCTGTGGGGTTGCTCACACCGGATTCCGATAAAGGAAGAGATCAAATTACTGATGGGCAATGGAGGGAGATATTCCAGTGGCTTGATGATCAGGAGAGTAAATCAGTTGTGTTTGTTGGGTTTGGGAGTGAGTGTAAGCTAAGTAAAGATCAAGTTTATGAGATTGCATATGGACTTGAGCTATCAGGGTTGCCATTCTTGTGGGCACTGAGGAAACCTGAATGGGCTATTGATGGTGTTGATGTTTTGCCTTTGGGTTTTACGGAAAGGACACGTGGCGAAGGAGCAGTGTGTATAGGATGGGCACCACAGATGGAGATTCTGGGACATCCATCAATTGGGGGATCATTGTTTCATGCTGGATATGGATCAGTGATAGAAACTTTACAATTTGGGCATTGTCTTGTTGTGTTGCCACTCATTATTGATCAGCCATTGAATGCAAGGGTTCTGGTTGACAAGGGTTTAGCTGTAGAAATTGAAAGAAACGCAGATGGGTTTTTTACTAGAAATGATATAGCAAAGGCTTTGAGACTAGCTATGGTATCTGAAGAAGGAGAAAAAATAAGGCAACGAGCTAGAGAAACCGCTAATATTTTCAAGGATAAGAAGTTGCAGGACGATTACTTTGCTAGATTTGTCGAGTACCTGAAAATCAATGTGACCAAAAAATAATTATAAGAGTCGTTCATGAGAAAGGGAAGGGAAAGAAGTCTGATCCTTGTGTATCATTCTAATATTAATGCTATGTAAGAATTAGTTTGTGCACGACAATGCACATCTTGGACGAAATTTCTTTTTATGAAACGGTTCACCCTCTTTAGTGAGCTATAATTTTTTTTCCTTTGTGTATCACTCAAGACCGATTTAAAAATTCGATCCGTTCTTTTGATCCAAGTTAGAGAGAGGTTCAAGGGTTAGAATTGCAAGAGTATAGAGGAGAAACAGTACATAATGCTCATACCATATAGGGTGATCAGACACCATATGGCAGAGAAACATGATCATACTCGCGAGCAGAATAATATATCATAATCAGGGATGGTATTTTACTGGTGATTTGGAAAAACATAATTTTAGGAAGTGAATCATAAACTTGCTTGGGTACATAACATAAACATGATCATAATCATAAGTTGTTTCATTAGTACAAATCTTAAATAAAACTTGCATGAATCATCATATACTTGAAACAATACATAAAATTCGATCTTGACAAATTAAAACTTACGCTTGAAAAATAAGTTAAACATTCATAAATTTCTTGAACTATTGTAAAACACACATCATCATAAAACATGCTTCAATGTGCCATAAATAACCATATTTGAAATCATAAATCATTACATAAAGATTAATTCGAAATTGAAATATAATCATAAATTTGAAAACACATTAATGTTCATATATCATGTAAATCGAATCGGTTGTAAATTATAGGAATCATTTTCAAAATAGAATTTAATATCCACTCACAGTTTTGAGACTAGGCCAAGTTGCATCACAATATGATTGGTTGTTGTTCATGATGTCGATTTACAAACGAATATTTTCATTAGGATGAATGATATTGCATATTTATTTTAATATGGACAAAACATGTCACGCATAAACGTTTAACCTTGCTGAAAAATTAGGATATCTAAGATCCCTATAAATTTCTCAAAGCCCAATTCGAAGTTATGTAAGTTAGAATATAACAAATCAAAGTCTACCATTCCACTTAATAATTCACTGCACATATGCTGAATTCGAAAATTCACCACTAATTATGGGTAACACATTTGAGTTGAAACTTTAATAGAATCTTAATAGAATCTTCATTTTTGTGTCTAGTTTCAGTGACTTTTTACGGATCTTCATTTTGATTCAAAGATCTCAAATTATAAGCATCTTAATTGTAGTTGCTCCGAAAGGAACATATTCTAGTTAGGGTAGTTATTATGGTTTAAATTATCACTTAGACATAACAATCACTCAATTTCTTTAACATATGTATTAATAAGAACATAATACATCTAAGAGGTAGAATATTTTAAGGAAAATTCATAAATTACAGCTAACCCTAATACCTATATCAATACTGTCCAGAATGCTCCTCACAAATAGGGCAACAAGTTTCGAATTTTGCTGGAAATTCATGTTGGCTTGGAATTTTCTTATTTTTGACTATGTTATTCTTAATGGGTCTAGTTTTCATATAATTTTATGGTTCTCTAATCGAAGGTTTAGAACTCATTTTCTAAATAAAATACTATATCTTGTATAAAGTGAATTCCAATTCAAGTTCAATGTTCTTTGACTCCTAAAACCTCTAAGACTAAATCTCATGCTCCATAACCATTCACCATTCTACCATCAATTCACCACGTAAATACCCATCTATAACTTAAAGAAAAATTTAAATTCAAATTATTTTTAAGAAATTCTTACCTAATATTTCAAGAAACCTTCCAAATCTGGAGCTTCTCTTATTCTTATTCTTATTCTTTTTTTTTTCTCCCAATTCTTGCTTCAAGAAGTGGAATTTTCTGGGGAATAATAATGACTTCATTTGTTTTGTTTTGGTTTAAGTAGATTAAGCTACCAAAATTTGGAAATTTCAAGAAAAATATAAAGTGGGCCAAAAATTTGGAACAATTTGGTTTGGATGTAATATTCTAATTAGTAATGAGTTCAAAATTATTCTTTTAATACACTCTAGTGTAACCCATTTTAATATCACATCCATGAACTTTTTTTTAATCGTTGGAAACCCCCGCCAAATCATCAATTCCAAATTTAAATGGAACAGGTAAAACATCCATGAACCCATTAGGCCCAATATCATGTAAAGTCCACTTTATGAATTATTAACTCCATAAACTTAGAAAATTCCACATTCCAACCATCAAAATTTTAATTCAAGTACTAAGTCATTATTTATTGAATGTGTGCCTTTGAGTTAAAAGATTGTGTGAACCAGACCAAATCAAGATATTTTTAATGATTAATTGATAATTAAAAACCCTGTCAAAATCGAACTGGCTCACCAGTTTACCGATTAAATCGGCCAGTTAACATTGGTCCAGTAGCAAAGAGGGTCAATGAACTTACCCGGATTGAACCTCAGATCGGATCCTGATTTTTCCGCCTGTTTTGAGTTTTAAAACATTGCTCAAGACAAAGAAATCATTTTAAATAATAATAATTATTGACGGTTGATTTTCGTCTCAGGGGCAATATCGGGATAGTGCTCCCAGGACAATCCTCCTTCAACCTTTAATTTGTTTGGTTATGGGGAGACCAAAGGTAAATTTAACGAAAAACAAGAAAACACACAAGAAATCGTAAAGAAAGGATTTAACGTGGTTCAGTGGAGCTTAACCAACCTACGTCAACGGTCACAAAGTGGGATGGAGGGTTCTTTTATTACTTAACCGAGCTCGACCGACCTATTTTAGCGAAGGTCTAATGAAAACCGAGCAGACTGTTTCTCTATTTCTTACAAGTTGTATTAAAATAGAAAAATTTGGTAACCCTTACAAATGTGATTGAACTTCCTTTATATACTAATCAATATGTGGTACTGTTCTCGTATCTTTATGACGTATGCCTTGAAGATTTGTAGATATGCATATTTCCGGTGATTTGACAGGTTCTCTTCCCCATTCTGCCATCGCCGAAAGCAAACCCTATCCTATGAACTCCTGTCACATCACGCAGTAAAAGCATACTGTCATACCCTTTTTCATTTAATGATGACAGCCTGTTTGAATTTCGGACGTGAGTAGTTTTGGGAGGAAAAAATCCAGTTGCCCTAATCCCACGTCGGTCCTTGAGAGGCCGGTCAGATAACGAGCTGAACTGCTCCCGCCGCTTCCGACCTGACCCAAATGCCCGATACAACTAACTTGATCCTGATAGAGGGCAAGTATGAAATGATTTTCCGGACCGTTGTGGTCGGTCTAAGCCCTGATGTGGTCGGCTTCTAAGAGTTGATTCACGCTGTGTTTTCTGGATGAGGGGGTCTCCCCTTTTTGCCCTTACCGAACTGTTCCAAATACTTGTCACGAAAAACACCATCAACAATAATAATAACGAAATGGGTCCTATTTGGAGTAATTAATTATAAAAAAAATCTTACATTATTATTTGTCTTCTCCCTGTAGAACACAGAAATCGGTGACGCTGTCTCGGGCTCGCGGCCCGGTCGGGCTCATTTATATATATATTAGTATTATTATATTATACTACTTTTTCTTGTTACTTGTATAAGTAGCTCCCCTAGCGAGTATATGAACAAATTATCAAAGCTCGCTTGTATCAAGTGATCGGAAATATGGCGAAAGCACTACATGTAGCGTTGGTTCCATGGTCAGCCTTCGGCCACATGATGCCTTTCTTTCAACTTTCCATAGCCTTTGCAAAATCTGGAGTCAAAGTCTCATTCATATCAACTCGAAATAACATTCGAAGACTCCCAAACCCTCCTTCAGATTTAGCTGCCCTTATTAACTTTGTGGAATTTTCATTACCATCCTTGGCGGACAACAAACTCTTGCCTGAAGGTGCCGAGGCTACTGTGGACATTCCATCTGAAAACATCTAGCATCTAAAGATTGCATATGATCTCCTGCAGCACCCTTTCAAAAAGTTTGTTGCAGATCAGTCCCCAGATTGGATCATCGTTGATGTTATGAGTCATTGGGCGGCTCAGATTGCGCAAGAATATCAAGTCCATATAATGATTTTTTCTGTATTTTCTGCAGCTACCTTTTCAATTATCTTGATCTTGATACAACTATCTTGATCCTGATAGAGGGCAAGTATGAAATGATTTTCCGGACCGTTGTGGTCGGTCTAAGCCCTGATGTGGTCGACTTCTAAGAGTTGATTCACGCTGTGTTTTCTGGATGAGGGGATCTCCCATTTTTGCCCTTACCGAACTGTTCCAAATACTTATCACGAAAAACACCATCAACATCTTCTGTCCCCTAGTTCTCGGTATCAACGAGTTAGCGAGTTGATGCCGGGAACTATAAGAAAGATGATGTTTTGATCAACCGGTCGGTGGTCGCTATAGGAACCACAGAGAAAACTACCTCTCGGACCAGATCAAGATAAACCTGCTGCCCAATTTCCTCTTCTGATGCTTATCTCTGAATGCTTCATTTCCTGTTCTTCCATACTCAACATGATTCCAAATTTTAACTTGCTAACTCGTTCCTCCAAATCTGAACGTTAGAAGAGGTCCTGATCCTGACCAATTCGAACCCGGCCATGAGGGGAAAATTCTGTCCCCGAGTCGATGATGATGCACTCGGTGGGACGCCACCCGACCCCGAGCCAGCAAAGTAATTAGCTCTGAGGGAATGGTACCTCTCTGGACCAATAGAGAACCGGCCATGGGGGAATGCTCCATCCCCATGCTAATGAAAAACCTCTCGGTGGGATGTAACCCGAGCCCGAGCTGAAGAAAAAAATATCGGAGAAACGAATCCAACCCCGAGCGGGTGGTGCAATATAGACTCGGCGGAACGAATCCAGCCCCGAGCTGGTAGAACGATACAGACTCGGCGGAACGAATCCAGCCCCGAGCTGGTGGAATAATACTGTCTCGGCGAAACGAATCCGGCCTCGAGCTAGTGGAATAATACAGTATCGACGGAATGAATCCAACCCCGAGATGGTAGAACATAACAGACTCGGCGGAACGAATCCAGTCCCGAGCTGGTGGAACATTCGAGACTTACACGAGGGAAGATTTTCAACCTCTGAGGCTCTGCGGATCCTGGCGTGGGTGTCCCCTTGCCGGACCAGCGAAAATCAAAAATTGGAACAAAGTAAAGTTAACAAAAAGTGGAGGTGACTTAGCACATACCCCATGTAAAAATTCAAGAAGTAAAAATAACAACTCGGGTGCTCCGAGGCAGCGTCCTGCCCGAGACCTCCAAAACACAATTCTTAACCTTACAGTTCAGTGTCCCGGCTAACCAGGTTACAGATACGCCAATCTGGGGTGGTCAGGAAAATCCCCACGGGGAAGGAAGACACCCCGTGTGTGCCCTCCATGGGTGGTTCTCAATGAGACTCACCAGCCGAATCGCAGGGGAAGAAACATCTCTAGGTCCGGTTTACCCGAGACTCCTGTAATCAAGGGGACCATTCGATCAAGCCCAAGCCAAGTGGTCTGATGATACTCAGCGGGACTCACCAGCCGACTCGTAGGGCAGAAACCTCCCCAGGTCCGGTTTACCCGAGACTCCTGTAATCAAGGGCGTCATTCGGCCAAACCCAAGCCAGGTAGTCTGATGGTACTCAACGAGACTCACCAGCCGACTCGTAGGGGCAGAAACCACCCTAGGTCTGGTTTACCCGAGACTCCTGTAATCAAGGGGACCATTCGGTCAAGCCCAAGCCAGGTGGTCTGATGGTACTCAGCGGGACTCACCAGCCGACTCGTAGGGGCAGAAACCTCCCTAGGTCCGATTTACCCGAGACTCTTGTAATCAAGGGCGCCATTCGGCCAAACCCAAGCCGAGTGGTCTGATGGTACTCAGCGGGACTCACCAGCCGACTCGTAGGGGCAGAAACCACCATAGGTCCGGTTTACCCGATACTATTCCTCAAAGATGCGAGTCATGGGGTAATAACGTTCCGGCCTCGAGGGTTTGATAATGACACCCGGGAGTGGCGTGCCATGAGGGGTTCGCGCGTTTCCCACATGTACTCCATCCATTGATGCGTTCTGGATCCTCAAAAGTGAAAGGAACCAGGTCGGAACACTTCCACCCGGGGGTTTGATAATGACACATGGGAGTGGCGTGCCACGGGCTTGGCACCCTTCCCAGTTACCGATCACCCATTCGCATCGAGCACGTCCCAAGAATATTGAACATGATTTTCACTTTTAATTAAACGACAAGCGAAATGGACAAGTTCCTTAATTTAAAAGAGGAAAACATGTTCATATTCATGAGACCTACTGCCCTTCTTACTACTCTCGGCGGGTCATTTAAAGAGAGGCTTTACAGTGATTTTCTGGTTCTGTCCAGCTTTTCTAATTACTTGCGGTTTAAAGAAAAAAGATTACTAGAAGTACCTTCTTGGCATCTCGGCGTTCCATGGTTTCTTGAGCCGGGTATCATCCAGTTGCTCCAATACATAGGCACTCAGTCTCACAATCTTTGAAACTCTATATGGTCCTTCCCACTTGGCGCCCAGTGAACCTTCCTCAGGCCGGCAGGTATTCAATGTGACTCTCCTCAAAACCAAGTCTCAGTGGAGGAAAGATCGAATCTGAACCGTCTTGTTGTAAAAACGGGCCATTCTCTATTGCCATACGGCTATTTTCATAGCCGACTTCTCTCGCTTTTCTTCGGCTAGATCAAGATGATTCCTGATAAGTTCTTCGTTCTGTTCTGCCTCAAAGTACTGGACCCGGTGGGTGATCATCCCTATTTCCGCCGGGATAACAACTTCACACCCATAAGCCAAAGAAAATGGGGTCTCTCCCGTGGAATCCTTGTAGGTCGTCTGTGTTGGGATTGGTGCTCAGAGCGCCAATCCGGACCGTATTTATGTCTGATTCATGAATACGAACATCCCCTTATTCCATAATATTACTTATTTATGGTTGCACCTCTTGTTCTTATATACGTATTCGATCTGATTACGATTAGATTGAAACTAAATGTGGTTTAGTGATATGTATATATTAGACAAAGGCCCGATAATATATAATGCAGTACACAGTTACAAAGTTAGTTTGTAATTGACATTGGGAAGTGTCACTGCTATATGATTATTATCAAACATAGTTCCTGGTCAAGATTTGCTAACACGGGTCGGTTAGTCAAATTCGTTGAGACCAGTACATGTCGTATATCGAGACTTGGTCCGATGGTTTATCCCAATGAACCATGAGTCTATGGAGACTCGTATAGACGTGTAGGTGTTTATAGTGGATAAACACTGAACGGCTCACCGAAGATTCTTAATGGATGGTACGCCAACGTCAATAAGAATCTTCTCGGGTTGAGTAGCATAGTGGTCCTTCGACTTGAGACACCACTGTGGATGTATGAGACATCCTCCACACTTAGATGGCAGTCACGTCACCGATCTATTTAGATCAGACCTCCGCCTGTTCGTTGGGTGTGGATCGATCCTTAGGATATCCTGTGTGTGTCAAGATAGGATCCGTCAGTTCTGTGTACAGAGCATAGGTAGTCCATATATATTTAGCAGTCTGTTAAATCTGTGGCCACAATATACATCGGAAGTAAGTTTCGAGTGTTATTTAGAGATTGCTAATAGATACTTCGACGAGATAATACCTATAGAGATTTGACGTTTAACATCTATATCTCTGGGATTATCTGGATACCTGTGACAGAGAGATTATACGTATGCAATGACCTCGACTTGTATGATTCAGCTAGTTTATCTGTGATCGTCATAATCTACGGATGGATAGATTATGGACACGAAATTGGATTTTGTGACGGATATACCTGAATCTAGAGAGTCTCAATAATGAAACATACTCGTAGAGCACTAGAGAAACATTTATGAATAATGATGATTATTTATAAATCGTTTAATCGTTAAACGAAAAATACATGCGAACGGGCCGAACCGTCATTTGCTAATTAATGTGTATTTGTATTTAATATATGATATTATTAAATACACATTAATAAATAGTCAAATAAAGGTATTTGATATATATCATCAATATATGTATTTGAGATATTTAAAGTAAATATAATACATATATTTGATATATTTGTATTTAATTAATTAATTAATTATTTAATTGTTAAATGATTAATATAATTAAAATATAAATATATCACCAAATGATAAAGTTAGGAAATGATTATAAATGTAAATGTTTGACTTTACATTAAAGGAAAAGGTTGTCAAATTGATTTTGACTTCTTAAGATATTTGTTCAAAATTGTTTGAAAAATGAAAATATATTTTCCTTTATTTCTTGCTAATTTCGGCCATACACTTAAATATAAGAGTTATATTATTCTTAGTTGCATTTGTTGACTTAATTAAATATCTAATAAAGTGTTATTAAGATATTTGTGCAAGTTGACTAAATGTAAAGTTAAATGAAATTGAAATGAAATTTGGTATATATGTATACACAATTTCGGCCAAGGGCATTTTTTGTCCTAAGTATAAATTGTTTTCATTTCACTTTCATTTGATAACCTAATACACTTTAAGAAAACTCCATTAAAGTGAGCAAGGATGCTAGAGAGAAAAGAAAGGAAAAATCAAGAAAAGCTAGGAAAATAGTAAGTATTTCCACCTTCCATTAGAGAGTAATTTGTTCCTCTTGTTGTGGGCAACATCTTGTGATGTTCTTGAGTTTTTTCTATTCTTTATTCTTTGTGTTTTTGATGGATAAAATTTTGGTGAAAGTGTATAGCATGTATAATGGAGGAAGCTTGTGACTAGTGTAGTTATAAGTATTCTTTTAAGATTTTGGAAACCATGTTGCTAATCTAGAGTTGTTGACCCACTCTTAGATGACCTAGATTTGATCTTGAGTTGTTTCATTGTGTTGAGACTTTGATTGGATGGAAGAAACATGATTAAAGTAATTGATTTAACCAATTTGGTCTAATTTGTCCAATTTGAAGAAATTGAAAAATTAGGGTTCATGACCAATTCCAAATTTGGGGGTTTTCATATATGTTGTGTATTTGGATGTGTATATGATGCATATAAAGTTTCATGTTGATTGGATTACATCTTGATGTGTTTTGAAGCATGAAATGACAAAGTGCACAAATGGCACCCCATTGGGAGCATTCGGCCAGTGAGTCAAATTTGGGGATTTGGTTGCTTTTGGTGTTTTGATGTTTTGAACATGCTAAGTTCATCTTAGAAATGATTTAGAATTATTCAAAATTGATTAGATCAATTTCGGACTAAAATGGACAAAATACCAAAGTAAGGGTAATTTGGTAAATTCACCTAAATATGATTTATTGAATTTTATTTCATAATTTGATTATTGGAATATTAAATAAATATGTTTATTTAATTAATCCGAGAAAAATTTTTGAAATCGGAAGATACGATCTTCCGCCGCTTCCGCTGCGTTACCGGATTTAGCCCCTAAAACCCCAACAAAATGGTATCAGAGCGAGTCTGATTCTAGGCCTCCATAAAATGATTAGCTTTATTTATTCAATGTTTAATCATGTTTTCTTGACTTTATACATGCATGTTATAATCTAATTTGATTAGATTTAAGGTGTATGACACTTAATGGAATATCCCCGCTTAATAAGGTTTTAAAAGTAACTAGTATTTGGAATACTTGTTTCTTGGTCCGTCTTGTCAATACGGTTTATAAATATATTTTCGTTGACTACATCCGAGACCGTGCCTCTGCTGTGAGGGTGTAGCTGATAGAAATTTATTTATGCCGAAAGTATATTAGATACTAGATAAATTCAAGCGAAAGCGGAATCCTGAACGTGCCCTAGCTGTCAGGGTTATGCAAGTAACTTGAGTTTATCATTGACAATTTTAACCTTGGTACGTCTCCTTGTGGGCCTGCCTTCGCAGCGACAACGAAAAACGGCCAGGACCGGAACCTTGGAGTCACTAGTGAGTGATTGACAATTAGTTGTCTACCTGTGAATATTTAGGCGAGACCGTGCCTCTGCTGTGAGTCGAAATATATTCATGGGGTCCTCTTCCCATTATGGAATTCGATTTAATTATTGAATTCTTGTCTTTCTGTTGGGGATTACGGCATTACGTAAAAATAGTGGGAGGCACTGCTAAGTTTGAAATATTCCATAACTTAGGCAGTGTATGTTATTATGGAAATTGCCGCTTGTTTGTTTCCTTATTCTATTGTTTATAGAATTAAACTTTTATTTACTGCACACATATTTTGATATGTTATCTGACTTGACTCTTGGTTGCAGTTATTCTAGAATAGGTTCTAGATACTACTAGACTAGGATATTATTAGATTGGTCTAAACCATCGGGAACTATTGTTCCGATTTTCTTCAAAAATAAAGATGGTTAGTGACTTAGTTACTAAGTCATGATAGATAATCTAGATAGATATCCCTTTAGGATATAATAATTTAGAGATAATAGTTTCTTATGCAGTAAGAATTGACTTGAATGTCTCGAGATTTTTGACTGGCATTTAGAAAGCCCTATTAGGTATTTGTTTATCTAGTAATGACGTTTCTAAGCTTTAATTACCTTTAGAGGTAACGTGTCTGACACAATTTGCTAATCAGTTATTTACAATTGTTGTGAATAGTTGAATGCAAATAGTAAAGCTAAAGATAAGGAGATGCATATATTTGTGTATAGAAAATATCGATTTTCACAATACTACAACTATAGGTATTGGATACCAGATCTCATGTCTAGTTATTTGAAATATTGGTTAACGATTGTTTTGATATTTGATATCAGAACTTGCGACTATTGGATAGTCACTTGTTCTTTATAAACAATTGTTACATATTTTATAATAACTAGTAGTGTCATTGACGTAGAGATAAACATTAAGAAAAATTATTCGGTTTAGTAAATAATTTAGAACGGTGCTTTATGAGTTTAATCACTTAAGCATTGGATGCTTGTTCCGTATGGTAAAGGATGGTTTGATACTAGATCACACCACGTATCCTTATCCATTTAATGAATATTGTATTCAGGAAGGTGATTAAGATCTCGTTTAACCAATGATTGTCATTGGACCACCAAATTTATTTAAACTGATACATTGGATGTATGTAGTTTAATAAATAATAATTGCTTAAGGTAGTTTTCTTTATTTCGTAACTTAGTTGATGAATTGTCATAACTTAGTTACGTGTTTCTGAAGGAACACATATTGAAAGTCTTGAAAGTATCAAGAACTTTCAATCCGTTCTGATGAAACGAAGATTGAACATTTTTGACTTGTTCAAATATATTCAATCTAAAGTATTTTGAAAACTTGATCCTTAAAATTCATTACATGTCTTTGAACTGTTCAAAGATAATTGATATGATCAAACATTCGAATTTAAAGCAATTAGTTCTAAGGTTATACAGTGAATATGATTCATATTCAATATTATTCTTCCACGATTCCATCTTGATGGAATTGAGTAGTGGGAGCAATCGAATCTTATATGATTTGATTCGTCTGATATTGAATGTTACCGAATTAGTTTCAATACTCTTGGGGTTATGCTCCAGTAACACTAATTCATATATTTAATTGATGTTCCATTAATTTCTACAGTTACATATATGATATGTATATGTAGAAAATCCGAATCTTGAAAAGTTTAAGATTTGAATGTTTCTTTTATATAATAGTTATATAATGGAAATTACTTACACCTCGGAGGTATAAGTAAAAGTTTATCATTTATTCTGTTTAATAGAATATTGTATTCTATTTAATAGAATATCTTTCCTACGATTCTAAGTAATAAAATCGTTTTATTACTTGGTGTGTAACATCAGATGTTAACTATTGTAGAAAAGACTTGACTTATTGAAGTCAAATGTGTGTAATGATAAATTATAAATGGAACTACGTAATTAATAAGATGAAACAACCCTTAAGCTTTTGCTTTATGTCATTTACTTTATTTAAGTTTTTACTAGTCCTACATATGTGTTGTAACTAAACTCGTTATCTGAGGTTAAGATGAATTCCAATATCACCGGTTTATAAGGGATTATTTTACGATTTGCGTAATATAAAGGTTTATTTATTGAGCCTTAAGCTTAATGCTTCTTGTTAACTAGCCATTAATAAGATTGATTTGGTAAACTTAAAATGAACTTGGAAAAGAGATTTTAGGTTTCAGCCTTAGACTCAATAGCTCACGATCTCCCTTAAGGATAGATAACCCTTAATAGATTTCCTTACAGGATAAGAATATACCTGTAGGGCGGGGGTAGCCATAATTAGAACTGAATCTTAATGAATTCAGGTAACTTGGTTGACATAGGAATATGATTAATTGGGTTATTCTAGGTATTGCATCTGACCATCAGAATAGGCTTTTGCATAAGTTTGTGTTCCAGGTTAATAAACCAATATATTGCACAAACTTGAGATAAGCATTTCATCTTAAAAGATATTGGAAGAATTCACAACCCTAGATAGTTTTATAATATTGATTTTACCTTTAATTCACATTCACGCTAGTTTATTTACTTGTTTTAGTTTAAAGTCACCATCCAATCAAACAACCAATCTATTAGATACTCGTAAATACTTGGCTTCATAAATTAATAGCTTAGGTATTAAGTCTTCATGGGATCGATACATTTTATACTACTTGAACGATACATGAGCTTCCGTTATACATGTGTGATCACGCTAGTCACGTCGCGACGCCGGACTCTTTACGTACGATGCGAACCAGATCAGAGTCGAGAACAAGGCTTTTATTTTGAACGCGTCGCGACGCTGAATGGTTGACGTCGAGACGCGAACCCATTTCTAGGGCCTGTTTCCATTTCTTCATGTATTGCTCAAAAAATTCTCATGCCTTTAAACTATGACCAAAATATAGGCACTTTCCCAACATCAAACTCATCCAACATCACCACCCATACACAACCCAATCTAAAATCATTCAATCACCAAACATAATATCATCATCAAATTCTGACACAATAAACTTTATCATATGCTAATACTCTCCAAACACTTCTCAAAATGCATGTAATCAACTAGTTCAAAACCAAATATGCTTCTCTCATTATTAGGGTAACACAATGTACAAAATTAGGGCTTCACTTCATTACCCCTAAACTAAAAATTAAAAATATAGAAAGAAAGAAAGAAGCTTACCAACCTTAGAAATGAAGCTTGAATGGATCAAAATGCCTTAAAAAATGGAGATGGAAAGAAATTTTGCATCAAAAATTTTCCCCTATCACCCTCCACGTTTTTCACTCTTGATGATGAGGGAATAGTTCCTTTTTTATAGACAAAAAGGGGCTGATTTTTGTTGAGCATGAATGGCCAAGATGATGCCACCTTATCAAGTTTCTAGATCATCCATGAAATTTACTGTAGCAAAAAACAAATCTCAATTTTTGGTCTACTTCTGATTCGAATTTGAAAAAATGTTCAACGCAAAAGTTGTAGACCTCAGTCTTAGATTTCCGACTATATAAAATTCATAAAAATTAGAGTTCGTTTGAGAAAGTTATGCCCCAAAAATCACGGGCTGTCCGGAATGGAACCTCATAAAATTTCTTATCGGAATTTCGAAGAATTTACCGATTATTCCCAGAGTCATCTCACGAGGATATATGTTTCCAAACATGATGTACATTATGCGACACTCGTCCCACAGTGTAACAGTAGTTGAAATTCCTGGTCGTTACAAAATCTGGATAATCCTTCGTTGGTATCCTCGTCCACCTTCCTCAGAAGTGCTAGGAGAGGTGTCGTAATCCCGGGGACTCTCAGATCCCGAGCTACGTACTTCCACTGGTCGGAATGGCACGTCAGGTGGTAGGATTTTCAAGGGGGTGGGGGAGGAGGAAGACTCTGAATCAGACATCCCTAGAAAAAAAACATTGGACGAGAAGGATGATCATCAAAAGTTATGGTTAGTTAAATCTCGCCCGAGGGCCTGTCAGTCCCTTCCCTACCAAGTGCTAAACCCTAAGAAGCTCTAAATGCCCTAAGCAACATCAAAATTTTAAGTCTTGAAATCCACCATTAGAAATGCGTCAAAGTAAATCCACAAATTCATATTCCCTAAACAGAAAACCCATGAACTACTCATACAATCGAACACAGCGAAGCAACCCAATCCACCCCTAAATCACAAAAAAGTCACAAAACATAGAGAAAACGGAGAAAATAAAGTGTTTGAGGAACTTACTTGAGTTGGGAAGATGAGACTGACGTCTGGAAAGTGTGTCGGAGAGGGCGGAGTTGCTAAAAAACAGCACGAATAAGTGTAAAAGCTCGGTCGAAAATGAAGAGGAAGCAAGTAAGGGGGTAAGGATGCACAGTGGTTTGATTTTATTAAGGGGTATGGCAAATTCCAACCGTTAGATTATGACAAGAAGGGTTGGATAGGTGCCACGTGTATGGTGGATCTTGCCATGCCATTTAAATTCAAATAAATGGTTGAGATGAAAAAACACTTAGGATGGCGCGTGATATGGTGGTTACACACATTTTTGGTTGAAGCAAAAGTGGACCGCGTGGCATCGTGGGTATGGTTAAGGTAAAAAGCCTCATGACATGAAGCGATGGACATTTAAGACGTGATAATTGTACGGGCCAAAATTGGGCCAGGGGTAAAATCGACTTTTACCACCAAAGCCAGCCGCAAGACCTGGAGCCCAGAAGAAGATCCATGGGCCGCCTCACGAGCCTAAATTCATTAAAGACAGACAAACGGAC
>SKCR01028358.1:0-216513 GCA_019454045.1 Zanthoxylum bungeanum
CATGAGATTCCCGGATATATTGGCATTAAATCCGGTCGTCGGGACTATCCGAACACGTAAGTACCTAGTACTACGTTTTTACCGATTACAAGACAAGGTTGGCTTCTAGCAAAGCGCCATGCCTACCCAATTCTCCAGAAATATCCTTACAGGAATATAGTGATCTATATCATGCGTAGTATACGTGCACTTGCGTATTTCCTCCAGTATCGGATGTCACATGCTAGGCCTGAGGCTGGCTGGAATTGTGTCTGCCCCGTACGAAGCACATATCGTATCTATGTAAACTAGTCTCTATAATCGGATAAACATGACCTTGTCATTTTATCCCGATGACTGCATTACATAAGAGAACCAAAACTGTATCCTACGTGACCATCATTCCATTTGACTGGAGTGATACTTCCATCTTGACACACACCTATCACACTACGATTCTTAATATACCCAGCAGGGCATACCTAGAACGTTTTAAAGCCCTGGATGACCAAAACCAAAGTAATTGATTGTCGTAAGTATTAGCGGTGAAAGTCTCAGGTTAAGACCAAATACACCTCCTACCCTAATTCAGACTTCCATAGACACATTTAGTCATACTACCAATGGAATTTCGAGGGGGTCTATCCAGAGCGAAGCTGTTTCCCGTACCATCGGTAAACAACCACTATTACACTTGCCTGAGTATCCTATACCCAAATATATGAGAAGAACTATGTCATATGCCCTCACACGCGCACAAGTGTAATACTAGTCTTTTACCGCATTATCGATGTCCAATCTCGATCACACTTGACCAGGATATTTAATGATTTATCCTGCGTGGATTGATACGTCTCATCTCATCTCAATCCAGGAACAACTATAAGGACTCCTATCATTTACATAATCTTGGTGATCTAATCACAAATATAAGGAGAGCAATCTTTTTTGTCACATAGTAATTTTGTAACACCCACCATGATCTGTACCACAATAGTGACGTTAGGGTCATAATTGTCCAAACAAATTGGCCAACAAATTATATGATAATTAACTAGGTAGATCTCTTAAGATCAATTGGATTTCCCATCCAATTCCTAGATCCAGTAGGGGGACATCCAAGGTCCGAAAAACATATATCTTAATATGCCAATATATCCAATATATTGTTAGACATTATGTCCCATAGCGTCACTGTTTGTAAATGATATTGTATTATTGTACAAAATTAACTATGTGATAATGAAATTGCCTTTGCCGTTTTGTAAATTTATTTACTTTGACTTATAAATGGCGAAAGTCCATATGATTAGTACCTGGACTGAGAATGATATGAGACAGTATCAGTCCCCAAGGGTTTAATCATTAAATATCCCTAGTCGTAGTATTATCGAGACTGGACATCGATAATGCGGAACTAGACTAGTATTGCGCTTGGCACGTTGTGAGGGCACGACGGCAGTTCTCATATATTTAAGTATTGGATACTATGCAAGTGCGATAGGAGGTTGTGTTTTACCGATGGTACGGAAAACAGCTTCGCTCTGGATAGACCCCGCGGAATCCCATTGGTAGTATGTCTGCGTGTCTATGGGAGGCCGCATCAGGGTAGGTGTATATGGTCTTACCCTGAGACTTACATCGCTAGTACTTGCGACAATCGGTAAACTTTAGTTTTGGTGGTTGGGGACCTAACCGGTTCTGTGTACACCTCTTCTGGATTTATCGAGAATCGTAGTGTACTGGATGTGATGTCAAGATGGAAGTATCGCTTCAGACATATGGAGGTGATGATCACGCAGGACACAGAACTAGTACTCTATAAAAGGTTGCAACCGTCGGGACAATATGACAAGGTCAGGATTGTCCGATTTAAAGAGACTAGTTGCTGATGTCCGATATATGTTTCGTACGGGGCAGACACATCTCCAGCCCCAGGCCTAGCATGTGACCATCCGATACTGGATCGATGTACGCAATACTACGGTATACTACGCCTGATACAGATCTTATATTCCTATTAGAATATTTCTGGAGAATTGGGTAGGCATGGCGCTTTGCTAGAAGCCAACCTTGTCTTGTGAATCGGTAAAGACGTAGTACGAGGTACGTACGTGTTCGGATTATCCGACGACCGTATTTACTGCCAAAATATCCGGAGATCTCTTGGGTCGCTTCCTGAAGATTCACCTATGATATTTGATTCGAACTTAATTAATCTTGGATTAATTGCGAGAGAAACTTTATCTCGGATAAAGTGCCTTATTTAGAGAGAGAGAGAACGATTAATTTGGAATTAATCGATATAATTATATATTCGATATAATAATCGAAATTCGATTTCGACGCGAAATTAAAATTAGATTTTAATTCGGGCGTACGAGTTATTTAGAATTAATTCGTAAGCGACGTTAAATAATCATTTCGCTAGGAGCGATTATTTATTTAAATCCGATTAATTAACGTCGCGACGCTAGCTCGGTATTTCGGAAATATCGAACCCGAACGCGTGAGTGGACGTGGGCCCACTTTCATTGGGAAACGTGTGGGGCCCACATGACATTGTCATTGATATAGCATTGCATGTTAATAGTGTATAAAACACTCTAAGGCATTGCATGGTGATAGTGTGCATTTCACTCAAAGGCATTGCATGGAGTTTGAGTGTTTGACACTCTAAGCCATTGCATGGTTTTATGTCATAGATTTATTATTAATTTAATAAAATTATAACATAAATATAAATTGATTTTTGGTAATACAAAGATTAATTAATCAAAACATTTTCACAAAATTCTCTCTTCTCTCTCAAATTGCCGAGAGCTTCATTGACAAGGGCAAGGAAGATTTGATCTTCCACTTCTCCATTTTTGCTAGCACAAGCAAGGGATCAAAAGAGGTGATAGGGAAACCATCAAAGAGCTTGGAATACAGAGCTTGGAGCTTGGAGTCTTCTTCCTCCTCTTGGCCGAACTTCCACCACTTGGAGCTTCTACCATTTGATCTTCTACTTCATCACAAGGCATTGTAAGTATGATTCCGCCATACTTCATGTTTAAATATATATTCTTTATAGTATTTCACATGCTTAATCTTTGTTTGGGACATATTATAGAACCCAACAATGGTATCATTGAGCTAGGTTTAAGCATGAAATACTTTAGGTTAAAATTTGGGTTTAAATTGATTGAAGCATGTTCTTGTGAATTTGATGAATGAGTATGCTTATATGTATGTTAAATGACATTATATGAAATCAATTTTATGAAAAATGCATTGGATGATTTTTCCCCAAAATTTCTACCTTGGCCGAATGGGTGTGATAAATTGATTGAAGCATGTTCTTGTGAAATTTGATGAATAAGTATGCTTGCATGTATATAGAATGATATTACATGGAATCAATTTTATGAAAAATGCATGGGATTTTTTTCCCCAATATATACACCTTGGCCGAATGGCATGATGAAATTGACATAAGCATGTTCTTATGAAATTTGATTAATAAGTATGCTTGCATGTGTATAACATGATGTTATATGGAATCAATTTCATGAAAAATGCATTGGATGATTTTTCCCCAAATCATGCCTTGGCCGAATGTATTACTACTTGGAGTGGTTTGATATTTTTTGTGTATAAGATCATTGGATGACTTAGAACGTGTATGGGACGTAGATAGTAATTCAATCGGATTGAAATACAAATCGATACACAAAAAACTCACCTTGGCCGAATACATAAGACATGTAATGGAGTGTTGATTTTTTGTTAAAATTAATGTTGGACATTTATTTTGAACAATACATGATTAATTATTAAATGGGTATTATTGGAATATTTGGTTTAATATGTTAATCTTGATATTACACTTTAATTAATTGGATTTTAATGTTTGGAATATTAAAATTTAATTAATGGGCTTAATTGGTTAATTGGGCTTTTAATATTGTATTTGGGCATAATGGGCTTGGTTGGACCAAGTAGATTTGGGCCAAATGGATTGGATCCAATTTGGGCCTAAATCACTCCATTAAGTCCAAATATAATATAATGGGCTTTAATAATTTAATTGGGCCTTATGGCTTGCTTGAAATTGGTTTTATGGCAAACTTAAGGTGATTCCTTATTTGGGCTTGGTAATTGGGTATGACCCATATTGACCAAAGCCCAAGCCTTAATAAATCAATTGAAAGCCCATTTGACTCGAATTAAATTAAACATTGGATGTTAGTTGGGCTTTGAGACCCAATAGAATTGGATTTAGAATCTAAGTCTTTAAAGCACATTAAAGTGTAAACATTTATTTGGAATTAATAATTGAATTAGTATTGAATACGAATTAAATAAGATTTAATAAGTAGTTCGATATAATTCGCGAATTCGTACCTTGTGTACTTATTCTCAATCGAGTTAGACTCGCGCAAAATCAAACCGTTGTTTGAACATTGGATGATCACTTTAACAAAGACTAATTAATTGGATTAGATTGGTTGTAAAAGCATGTCTTGTTTGAATATATATGTATGTGATGAATGAATAGTGTATTATCGGATGGATATTAGAAGGGAAAGGGTATTTTAGAAATTATTGTAAATTTGGAATTTATAAATTGGACCTGCGTGTCCAGCCTTATCTCTTTATCTCTTTGTATTCTCTTCTCACCTAATTCCCCTCAATGTAAATGAGGTTTCTCTTATTGTATTATGTAATTGGGTAGAAGTAGAATAGTGCTAACGGGAAGAGGAAAGGGAGTGATTTGTTCTAGGAACAAGTTGTTTATATATCATCCGCATATCACTATTACTTTACTTTACGCGCTTTATGATGTTTTAGAAGCATGCTTAAGGTGTATGATGATGAGACCTAACAAAGATAAATTAATTGGTTGCCAATTACGCAAAAATCCCTCAATCAATATTAAGCGATTTTCCTTCCGTTGAATGATCTTTTCAAGATCCGAAATTGGCATTGGTTGTTGGCCAAAGTCAGGACCTTTGTCAATTGAGGATGTGTTTGAATCATGAGAATTTTGTTCCACATCGGTGTCCTGTCCAAGTTGTGATTTGTTGGCCAAAGTCAAGATCACTCTTGTCCATCGACATTGATTACGACTTTTCCTTGTCAATGGGTCCCGCTTAACTGGATATAGGTTTGTTGTGCAAACCAAGGCTTAGTTGATTCGGGATGGTATGGTTATTATTAGATACATTGACAATGTATTAGATATAGATGTTCACTTGAGTCCACCTACCGGTCTAGGAATGGATGGATCCAATTGATCTTCGAGATCTACCTAGTTACATACAACTTGTTGGCCAAAGTCAAGGTTGTGTGTTATTTAACGGATCTAGCCCACTGAAACTTCGATTTCCCGAGTTCTCTAGAGGGTTAGAAACTTGGAAAGAAAATAGTGGGAGGTATTGTTGAATTTGCAATTTCATTCAGATAAATTAGCCTACGCGTCTTTCAATTATCGTCAAAAATATTATAAATAATTATTTACTAATACATTATTACTTTCCATATCCGGGACACATTTTATTAATACTTCCTTAATTATTACTAAATTAAAATATCATATTTTAATTTTAAAATTGGCCATATATTAATTCTTTTATTTATCCTTTATTTTACATTTATAAAACACACTCACGATTAATTTCTTTCCCCATCTAATATTCATATTAAAACAATATTTTTGGATTCATATTTTATTTTAGGCATATTTTTATTAAACATTTAAATTATCCTTATTAAATTTTCATATTAAAATTTAAAAATATTTATTAACTTACAAAAACGTCTTATAACAATCAAATATTTAAAATTATTTTCAATATATTTAAATAATTAGTTGGACTAATATATTGTTATTTTTATATGTAACAGTTTGACTGTACCCATAACATCGTTGACTTTATAGTTGGACTATAGTTGTCAAGATGACTGGCAAAGGTAATATCCGCGACATAATCATGGGCGATAATGTCTTCAAAGGGACAAACTTTGCCGACTGGAAATGAACCTCAAGATAGTGCTTGGGGCTGAGAGGATACTGTATACTATTCAGAGACCTCTCCCGCCTAAACCCACTGAGCCACTGGAGCTAGAGTTATGGAAAACTCATAGTGATGATTGTGACCAAGCTCAGTCAGTTATGCTAGCTGCAATGACTCAGCATTTCAGACGCCAGAATAGGACTTGGATCCCTATAACATGATGGCAAGATTGCGTGATCTTCACCGCACCAATAAGCGGATGAAGAGGTACGAGCTAGTAAGGAAACTCTTCCGCTCCCGGATGACAGATGGCGCATCAGTTGAAGCCCATGGGGCTCAAATGATTGCCGATATTGATGAGTTGGCCAATATGGGAATAGTCTTGGAGGCTGATCTGACTATAGATATGATCTTGCAGTCACTTCCCGATACTTGGAAACAAATCATAGTCAACTACAAGTTGATGGATACTGACGACACTCTTGGAGAGTTGTTGTCTGTGCTGAAGGAGTCCGAAAGGGAACTCCTAAAGGGGAGCAAGCGCGAGGCGCACATTTAGCATTGACCTCTCATGCGCCAAAGGGTGGCCCCAAGGCAATTGGAGGTGCAAGGAAGAAGAAGTTCAAGAAGAAGGGTAAAGGCAAGTTGACAGTGGCTTCTAGGAAGCCAAAGGACAAATCTCGCGACATCTGCCTCAACTGCGGCAAGAGGGGTCACTGGAAACGTGACTGCCGAATGAGCATTGTGCAGAGGGAGGATATCAAGGCTGGCAAGGCATTGCCTCTGGTATGTTTGTTATTGAGATAAATATGAATACTTCTAGTTTTAAAAATTGGATTTTTGATTCTGGTTGTGGTGCTCATTTGTACTGATGTGCAGGATCTGCATGATAGCAGGTGCTGGCATCAGGGGAGATGGATCTACGGGTCGGAAACGGAACACCAGTTGCTGTTTTGGCCGTAGGGACTTTTGTTTTAGTACTGCCCTCAGGGCATGAACTTAAACTTTTGAACTGTTATTTTGTGCCTAGTTTAACTAGGAATATATATCTGTATCCTTGTTAACCCAGCAGGGTTACACTTTTGTATTCAGGAACACAGGGTGTTATTTATATAAAAATGATGCAGAAATTTGCACAGCTGTTGCAGCAATAACGGTCTTTATATTTTGAATATAAATGAATCTCCTAAAATGACAAACAAAGGCTCAAAAGGAGTAATCTAAAAGATGAAGCTTATATGTGGCATTGTCGTCTGGGACACATCAACAAGACTCGCATATCCACACTTTCAAAGAGTGGGTACTTGGACGAATTTGATCCCAATTCATATGACGTCTGCGAATCTTGTCTTTTAGGCAAAATGCCTAAATCACCTTTTAGCGGTAAAGGTGAACGTGCCACAGAACTGTTAGCTCCTCGTTCATACTGACGTATGCGGGCCCATGTCTAGCCAGGCTAGAGGTGGATTTCACTACTTCGTAACCTTTACAGATGATGCATCTCGTTACGGTTATGTGTATCTTATGAGACACAAGTCGGAAACTTTTGAGAAATTCAAAGAGTTTCGACACGAAGTGAGGAGAAACAAACAGGGAAGAGTATAAGACATTACGGTCAGACCGTGGTGGCGAATACTTAAGTTATGAGTTTCAAGATTACTTGAAAGAATATGGTATTCTTTCACAGTGGACTCCTCCTGGAACACCGCAATTAAACGGTGTGTCCGAACGGAGAAACCGCACCTTGTTGGACATGGTGAGGTCAATGATGAGTCGCACTGAGCTACCAATATCCTTCTGGGGATACGCATTAAACAGTGCTATACTTATTTTGAATAAGGTACCGTCGAAGTCTGTTGAACAGACTCCATATGAGATATGGACAGGAAGGAAACCAGGTTTCTCTTTCCTGAAGATTTGGGGATGCTGGGCATATGTTAAACGTTTGGAAGGTACCAAACTTGAACCCAAATCTGATAAATGCCTTTTCGTTGGATATCCTAGGGAAACCAAAGGATATTACTTCTATTACCCACAAGAGAACAAAGTATTTGTTGCTCTACATGCGGTTTTCCTTGAGAAGGAATTCCTAAATGCAGTGGTAAGTGGGAGGAAAGTAGAACTCGATGAAGATCGTGGTGATACTGTTCCTGGCAATGAATCAACGACGGAACAAGAACAGACCGTCCGGGATGAGTCTGTACCACAAACTTCACATACACAAGGACCGCGTAGGTCGGAGAGAGTCAGAACAGTACCTGAGAGGTATGGGTTCCTGATCTCACCTCATATAGATATTAATCTTATTGAGGGATATGAGCGGCCGGCTACGTATGAGGAAGCGATACAAAATATCGATTCCGCTTTATGGCAAGAAGCCATGAAGTCCGAGATGGATTCCATGTACGCCAACCAAGTTTGGACACTGGTTGATGCACCAGAAGGCGTAAAGCCTATTGGATGCAGATGGATCTTCAAGAAGAAGACCGACATGGATGGCAACGTACAAACGTACAAAGCTAGGCTTGTAGCGAAGGGGTATCGTCAACAATACGTATTGATTATGACGAAACCTTCTCACCCGTTGCCATGATTAAATCCATTCGGATAATGCTTGCAATAGCTGCATATTTCGACTTCGAGATATGGCAGATGGACGTTAAAACCGCTTTCCTTAACGGAAACCTTTTGGAGGATGTTTATATGCAACAGCCTGACGGTTTTATCGTACCTAGACTTGCAAACAAGGTTTGCAAGTTAAATCGATCCATTTATGGATTGAAGCAAGCATCACGGTCATGGAATCAGCGTTTTGATGAGATCATAAAGGAATATGATTTCGTGCAAAACGCAGATGACCCTTGTGTATACAAGAAGGTTAGTGGGAGAGCACTTACTTTTATTGTCCTTTATGTCGACGACGTATTGCTTATAGGCAATGACATCCCATGCTAACGTCGGTGGTGAAAGCTTGGCTTTCATTAAAATTCTCCATGAAAGATCTGGGAGAAGCAGCCTTTATTCTTGGAATAAAGATCTACAGGGATAGATCTAGAAAGCTGCTTGGACTCTCCCAGAGTACATACATTGATAAAGTGTTGAAGAGATTCAACATGGAACAATCCAAGAGGGGATTGGTTCCAATGGTACGTGGTACCTCTCTGTCTAAGGACATGTGTCCTAAGACTCAGGAAGAGAGAGACCACATGAGTCGGATACCGTTCGCCTCGGCAGTCGGATCGATCATGTATGCCATGATATGTACACGACCTGATGTCTCATATGCTTTGAGCATGTGCAGTCGCTATCAGGCCGATCCAGGTGAAGGTCACTGGATAGCAGTTAAGAATATCCTTAAGTATCTTAAACGAACTAAGGATGCTTTCTTAATTTATGGAGGTGGAGAACTTGCGGTATCTGGGTATACCGATGCAAGTTTCCAAACCGACAAGGATGACTACAAGTCACAATCCGGGTACATTTTTTGCTTGAATAACGGAGCAGTGAGCTGGAAATCTTCCAAGCAAGATACTGTTGCCGATTCAACAACAGAAGCGGAGTACAATCGCTGCATCTGAAGCAGCAAAGGAGGCAGTTTGGATCCGAAAGTTCCTAATCGGATTAGGAGTAGTTCCGTTAGCAGCTGAGCCCGTTCCATTGTATTGTGACAATAACGGGGCTATAGCACAGGCTAAGGAACCAAGGTCTCATCAACGGTCCAAGCATGTTCTTCGACGTTATCATCTGATTCGGGAGATTATACATCGTGGCGATGTAAAAGTCGAGAAGGTCACATCAGATGACAACATTGCAGATCCGCTGACGAAAGCTGTTCTACAGCAAGTTTTTGAACGACACATACATAGTTCGGGTATTAGATGCTTGAGTGACTGGCTATAGGCCAAGTGGGAGATTGTTAGACATTATGTCCCATAGCGTCACTGTTTGTAAATGATATTGTATTATTGTACAAATTAACTATGTGATAATGAAATTGCCTTTTGCCGTTTTGTAATATTTATTTACTTTGACTTATAAATGGCGAAAGTCCATATGATTAGTACCTGGACTGAGAATGATATGAGACAGTATCAGTCCCCAAGGGTTTAATCATTAAATATCCCTAGTCGTAGTATTATCGAGACTGGACATCGATAATGCGGAATAGACTAGTATTGCGCTTGTGCACGTTGTGAGGGCACGACGGCATAGTTCTCATATATTTAAGTATTGGATACTTATGCAAGTGCGATAGGAGGTTGTGTTTTACCGATGGTACGGAAAACAGCTTCGCTCTGGATAGACCCCGCGGAATCCCATTGGTAGTATGTCTGCGTGTCTATGGGAGGCCGCATCAGGGTAGGTGTATATGGTCTTAACCTGAGACTTACATCGCTAGTACTTGCGACAATCGGTAAACTTTAGTTTTGGTTGTGGGGACCTTAACCGGTTCTGTGTACACCTCTTCTGGGTTTATCGAGAATCGTAGTGTACTGGATGTGATGTCAAGATGGAAGTATCGCTTCAGACATATGGAGGTGATGATCACGCAGGACACAGAACTAGTACTCTATAAAAGGTTGCAACCGTCGGGACAATATGACAAGGTCAGGATTGTCCGATTTAAAGAGACTAGTTGCTTGATGTCCGATATATGTTTCGTACGGGGCAGACACATCTCCAGCCCCAGGCCTAGCATGTGATCATCCGATACTGGATCGATGTACGCAATACTACGGTATACTACGCCTGATACAGATCTTATATTCCTATTAGAATATTTCTGGAGAATTGGGTAGGCATGGCGCTTTGCTAGAAGCCAACCTTGTCTTGTGAATCGGTAAAGACGTAGTACGAGGTACGTACGTGTTCGGATTATCCGACGACCGTATTTACTGCCAAAATATCCGGAGATCTCTTGGGTCGCTTCCTGAAGATTCACCTATGATATTTGATTCGAACTTAATTAATCTTGGATTAATTGCGGAGAAACTTTATCTCGGATAAAGTGCCTTATTTAGAGAGAGAGAACGATTAATTTGGAATTAATCGATATAATTATTATATTCGATATAATAATCGAAATTCGATTTCGACGCGAAATTAAAATTAGATTTTAATTCGGGCGTACGAGTTAATTTAGAATTAATTCGTAAGCGACGTAAATAATAATTTCGCTAGGAGCGATTATTTATTTAAATCCGATTTAATTAACGTCGCGACGCTAGCTCGGTATTTCGGAAATATCGAACCCGAACGCGTGAGTGGACGTGGGCCCACTTTCATTGGGAAACGTGTGGGGCCCACATGACACTTGTCATTGATATAGCATTGCATGTTAATAGTGTATAAAACACTCTAAGGCATTGCATGGTGATAGTGTGCATTTCACTCAAAGGCATTGCATGGAGTTTGAGTGTTTGACACTCTAAGCCATTGCATGGTTTATGTCATAGATTTATTATTATTTAATAAATTATAACATAAATATAAATTGATTTTTGGTAATACAAAGATTAATTAATCAAAACATTTTCACAAATTCTCTCTTCTCTCTCAAATTGCCGAGAGCTTCATTGACAAGGGCAAGGAAGATTTGATCTTCCACTTCTCCATTTTTGCTAGCACAAGCAAGGGATCAAAAGAGGTGATAGGGAAACCATCAAAGAGCTTGGAATACAAGAGCTTGGAGCTTGGAAGTCTTCTTCCTCCTCTTGGCCGAACCTTCCATCACTTGGAGCTTCTACCATTTGATCTTCTACTTCATCACAAGGCATTGTAAGTATGATTCCGCCATACTTCATGTTTAAATATATATTCTTTATAGTATTTCACATGCTTAATCTTTGTTTGGGACATATTATAGAAACCAACATATATTGCCTAACCTTTTCCTCTGAATCAACTAAGCCTTGGCTTTGGCACAACAAACTTAGTCATCCCAATTAAGCGTGACCCATTGACCATGGAAAGCTTCGTAATCAATGTCGATGGACAAGAAGTGATCTTGACTTTGGCCAACAAATCACAACTTGGAAAAGACACCGATATGGAACAAAGCCTTCATGATTCAAACACATCCTCGACGGACTAAGGCATTGACTTTGGCCAACAAACCAATGCCAGTCTTGGATATTGAGTAAGAATCACTCAATGGAAGGAAAAACGCTTAATATTGTTTGAGGGTTTTTTTGCTTGCAAATTGGCAACCAGTTTATTTATCTTTGTTAAGGTCTCATCATTATACACCCTTATACATGCATTCTAAACACATAATAAAGTGCGTATAAATAAATATAATAATGATATGCGGATGGATACTTAAATACATTGATCTTAGATCAAATCTCTCCATTTCCTCTCTCCTGCTAGCACAAATGTTACTTCTACCCGATTACATAACACTTCTAAAGAAACCTCGTTTACATTGAGGGGAATATGTGAGAAGAGAAATACAAAGAGTTAAGAGAGATAAGGCTGGACACGCAGGTCCAATTTAAATAAATTCTAAATTTATTACAACAATTTCCAAAATTGCCTTCACCCATCTAATATCCATCCGATATACATTATTCATGCATCACAATCATGTATTCACACAAGCATGTTATCAATCAATCTAATATTAATGACCTTCCAATGTTCAAACAACGATTTGATTTTGCGCGAATCCGACTCGTTTTGCGAATAAGTGCTCAAAGTACGAATTCTTGAATTATACTAAACTGTAACATTAATTCCAATTCAATTTGTATTTAATACTAATTCATTATTTAATTCCAAATTAAATATTCACACTTTATTAATTAACCTTTGCGACTTAGATTCCAAATCTAATCGTTACGGGTCTCAAAGCCCGATTAACATCCAATGTTAATTTAATTAAAGTCCAATGGGATTTTAATTAATTTCTTAAGGCGTGGACTTTTGGTCAACTCGGGTCAATCCCAATAACCAAAGCCGAATCAAGGAATAACCATAAGCCTAGAAATCAATTTAGGCCCATTAGGCCCAATTAAATATTAAAGGTCCATTAGTCGCATTTGGGCTTTATGGAAGCGGTTTTGGGCCCAATTGGATCCAACCAATTTAGCCTAAACCTAACTTGGTACAACCAAGCCCAATTAGCCCATTTACAACATTAGAAGCCCAAATCCAATTTAAGCCCATTTAATTAAACTACAAAAATTCTAAATTTTATAATCTAATTAACCAAAGTGTAAAGTATAAATTAATTACCCAAATTAACATTTCTAAAACATCAATTTACACAATTAATTATGCTCTTTAACAAAAAACATGTCCAACATATTTATCAAAAATCAAACCCAATTTCATACTATATTTGTCTCGGCAATTGAGGGCATTTTATGTCCAATTTTAAATCCAATCCAATTGAATCCAATTCAACATTAAATCAACATCCCCAATCGTTTCAAGTCATCCAATGATCAACGAAACAACAAAAATTCCAAGACATTTAGGGCACTTATCCATTCGGCCAAGCCAAAGAATTTGGGGAAAATTGTTCCAAACAAATTTTCATGAAATTGATCCAATACAACTTCAATTAAACATCATTCAAGCATACTAAATCAAATAATTTCATCAAATCATGTTCAAATCAATTTTACCCAATTTTAAACATAAGTAAGTTTCATACTCAAATGGCTCAAGATACCATTGTTGGGTTTCTATTAAGTCCCAAGGATCATTTCAAGCAAGGAAACAAGTATGAATACACAAAGAAGTATGGCGGAATCATACTCACATTGATCGGATTGGATGCGACGAAGAAAATCCTTTTCTTCTTTGTTGAAGAAGCTCTCGGCCATGGGTGGGTTTGGAGTCCATCTTCATCTTCAAGCTCCAAGCTTTAGGTGTTGAGATTCCATGCTCACAAGTGAGTTTCCCTATCACCTTTTATGCCTATTTGTGTGTTAGCACTTAGGTAATTTTGCCACAAAATCACCTTATTTCTTCTCCTAGCTCACGACTTTTGAAGGAAAAATGGGAGAGAAGAAGCTTTAGGCCCTTGCCGAATGCATAAGGGGGGAGAGAGAAGAATTTTGTGTTTTGTATATCTAATACACAAATCCAAAATTCAAATATCAAATAAAAATATTGATAAATGCCTTTCAAAAGCTTTTCAACCACTTACATCAATCATGAATAGTGACTGGTGTCAATCACTCAAAGTGAAAGACATCTATCACTTGATTGACGAATGATGTGACAATAGATGTGACTTGTGGGCTCCACTTGATTCGAAATACGAGTGCGTCCGCAAACACTCCCGGGCTCGAGTTCGTTAATTTCGAACTAACGAATTTTCCGTTGCGTTGTAATTAAATCTAATTTAATTAAATAATCATGCCTAGTATAATTACTATTCACGTCGCTAACGAATTAATTCTAAATTAATTCGTTCGCCCGAATTAAAATCTGATTTTAATTCTGCGTCGAAATCCAATTTCGTTTAATATATCGAATATATTAATTTATCGATTAATTCCAAATTAATCGTTCTCTCTCTTTAAATAATATTTTATCCCAGATAAAATATCTCCGTAATTAATCCCAGATTAATTTTCTCTCTTATCTAATTAATCCCATATTATTAAAGTGCGAGTCATACGTCATCGGTGAATCTTCGGGAAGCAACCCATGAGATCCCCGGATATATTGGCAGTAAATACGGTCATCGGACTATCCGAACACGTAAGTACCTAGTACTACGTTTATACCGATTTACAAGACAAGGTTAGCTTCTAGCAAAGCGCCATGCCTACCCAATTCTCCAGAAACATGCTTACAGGAATAAGCGATCTATATCAGGCGTAGTATACGAAGTATTGGTGTCTGTCGATCCAGTATCGGATGGTCACGTGCTAGGCCTGGGGGGCTGGAATTGTGTCTGCCCCATACGAAGTACATATCGGATGTCTGGTAACTAGTCTCTATAATTGGATATACATGACCTATTCATAATATCCCGATAGCTGCAACATATAAAAGAACAAGGTCCGTATCCAACGTGATCATAATCTCCACTATAACTGAAGTGATACTTCCGTCTTGACATCACACCCAATACACTACAATTCTCAATATACCCAGAAGAGGCATACACAGAACCGGTTAAAGCCTTGGATGAACAAAACCAAAGCATATTGACTGTCGCAAGTATTAGCGGTGCAAGTCTCAAGTTAAGACCAAATACACCTACCCTGAATTCGGACTTCCATAGACACATAGTTATACTACCAATGGAATTCCGAAGGGGTCTATCCAGAGCGAAGCTGTTTTCCATACCATCGGTAAAACACAACCTCCTATTACACTTGTATGAGTATCTTATACCCAAATATATGAGAACTATGTTGTTATGCCCTCACAACGCGCACAAGTGTAATACTAGTCTTTTACGCTTTATCGATGTCCAATCTCGATAATACTCTGACTAGGGATATTTAATGATTTATCCTTCGTGGATTGATTCTGTCTCATTGTTGGGTTTCAATCAAGTCCCAAGGATCATTTTAAAGCATAAAACGAGTGAATACATAAATGGAGAATGGTGGAATCATACTCACAATGAATGGATTGGATGCATCGAAGAACAAAGCTTCATTTCCTCCTCTGTCAAGCTCGTTTTCTTCACTGGTTTGGGCTTCAAGAATTCGGCAGTGGCAGTTTTTCTTCCACCATTTTCGGCCATTGAAGTCCTTCATGAAAGCTCCAAGCTCCAAGTGATGATTCCATGCTCATGTAGTGAGTTCCCTTTCACCTTAGGATGGCTCCTATGTGTGCTAGCACCCAAGAAATTTTCCACAAATTTCTCTATCTTCTCCTTGAACTCACGGTTTTGAGGCAGTGAGCAGAGGAAAAAATCGTGAGAGAGAGGAAGGGTTTTGGGCTCCAAAACGTGAAGGTTGCAAGAGAGAGAGGAGGGAAAAAATAAAATGCGTAAATGTATTTGTTAATTTACAAAATTAATAAACATATACCATTTTTAATTTTGTAAAAGTCAAAGGTACAAGCCTTTTTCACTTTTCACCCAACTCCATCAAGTCACATCACTCAATCAAGTGACAACTTGTCACATCATTCAAAGTGATAATTGATTTGACGCTTGATGTGACTAATGATTTGACTCTTGATTTCACTTACGTGCCGCACTCGAATTCGAAATGCGAATGCGCTCGCAAACAATCTCGGGCTCGGGTTCGCTAATTCCAAATTAACGAATTTTCCGTTGCGTCGAAATCCAATTTCGTTTAATATATAAAATATATTAATTTACCGATTAATTCCAAATTAATCGTTCTCTCTCTAAATTGATATTTTATCTCGGATAAAATATCTCCGTAATTAATCCCAGATTAATTTTCTCTCTCATTAAATTAATCCCAGATTAATTAAAGTGTGAGTCATACGTTATCGGTGAATCTTTGGGAAGCGACCCATGAGATCTCCGGATATGTTGGCAGTAAATCGGGTCGTCGGACTATCCGAACACGTAATTACCTCGTACTACGTTTACACCGATTCACAAGACAATGTTGGCCTCTAGCAAAGCGCCATGCCTACCCAATTCTCCGAAAACATGCTTACAGGAATAAGCGATCTATATCAGGCGTAGTATACGTGGTATTGCGTATATCGATCCAGTATCGGATGATCACGTGCTAGGCCTGAGGCTGGAATCGTGTCTGCCCCGTACGAAGCACATGTCAGATCTCTGGTAACTAGTCTTTATATCGGATAAACATGACCTTGTCATTTTATCCCGATGACTGCAGTATTAAGAGAACCAGTACCGTATCCTACGTGACCATCAACTCCATATGACTGGAGTGACACTTCCGTCTTAACATCACACCCAACACACTACGATTCTCAATATACCCAGTATTGGCGTACACAGAACCTGTTAAAGCCCTGGACGACCTCAACCAAAGTATATTGATTGTCGCAAGTATTAGCGGTGCAAGTCTCAGGTTAAGACCAAATACACCTACCCTGATTTCGGACTTCCATAGACACGTAGTCATACTACCAATGGAATTCCGAAGGGGTCTATCCAGAGCGAAGCTGTTTCCCGTACCATCGGTAAAACACAACCTCCTATCACACTTGCATGAGTATCCTATACCCAAATATACGAGAACTATGCCGTTGTGCCCTCACAACACGCACAAGTGCAATACTAGTCTTTTACGTATTTATCGATGTCCAATCTCGATAATACTCTGACTAGAGATATTTAATGATTTATCCTTCGTGGACTGATACTGTCTCATATCATTCTCAGTCCGGGAACAAATCATAGGGACCTCTTATCATTTATATATCTAGGTGATCTAATCACAAATGATACGAGTGCAATCTCTTTGTCACATAGTTAATTTGTACAACATCACCATGATCTGTACAAATAGTGACGCTATGGGTTATAATTGTCCAACACTCATATCATCTCAATCCAGGAACAAATCATAAGGACCTTCTATCATTTATACATCTTGGTGATCTAATCACAAATGATTAGAGAGCAATCTTTTTTTTCACATAGTTAATTTTTACAGCAACACCATGATCTGTACAAATAGTGACGCTATGGGTCATAACTATCCAACAGGAAGTCCGAAATCAGGGTAGGTGCATTTGGTCTTAACCTAAAACTTGCACCGCTAATACTTGCGACAATCATATACTTTGGTTTTGGTCGTTTTAGGCATTGCATTTTAGCATATAAGCCCGATGATGAGTCTCGTATGGAGACACTACCTCTTTAGTTGTGAAAGCCGCGGGAAACGGACGTTGGAAGGGTAAAGTTGGAAATTAGCATTTTGTCAGAGTTAACTCGCGTGTTTCGCTCCGGGTTCGCTTGTTGGACCTCTGTTTTTAAAACACACCAAACTCATTAAATCACATCCAAATTAAATAATTAAAACATTTAAAACACATCTCACAAATTAAATAATTAAAACATTTAAAATACATGTCACAAATTAAATTAAAACAAATTAAAACTAAACTTAAATTAAATTAATTTAAATCACATTCACAAATTAAATCACCTTCCTAAATTAATTAAATCCCTTTCCTAAAATACATTAATCACTTCCCCAAATTAAAAGATTTCCTTATCACATACTAAATTAAAAGATATCCCCTTTAAACACACAAATCCTATTCCTTCTCCAACAAGGTAAAACCCTCTCTCTTGGCCTATAAAAAAGAATCTTTAACCCACACATTCAACCTGGCTAGCTCATTCTCACGAAAACACAAAAAACAAACCCAAGCACAACGCCTCTTTCTCTCAATAAAAAACCCAAAAAACTCATGCCACAAGCATACACGTAGCAGCCCCTAGCATCCAACGCCACAGCCCACACTTTGCACTCACGCCTTACTCACTGCCGAGAATAAGCCACAAAGAACCCACACACCCTAAGCAATTCTCGGCAACAAACCATCACCTCACGCCCTCCACAATCAGCCCACAATCACCTCACGTAATCCTCAACCTCACACGCCACTAACATCAACCGAAAACCCTAAGCAGCCATCACTCACCTTGCCTTCACCAGGCCTACAAACCATAACACAATCTGCCTTGACCACTTCCCCTCTCCACTCACATAAGCCAAGCCCTATCCACACATTAACTCACAATCTTAACTGCCCATTGACCACGAACGCAATTCACGCAAATCAGACACATAAACCAGCCCACTCACGCACACACACACCACCAATCAGCCCACTCACGGACACATTGCTGTCTGACTCACGAACATATTGCTATCTCCCTCAAGCCTGCCAACAACGCAACCCACTGTAGGGGCGACTGTAGGTTGAAAGAGGTTTAATCAAAAGCACTTTTAAGGCTAGGTAATGGTTTGGTGGCTTCCTTCATTCACTACCTTTCTATAAGGAAAAGCTGTGAAGGCACCTAGATAATCATGTACTAGTAGCCTACCGTGATGGACTAATTTGGAGGACTCGTTGTTTATTCCTGACACCAAGCGATAAGAGCCTAAGGGGCTTGGGTACTTAAGAGAGCCTCACTCCACCCTCCCTCTGGGGAATCTACAACGGGAAATTCATTTGACAGTCAATCACACACCATAACTCGTTGACACATACCTTAAGGTATAAAAAAGGTGCGCTCACTTGGTCGCTCGAACCCTTGAGTGGGGAGTCCTAGTTGTGGGCAATCCTTCGTCGACGGGAGCTTTTGTCTATACTCCCTGTAAACACGCGTATGAACTATAGTTGTAGGATCAGTAGAGACTATTCCTTTATGTCTTGGACCATTATCATTTGGATTCAGTTGGACTTGTTGTCATGAAGTATGGGCTTGTTGGGCGGTTTAAACTGGGACGAGTCTGTGCTTTATGGCAATCGGGCCAAAAGTTTCTAAAATACTGATGGGCCAACTAGTGTAAATTCTTATGGCTTATATATTACATGCATCGGACGCATCTCATGCATCTAATGCATACATGCATCATGTTAACCCTCGTGTCTTAAAAGCCATCATAGATATCCGTTGGGTTATGAAAAAGAAGACTCGTCAAAGAAGAGTTTAGCAAACATGGATATTGGGGAAAAGGAAATCGAGAAACAGAGAAACCTTACGGCAAGGATAGAAAGACCATTGGGGGACCTTCAAAAAAAAAAGAAAAAAATGAGAGAAAAGAAAAAGGAAAAAAAGAGAGAAAAAGAAAAAGAAAGAAAAAAAAAAGGAGTTGTTTAGTCCTTAATAGTTAGGCATAAGTCCGATGATGAAATTGATTGCTTTAAGGTGAAACCTTAGAAACGATAAACTCTTGACATGCTTTTATCTGATACTTTGATTGATTGATCTATGTTAGACTCGTAAGCACTTGATTATGGTTCTTAGCAGTGAAAACCTGAGTAGTTGGCAAAGTGACTAGTTGAAAAAATTGTAGGTCGGTGAATGACCGTTTACTTAGATGTCTATCTTGATTTGCTGATGTTATGATGTGTGGTATGGTTGAAAACGAAAGAAAAGTCTTTAAAAAAAAAGAATTGAACCACCTATAACCGATAAGCGTGAAGCTACCCATGGGCGAGTATTAGGACCACCATGAGGAGAAATGCTACCTTAAAGGGTAGGGTGTTGAAAGAAAAAAGAAAGAAAGAAAAAAAAAGAAAGAAGAAAAAGAAAAAAAAAGAAGTTCAAAATGAAAAGAAAAAAAATGAGAGACAAAGGAAAAGAAAGATAAAACCATACCACATTGAGCACGAAAAAGCAATTGCATAACATAATTTAGACATGCAGGTTGGTTTGACCTACCGATCCCAATTTTTGAAACGAAATCATTGAGTTGGCTTGCTTAAGGATCAAGCTGTGAAAGAACCTTTGCACACACACACTTTGAGTCTGGCTTAGATCATTTATTCAAAGACTTGGATTTGAGTTGCATTGGGTGTTTTGAAAGTTCTTTGGTTTCATTACTAGGAATTCTTTGAGGACAATGATATGTATAACTATTGAGACTATTTCGTAGCATAGTATGATGATATGGAAGGCCCCACCATGTGGTTCATCTTGACCAAGTGCAAACAGCAGAGAGTAGAAAGCTAAATCAAGACTGGGGGCGACCAGTCTCCCACATCGCGAATCAGGGACATAAAAAGATATTGAGTCATGAAACTAAAGAGAACTGAGCAATCACCAGTAGAAAGAAGACCCAAGGGGCGACCAGAAACAGTTGTAGGCAAGAAGCACCGAAGAGCACAAGGAAGACCTAACCTATCGTAATAGGAAACGCATTCATGCATACATGCATACACGTCATATACATGCAATCTTTGTCTTGTTTTTATTCACAGGTTTCAAAGAAGAAAAAGAGAAAGTGGCAAAGACAAGCCAACCAGAATCAAAAACATAGAGTAGTAGTAGTTTTGGGGATGAGTCCCAAGGTTGAGGCCCATATCAGTATCAGTTTTGGGGCGAAACCACATCAGTATCAGTTTGGGGCGAGGCCCACATCAGTGTCTGTATGGGGGCGAGGCCCACATTAGATTCAGTTTGGGGTCGAGGCCCATATCAGTATTCGTTGGGGATGAGTCCCGGGGTTGAGGCCCACATCAGTTTGGGGCGAGGCCCACGTCAGTATCAGTTTTACGGCAAGGCCCACATCAATTTCAGTCTGGGGGTGAGGCCCACATCAGTATCAGTTTGGGGCGAGGCCCACATCAATATCAACTCAAGGCTGAGGCCCACATCATCAGAATTTTGGAATGAATCCACGGAATGAATCCCAAGGCTGAGGCCACATCGTCAGATTTTGGAATGAATCCAGGGAACGAATCCCAGGGCTGAGGCCCACATCGTCAGAGTTTGGAATGAATCCCAGGGCCGAGGCCCACGTTGTCAGAATTTGGAATGAATCCAGGGAACGAAACCCAGGGCTGAGGCCCACATCGTCAGAATTTTGGAATGAATCCAGGGAATGAATCCATGGCTGAGGCCCACATCGTCAGATTTTGGAATGAATCCAGGGAATGAATCCCAGGGCTGAGGCCCACATCGTCAGAATTTGGAATGGATCCAGGGAATGAATCCCAGGGCTGAGGCCCACCTTATCAGAATTTGGAATGAATCCAGGGAATGAAACCCAGGGCCGAGGCCCACCTTATCAGAATTTGGAATGAATATAGGGAATGAAACCCAGGGCCGAGGCCCACGTCGTCAGAATTCGGAATGAATCTGAGGTCAGAATTTGGAATGAATCCAGGGACTGAATCCCAGGGCTAAGGCGCCACCTTATCAGAATTTGGAATGAATCCAGGGAATGAAACCTAGGGCCGAGGCCCACCTTATCAGAATTTGGAATGAATCCAGGGAATCAAACCCAGGGCTGAGGCCCACGTCGTCAGAATTCGGAATGAATCAGAGGTCAAAATTTGGAATGAATCCAGAGAATGAATCCCATGGCTGAGGCCCACCTTATCAGAATTTTAGAAGGAATCCAGGGAATGAAACCCAAGGCCGAGGCCCACCTTATCAGAATTTGGAATGAATCTAGAGAATGAAACCCAGGGCCGAGGACCACGTCGTCAGAATTTGGAATGAATCCGATGTCAGAATTTGGAATGAATCCAGAGAATGAATCCTGGGCTGAGTCCCACCTTATCAGAATTTTGGAATGAATCCCAGGGCTGAGGCCCCACCTTATCGGAATTTTGGAATGAATCCAGGGAATGAAACCCAGGGCCGAGGCCCACGTCGTCAGAATTCAGAATGAATCCAAGGTCAGAATCTGGAATGAATCCAGGGAATGAATCTCAGGACCGAGGCCCACATCGTCAGAATTTGGAATGAATCAAGGGAATGAAACTCAGGGTCGAGGCCCACATCTTCAGAATTTGGAATGAATCTAGGAAATGAATCCTAGGGTCGAGGCCCACGTTGTCAGAATTTGGAATGAATACAGGGAATGAAACCCAGGGTCGAGGCCCACATCGTCAGAATTTGGAATGAATCCAGGGAATGAATCCCAGGGCCGAGGCCCACATTGTCAGAATTTGGAATGAATCCAGGGAACGAAACCCAGGGCTGAGGCTCACATCGTCAGAATTTTGGAATGAATCCAGGGAATGAATCCCAGGGTTGAGGCCCACATCGTCAGATTTTGGAATGAATCCAAGGAATGAATCCCAGGGCTGAGGCTCACATCGTCAGAATTTTGGAATGAATCAAGGGAATGAATCCCAGGGCTGAGGCCCACATCGTCAGATTTTGGAATGAATCCAAGGAATGAATCCCAGGGCTGAGGCCCACATCATCAGATTTTGGAATGAATCCCACGGCTGAGGCCCACATCGTCAGAATTTGGAATGGATCCAGGGAATGAATCCCAGGGCTGAGGCCCACCTTATCAAATTTGGAATGAATCCAGGGAATGAAACCCAGGGCCGAGGCCCACCTTATCAGAATTTGGAATGAATCCAGGGAATGAAACCCAAGGCCGAGGCCCACGTCGTCAGAATTCGGAATGAATCCGAGGTCAGAATTTGGAATGAATCCAGGGACTGAATCCAGGGCTGAGGCCAACCTTATCAGAATTTGGAATGAATCCAGGGAATGACACCCAGGGCCGAAGCCCACCTTATCAGAATTTGGAATGAATCCAGGGAATGAAACCCAGGGCCGAGGCCCACGTCGTCAGAATTCGGAATGAATCTGACGTTAGAATTTGGAATGAATCCCATGGCTGAGGCCCACCTTATCAGAATTTTGGAATGAATCTAGGGAATGAAACCCAAGGTCTAGGCCCACCTTATCAGAATTTGGAATGAATATAGGGAATGAAACCCAGGGCCGAGGACCACGTCGTCAGAATTCAGAATGAATCCGAGCTCAGAATTAGGAATGAATTCAGGGAATGAATCCCAAGGCTGAGTCCCACCTATCAGAATTTTAGAATGAATCCCAGGGCTGAGGCCCCACCTTATCAGAATTTTGGAATGAATCCAGGGAATGAAACCCAGGGCCGAGGCCCACGTCGTCAGAATTCAGAATGAATCCAAGGTCAGAATCTGGAATATATCCAGGGAATGAATCTCAGGGCCGAGGCCTACATCGTCAGAATTTGGAATGAATCCAGGGAATGAAACCCAGGGTCGAGGCCCATATCGTCAGAATTTGGAATGAATCTAGGGAATGAATCCCAGGGTAGAGGCCCACATCGTCAGAATTTGGAATGAATCCAGGGAATGAATCCCAGGGTCGTGGCCCACTTCGCCAGCAGTTTTGGGAATGAATCCCAGGGTCGAGGCCCGCTTTTATCAAAATCGGTTCGGGAATGGACCACAACGGTGACAGTTCTGGAGTGGACTTCATCACACCACATCACAGCAGCACTCCGAGAATGGAGATCGGTTCGGGAATGGACCACAACACGGTGATGGTTCGGGAATGGACCTTATCACACCACATCATTGTAACACTCCGGGAATGGAGATCGGTTCAGGAATTGACCACCTCATGGTGACGATTAGGGATTGGACCTCATCATACCATATCACAGTAACACTCCGGGAATGGGGATCGGTTCAAGAATGGACCACCTCACGGTGACGGTTCGGGAATGGACCTCATCACACCACAGCACATCAACGGTTCGGGAATGGACCAGGGGTCGAAGCACCTCAACATCATATCAACTCAAACAGCAGGCGGACCATGTGGCAGCTGGCGAGCCAGGTAAGTAAAAATGCATTGCATGTACTTTGATAGGAATTGTCATTGTCACACACTGCACAAGTCCCATCAAAGTCGGGGAGACTGTAGGCATTGCATTTTTGCATATAAGCCCGATGATGAGTCTCGTATGGAGACACTACTTCTTTAGTTGTGAAAGCCTCGTGAAACGGACGTTGGAAGGGTAAAGTTGTAAATTAACATTTTGTCAGAGTTAACTCGCGTGTTTCGCTTCGGGTTCGCTTGTTGGACCTCTGTTTTTAAAACACACCAAACCCATTAAATCACATCCAAATTAAATAATAAAACATTAAAACACATCTCACAAATTAAATAATTAAAACATTTAAAATACATGTCACAAATTAATTAAAACAATTAAATTAAACGTAATTAAATTAATTTAAATCACATTCACAATTAAATCACCTTCCTAAATTAAATTAAATCCCTTTCCTAAAATACATAATCACTTCCCCAAATTAAAAGATTTCTTTATCACATACTAAAGAAAAGATGTCCCATTTAAACACACAAATCCTATTCCTTCTCCAACAAGGTAAAACCCTCTCTCTTGGCCTATAAAAAAGAACCCTTAACCCACACATTCAACCTGGCTAGCTCATTCTCACGAAAACACAAAAAACAAAACCAAGCACAACGCCTCTTTCTCTCAATAAAAAAACCCTAAAAACTCACGCCATAAGCATACACGTAGCAGCCCTAGCATCCAACGCCACAAGCCCACACTTTGCACTCACGCCTCACTCACTGCCGAGAATACGCCACAAAGAACCTACACACCCTAAGCAATTCTCGGCAACAAACCATCACCTCTCGCCCTCCACAATCAGCCCATAATCACCTCACGTAATCCTCAACCTCACACGCCACTAACATCAACTAAAAACCCTAAGCAGCCCTCACTCACCTTGCCTTCACCAGGCCTACAAGATAACACAATCTGCCTTGACCATGTCCCCTCTCCACTTACATAAGCCAAGCCCTATCCACGCATTAACTCACAATCTTAACTGCCCATTGACCACGAACGCAATTCACGCAAATCAGACACATAACCCAGCCCACTCACGCACACACACACCACCAATCAGCCCACTCACGGACACATTGCTGCCTGACTCATGAACATATTGCTATCTCCCTCAAGCCTGCCAACAACGTAACCCACTCACGCCCATTACCCCTTTCACCGACCAAATCAGCTCCTTCAGCCCTCTCACGTAACCTCTCACCTTTCACATTCAAATAGTAAACAAACTCAGCCCACTGCCTTCAGCGTAGCCCTCTCTTTGACCACAAAAACTACCGCACAAACCACCCAAAAACTCCCTAAAATGCCTCAAAACTACCCCCTCCAAAAATCCCAAAACATTCCCTGAAACAACCAAAACAGTGGCCTAAAAACATCAACAAAACAGCAGTGAAACGGAGTAAAAACAGCAGCCCGAACAGAAAAACAGCGAGGAAAGATGTTGAGTTGGTGAACCAAAAGAGTTGCGGATCATTCACCCATCCAACGAACGTGTAACGCCCTTTCGTGAGACGATAAAAGAGGTTAGACCTGAGGGCACCCTTTTATTCATTATCTTTCGTTTATTTTATTTAATTTTAATATTATCACATGAGAGTCGTTTGAGGCATGATGTGATTGTTGGATGAGCGGAATATTTGTTCCCTTTTGTGGTATATAGGATGGAAACCCGGATGTAAATTCCGTAGACGAATCCGAATGGACTGTAGTGCGGTTTGTACTCGGGATACAACGCCACGTACCACTTAAGAGACACGTATTTCGTCTCATCCAAACTTGTGTTTGAGTATGTTGTAGTTCGTAGGTTATTTAATTGTTATTAAAGCATGATTTAGCTTAGTTTATTATTTATTTTCAAAGCATGATTACATTATTTTAGGCATGATATTTTGTTTAGTTTATAATTATGTTTAAATGGCTATTTGTTTCTTTTGGTTTAATGGTTCAATGTGCTCATTGTGTGATATTGTTTGTTTGCCATTTAAAGATTTACTTTCAAGCACGTAAACTTAGATTAGGAGTTATTGTGATGAATACAAACTAGACATAGGTTACCCTTGAGCATGTGTGTTGAATAGATTCGGTTAGTTTATTGCACAAATCATATCATTACAAGTGACATAAGTAAGGGACCATTCCGAACCCAATGGTTTGAGGTATTCCCTTGCGTGGGGTGAGTGCGGCCTTAAATCTTTGTCTCGGTTCACACCGGGTGGCGACTCCATGCTATTTCGTACTCCCAACTAGGCCGCGAGTCTAGAACATCGTCGTCAAGTTCTGTTGTCTACAGTCGTCCAGGCTTTAACAGGTTCTGTGTACGCCTCTGCTGGGTATATTGAGAATCATAGTGTGTTAGGTGTGATGTCAAGACGGAGGTATCACTCCAGTCATAGTGGAGATGATGGTCACGTAGGATACGGGACTGGTTCTCTTATATGCTGCAGCTATCGGGATATTATGACTAGGTCATGTATATCCGATTTTAGAGACTAGTTACCAGAGATCCGATATGTGCTTCGTACGGGGCATATAGAATTCCAACCCCAGCCCTAGCATGTGACATCCGATACTGGATTGTAATACGCAATACTACGTATACTACGCCTGATATAGATCACTATATTCCTGTAAGGATGTTTCTGGAGAATTGGGTAGGCATGGCGCTTTGCTAGAAGCCAACCTTGTCTTGTAAATCGGTACAAATGTAGTACTAGGTACTTACGTGTTCGGATAGTCCGACGACCAGATTTACTGCCAATATATTCAGGGATCTCATGGGTCGCTTCCCGAAGATTCACCGATGACGTATGACTCGCACTTTAATTAATCTGGGATTAATTAGATGAGAGAGAAAATTAATCTGGGATTAATTGCGATATATTATACGAAATTGGATTTCGACACGGAATTGAAATTGGATTTTAATTCGGGCAAATGAGTTAATTTAGAATTAATTCGTTAGCGACGTGAATAGTAATTTTACTAGGCATAATTATTTAATTAAATTCGATTTAATTACGTCGCGACAGAAGTTCATTAATTCGGAATTAGCGAACCCTAGCCCGAGAGTGTTTGCGGGCCCACTCGTATTCAGAATCGAGTAGGGCCCACATGTCACATCAAATGTCACATCACTTGTCACTTTAAAGTAACTTTTTGGTGATGGGTTTTGGTGGATTTGGTGGAAACTTGGTTTACACTCAACTTTGATGACTTGATAGACTTTTACCAAATGTTAGGTATTATATATAAATTGATTTTTGGAAAATCAACACAAGTCTTCTAATTCTCTCTCTTTGGCCGAATGGAGTAAGCCATTTCTCCTCTCCAATTTTCTTTCATCTTCACCGAATTTTGAAAGTAAAAATTAGATCAAATTTTGTTGCAAATTTTATCAAAGAGTTAGCACTCTTCAAGGGGTCTTGCGAAGGTGATAGGGAAACCCACTTGTGAGATTGGAATCATCATTTGCAAAAGCTTTGAGCTTGGAGCACCAAATGAGGTGATGACCGAATTCAAGGAGGACGAAAATTTTGCCACTGTCGTGAGCCTTGGAGCACCATGGAAGGGAGAAAAGTTTTGTTCTTCACGGCATCGCCTCAACCGATCGATGTAAGTATTCTGTAACTTCTTCGTGTATTCGCACTTATGTTTCTTGCTTTATAATCGATCATCGGGACCATACAAAATCCAACACCCATAGCATCACTATTTGTATAGAACATGGTGTTGTTGTACAAATTAACTATGTGACAAAGGAAATTGCTCTTTTATCATTTGTAATTGGATTACGGGGATATATAAATGATAAAAATCCATATGATTAGTTTTGAATTAATAAGATATGAGACAATATTAATCCACTAAGGTTTAATCATTAAATTATCCATATTCATAGTATTATCGAGATTGGACATCGATAATGCGGAATAGACTAGTATTACACTTGTGCGTGTTATGGGACCATAACTGCATAATTATCTTTTATTTGGGTATTGGATACTCATGCAAGAGTAATAGGAGGTTGTGTTTACCTATGGTATGGAAACAGCTTCGCTCTGGACAGACCCCTCAGAATTCCATTGGTAGTATGACTATATGTATATGGAAGTCCGAATCAGGGTAGGTGTATTTGGTCTTAACCTGAGACTTGCACTGCTAATACTTGCGACAAAAATTATACTTTGGTTTTGGTCATCCAGGGCTTTAACCGGTTCTGTGTACGCCTCTTCTGAGTATATTGAGAATCGTAGTGTATTGGGTGTGATGTCAAGATGGAAGTATCACTCCAGTCATATTGAGATGATGGTCACGTAGGATACGGAACTAGTACTCTTATGTACTGCAGTCATCGGGATAATATGACAAGGTCATGATTATTTGATTATATAGACTAGTTACCAGAGATCTGACATATGCTTCGTATGGGGCATACACAATTCCAGCCCCATGGCTTGCATGTGACATCCGATACTGGATCGCAATATGCAATACTACGTATACTACGTCTGATACAGATTACATATTCCTTTAAGAATATTTTTCTGGAGAATTGGGTAGGCACAGTGCTTTGCTAGAAGCCAACCATGTCTTGTAAATCGGTAAAAATATAGTACTAGGTACGTACGTGTTCGGATAGTCCGACGACCGGATTTACTGCCAACATATCCGAGGATCTCATTGGTCGCTTCCCGAAGATTCACTGATGACGTATGACTCGCACTTAATTAATCTGGGATTAATTATTAGAGAGAGAAAATTAATCTAGGATTAATTACGGAGATATTTTTTCTGGGATAAAATATTATTCAAAGAGTGAACGATTAATTTGGAATTAATCGATAAAATAATATATTCGATATATTATACGAAATTAGATTTTGACGGGGAATTAAAATTAGATTTTAATTCGGGCAAATGAATTAATTTAGAATTAATTCGCGAGCGACGTGAATAGTAATTTTGCTAGCCATAATTATTTAATTAAATTTTATTTAATTACGTCGCAACGGAAAATTCGTTAATTCGGAATTAGCGAACCTGAGCCCGGGAGTGTTTGCGGGCCCACTCGCATTTCGAATTCAAGTGCGGCCCACAAGTCACATCAAGCATCACACCATTAGTCATTCTTGTGATGTAAGTCACATCAACTTTGAATGATGTGATGTAAGTCACTTGTGATTGATGGGGGTGGTTGGAAGGCTTTATTGCCTTGTACCTTTTGGATTTGAATTTTTTGTATTAGATTTTAGAAATCCAAATACAAAAAAATCAATCTACCTTCTTCTCCCTCTCCCTCCCATTTTCGGCCAATGGCCAAAATTCTCTCTAATTTCTTTTCTCCATTGCCGAGAACAAGAAGAAGCTTAGGAAGGATTTGTGGCAAATTTTTCCAAGTGCTAGCACACTAAAGAGTCATCCAAAGGTGATAGGGAAACAAACCCTTGAGCATGGAATCTCAAATTAAAGCTTGGAGCATGAAGACAACACAAGGAGCACAAAATGGAGGATTGCCGAGAGCTTCAATGGAGCAAGAAATTTTTGTTATTCCTCGCATCACAAAAGCTGATCAAAGTGAGTATTCCGCAACTTAAATTTGATGTATTCACATGTTTAAATGCTTAAATTGATCTTGGTTTGACCTAGAAAACCCTACAATGGTATCAGAGCCATGATTTAAGCATGAATTGGAATTCGGGTTCTTAACTTTAAAATTTGGGTAAAATTGATTTGAGCATGTTTTGATGAAATTGATTGTTTGAATATGTTTGAATGATGATAACATAGTGTTATGCATGATCAATTTGATCAAAATTGAATTGGATCAAATTTTCCCTAATTAGTAGGCTTGGCGGAAAGTTACAAGTTGCCCTAATGTCATGGTAATTTTGTTTTTTGATCATTGGATCAGTTGGAAGACATGGGATATATTGATTTATGATTTAATTGGAATGAAATCGAAATCGATTTAGAAAACCCTAAACTGCCGTGACTTAGAAGCATGAAAATGAATTATTTTTTTGATTCAATAATGTTGGACATGTGTTGATGATGATTAGCATAATTAATTATGTAAATTGGTATTTTGGAAATGTTAATTTGAATAATTAATTATGGCTATACACTTTAGATTAATTTAATTGTGAAATTTGGAATTTTGTAATTTAATTAATTGGGCTAAATTTGGAATTGGGCTTGTAAAGTTGTATTTGGGCTTAATGGGCTTGGTTGTGCCAAGTTTGGTTTAGGCTAATTGGTTGGATTCAATTGGCCCCAAAACCATATTCATAAAGTCCAAATATAATTAAATAGACCTTTAAAATTTTAATTGGGCCTAAATTGTTTTCTTGGCAAATAAGGGTGATTCCTTAAATGGGCTTTGGTATTTGGGTTTGACCCATATTGACCAAAGTCCATGCCTTAAGAAATTAATTGAAAGCCTATTGGACTTTAATTAAATAGACATTGGATGTTAATTGGGCTTTGAGACCCGTAAAGATTAGATTTAGAATCTAAGTCATAAAGGCACATTAAAAAGTGTAATTATTTAATTTAGAATTAAATATAGAATTAGTATTAAATACAAATTAAATTTGATTTAATATTTTAGTTTATATAATTCAAGAATTCGTACTTTGAGTACTTATTCTTAAAACGAGTAGGACTCGCGCAAAATCAAATCGTTGTTTGAACATTGGATGGTAATTAATTTCAGATTAATTAATTGGATTAGATTGATTGATAACATGCTTTGTGTGAATACATGGATGTGATGTATAAATAATGTATATCGGATGGATATTAGATGAGTGAGGGCAATTTTGGAAATTGTTGTAATAAATTTAGAATTTATTAAATTGGACCTGCGTGTCCAGCCTATTACCTCTTGACTATTTGTATTTCTCTTCTCACATATTCCCCTCAATGTAAATGAGGTTTCTTTAGAAGTGTTATGTAATTGGGTAGAAGTAAATATTATGCTAGCGGGAGAGAGGAAAATGTGAGATTTGTTCTAGGAACAATGTTTTAAATATCCATCTGCATATCATTTATTTACGCGCCTTATTATGCTTTTAGAATACATGTTTAAGGGTTTATGGTGAGACCTTAACAAAGATAATTAATTGGTTGCCAATTACGCGAAAAATCCTCACAACATATTAAGCGTTTTTCCTTCCATTGAATGATTCATTCTCAAGATCCAAGATTGGCACTGGTTTGTTGGCCAAAGTCATGGCCTTTGTCCATCGCGGATGTGTTTGAATCATGAAGGTTTTGTTCCATATCGCATGTCTTGTCCAAGTTGTGATTTGTTGGGCAAAGTCAAGATCATTTCTTGTCCATCGACATCGATTACGAAGCTTTCCAAGGTCAATAGGTCCCGCTTAACTGGAATCATTAAGTTTGTTGTGCCAAAGCCAAGCCTTAGTTGATTCAAAGGGAAAAGGTTAGGCAATATATTGGATATATTGGCATATATAAGATATATGTTTCGGATTTGGATGTCCACCTACTGGATATAGGAATTGGATGAGATCTAATTGATCTTAGAGATCTACCTAGTTAAATATCATACAATTTGTTGGCCAAAGTCAAGGTTGTGTGTTATTTAATGGGATCCTAGCCCACTAGGAAACAAGGTTTCCCGAGTACTCAACAGAGGGTTAAAGGCTCACCGAAAAATAGTGGGAGGCAAGTATTAAATTTGCAATTTCATTTAGATGCTTGCCAATATGCGCTCATTTCAATTTTTCGTCAATAAATTAAATATATTAGTTGGACTATCCTTAGATTAATTTCCCAATCGGCAAAGTTCGTGCCCTTAAAGACATTTTCGCCCAAGATAATATCTCAGACATTTCCCTTTCCAGTCATCTTGACTATGATAGTCCAACTATCTAGTCAACGATATTTGGGTACAGTCTAACTGTTACAAGAAAAATAACATTGTATTAGTCCAACTAATAAAATAATTTTGACGAAATTTTTTGAAAGCGCGTAAAGCTAAGTATCTGAATGAAATTGCAAATTCAATACTAGCCTCCCACTATTTTTCGGCGAGTCTCTAACCCTCTGTCGAGTACTCGGGAAACTCAGTTTCCTAGTGGGCTAGGATCCCGTTAAATAACACACAATTTTGACTTTGGCCAACAAGCTGTATGATATTTAACTAGGTAGAACTAGAAGATCAATTGGATCTCATCCAATTCCTAGGTCCGGTAGGTGGACATCCAAGTCCGAAACATATATACAATATATATGCCAATATATTTTCCTAACCTTTTTCCTCTGAATCAACTAAGCCTTGGCTTTGGCACAACAAGCTTAATGATTCCAGTTAAGCGGGACCCATTAACATGGAAAGCTTCGTAATCAATGTCGATGGACAAGAAGTGATCTTGACTTTGGCTAACAAATCACGACTTGGACAAGACACCGATATGGAACAAAACTCTCATGATTCAAACACATCCGCAATTGACAAAGGTCTTGACTTTGGCCAACAAACCAATGCCAACTTTTGATCTTGAGTAAGAATCACTCAATGGAAGGAAAAATGCTTAATATATTTTGAGGGTTTTTCGCGTAAATTGGCAACTAATTTATTATCTTTGATTAGGTCTCATCATACACCCTTAAGCATGCATTCTAAAAACATAATAAGGCGCGATAAATAAATTAATAATGATATACGGATGGATATGTCACAAATTGTTCCTAGAACAAATCACTCTCTTTCATCTCCCCGACTAGAACTATTATAACTTCTACCCAATTACATAATATAATAAAGAAACCTCATTTACATTGAGGGGAATTGGTGAGAAGAGAAATACAAAGAATAAGGAGATAAAAGGCTGGACACGCAGGTCCGATTTAATAAATTCTAAATTTATTACAATTTCCAAAATTGCCCTCGCCCTCCTAATATCCATCCGATATACATTATTCATACAACACATTCATGTATTCATACAAAGCATGTTATTCAATCAATCTAATCCAATTAATTAATCTTTGATTAATGACCATCCAATGTTCAAACAACGATTTGATTTGCGCGAGTCCAACTCGTTTAAGAATAAATACTTAAAGTACGTATTCTTGAATTATATTGAACTACAACTTTAAATCCAATTATTTGTATTCAATACTAATTCCAAATTTAATTCCAAATTAAATATTTACACATACTTATTAGCCTTAAAGACTTGGATTCCAAATCCAATCTTAATGGGTCTCAAAGGCCCAATAACATCCAATGTCATTTTAATTAAAGTCCAATGGGCTTTTAATTAATTCTTAAGGCATGGGTTTTGGCCATAATGGGTCAAACCCAAAATGGCAAGGCCCAATAGGAATCACCTTATTGCCTACAAATTAATTTAGGCCCATTAGGCCCAATTAAATTCTATAAAGGCCCAAGTGATATATTTGGACTTTATGGAATTGGTTTTGGGCCCAATTGGATCCAATCCAAAAGTCCAAAACCAAACTTGGTCAAACCAAGCCCATTAAGCCCAAATGCACATTTTTAGCCCAATTCAAAATTAAAGGATTATTAACATAATTATAATATTCAAAATATCACAATTATATTAATTAATGAGTAATAGCCATGATTAATTAATTAAAATCAATATTTCCAAAATACCAATTAACTTAATTAATCATGCTTAATCCATCAATTTATGCTCAACACAAATTGAAGCCAAAACACATCAATTCATGCTCAAGATGCTCTTGAATTTAACATAAACATTATTGATTTTGATTCCAATCTAATCAAACCAACAATCAACAATTATATCTTGTTTTAAAGACATCCAATGTTGTAAAAATTAAAAAAAAAACTGCAGTGAAATGCAGTAGCATTCGGGCACACTAAGGAATTTATGATTTTTTGATTCATTTGATTTGTCTCAAATCTAATCATGCATAACTCTAAGTTATCATATTCTAAGCATGCTCAAACCATCAATTTGAAAAAATCATGTTCAAAACACAAAAGCCCCAAATTTTAGTCTCATGAACCCTAAAATTTTCATGCTTAAAATTGGCTCTTGATACCATTGTTAGTGTTCCTAGAACATGCCAAGGATCTAATATTCAAGAAAAGGTTTTCATAAATTCATTATAAGTTGCGGAATTACTTACATTGAATGGATTTGAGCTTTTAAAATTTTGAATGAAGATCTCCAAGATCCAACATTTGTGTTGATTCCAAGCTTTGAGTTGGTTTCCCTATCACCTTAGAAGACTTCTTGAAGTGCTAGCTTCTTTGAAATTGCAACAAAATCAAATAGAAGAGTAGATGAAGCTCACGTCCAAAGCCTTGTGTACTAGGGTTTGTGTTTGTGAGATGTGTTACAAAATGAGAGAGAGAGATGCCTTTTGGTAAAAAACCAATTTACCCTTTTCACCTAAACAAGGTGGTTGGGTAAATGGTTTCACCAAAACCATTCCAAGGTGGTTGGAAAGTAGATGGTTTGGCATAAATGCCAACCACTCTCCCAACTACCACATTTAAAGTGGGCCCCACATTTGAATTCAAAATTCAAATGGATTCTACAAATGTTTGTCGTGGCTCGGATTCATTTAATCCGATTAAACGAATTCAGGTCGCTAAATAATTAAATCTAATTTAATTAAATAACGACGTCTCGTAAATTTATTACCAATTTTATTTACGACTTAATTCTAAATTAGTCCGTTCGTTCATATTAAAGTCCGACTTTAATTTCGTAATGAAATCCAATTCATATTAATATATCTGATATATTAATTTTAGCCCATGTCAATAAATTAAATAGAAAAATCAAATTTAACTATTAAATTTATTTTACCGATTAATTCCAAATTAATCATGCTCTCTCTCTTTCGAACACATTTAATCCCAGATTAAATAATGCTTCAATTAATCCCAGATTAATTTTCTCTCTCTTAATTAATCCTAGATTAATTCTAATCGAGTCAACTGTCATCGGTGAATCTTTGGGAAGCGACCCAAGAGACCTCTGGATATGTTGGCAGTAAATCCGGTAATCGGACTATCCGATAAATTGAGTACCTCGTACCACATGCTTACCGATTTACAAGACATGGTTGGTTTCTAGCAAAGCACCGTGCCTACCCAATTCTCCAGAAATATTCTTACTGAATATATAATCTATGTCAGACGTAGTATTGCGTATAGCGATCCAATATCAGATGTCACGTGCAAGGCCTAGGGCTGGAATAGTGTATGCCCCGTACGAAGCACATATCGGATATCAAGCAACTAGTCTCTTTGAATCGGATAATCATGACCTTGTCATATTATACCGATGGTTGCAACACAATATAGAACTAGTTCTGAATCCCTGCGTGATCATCATCTCCATATGTCTGAAGTGATACTTCCGTCTTGACATCACATCCAATACACTACGATTCTCAATAAACCCAGTAGAGGCGTACTGAGAACCTGTTAAAGCCCTGGACAACCAAAACCAAAGTTTACCGATTGTCAAAAGTACTAGCGATGCAAGTCTCAGGTTAAGACCAAATACACCTACCCTGAAGCGGACTCCCATAGACACATAGACATACTACCAATGGGATTCTGCGGGGTCTGTCCAGAGCGAAGCTGTTTTCCGTACCATCGGTAAAATACAACCTCCTATCACACTTGCATAAGTATCCAATACTTAAAGATATGAGAACTATGCCGTTATGCCCTCACAACGCGCACAAGTGCAATAATAGTCTATTCCGTATTATCGATGTCCAGTCTCGATAATACTACGACTAGGGAAATTTAATGATTAAACCTTTATGGATTGATACTATCTCATATCATCTCAATCCGGAACTAATCATAAGGACTTCTACCATTTCTATATCAAAGTAAATAAATTACGAAACGGTAAAAGGCAATTTCATTACCACATAGTTAATTTTGTACAAAAACACAATGTATTTTACAAACAATGATGCTATGGGTCATAATTGTCTAACATTCACATGTTTAAATGCTTAAATTGATCTTGGGTTGACCTAGAAAACCCTATAGGTGTATGTGGTCTTAACCTAAGACTTGCATCGCTAATACTTGCGACAATCAGTACGCTTTGGTTTTGGTCGTCTCGAGCTTTAACAGGTTCTGTATACGCCTCTTCTGGGTTTACTGAGAATCATAGTGTATTGGGTGTGATGTCAAGATGGAAGTATCACTTAAGTCATATGGAGATGATGATCACGCAGGGATATAGAACTAGTACTCTTAAATGCTGCAGCTATCGGGATAATATGACTAGGTCATGATTATCTGATTACAGAGACTTGTTGCTAGTGATCCGATATATGCTTCGTACATGTATAATCTCTTGGGTCGCTTACCAAAGATTCAACGATGACATTTGACTCGAACAGAACTAATCTGGGATTAATTATGAGAGAGAAAATTAATCTGGGATTAATTACGATAAGAATTTATATGGGAATAATTCGTGTAGAAGAGAGAGAGCGCGATTAATTTGGAATTAATCGACAAAGTAAATTTAATTGTTAAATTGGATTTTACTATTTAATTGGGCTAAAATAATATATTGTATATATTAATTGGAATTGGATTTCAATACGGAATTAAAATTGGATTTTAATTCAAGCGAACGAATTAATTTGGAATTAATTCACAAGCGACTTTCGTAATAATTTTGCGAGACATAATTATTTTATTAAATTGGATTTAATTATTTAGCGACGGAAAATTCGTTTAGTCGGATTAAACGAACCGGGCCCAAAGTGTGTTGTGTAAGCCAACTTAAATTTGAAATTCAAAATTGGGTGGGACCTACAACTTACATCACATGTCACTATTAATGATGGGTGTAGTTTCCTAATTAAAGTTGGACTTTAACGAACAACACACACAACCTTTTGTAACAAGTTTTTTGGAAACTTAAAACATTATTCATTCTCTCCCTTTTTCTCCCCAAAAAATTTGAGCTTCATGTTTCCTAGGGAATATATTTTGCTTCACAAATTTATCAAAGCTAGCACTTTGGGAGTCTTTGAAGGTGATAGGGAAACTTGATGGGGTTTTAAGGGGGGGAATATCGGTAACGCAGCGGAATCGCGGAAAATCAAAATTTTTCGATTTCAAAACTTTTTCTCGGATCAATCAATAAACTTATTTATTAATTATCCAATTATCAAATTCTGAAAAAATACACAAGAGATCAAATTTCTTGGTAATTACTGAATTTCCCCAAAACTTTATAAATTGATCATTTTAGTCCAAAAGTTGTCAAATACAATTTTGGATGATTCTAAATCATTTCTAAAAAATTTTTCAACACATCTAATGCATCAAAATCAGATTTAACACAAATCTCCAATTTTTGACCAATTGCCGTGAGCACCCCAAAATTTCCAATTAATTACAATTTGGTCCCTTTTGTTCAAAACATGCCAAGATCAAATGTAATTAACCTAAAATTTTACATGCATCATATTCATACCATAATACATCACATATATGAAAAGCCCCAAATTTGGAGAGGGTTATGAACCCTAATTTTTCAATTTCATCAAATTGAGCAATTTTACCAAATCTTTAAAATCCAACACTTTAATTCATTCAATACTTCACCAATCTAGCCTCACCATTTTGAAACAACTCTAGAACAATTATAGGTCACCAAGGAGTGGCTTACCAACTCTAGAATGGCAACTTGATTTTCTAAAAATCAAAAGTGAAGCTTTAAAACAAGTTTAAGCTCACTTACATGCATCAATCTTTCACACAAGTTCTCAACCAAATAAACACAAACTATAATAGAAGAAAGAAATCAAAGCAACAAAAAATGATGCCAAGAATGTTAGAAACAATTTCCATGTTGAAAGCTTTAAAGAAAAACTTACAAAACTCAAAGATTTCCAAGCTTTTTCCTTTTGCCTTCAAGCTTTTCTCTCAACCTCTTTTATGTTTATTTTGTCTCAAATGAACTTGTTAAACCCTAAAAATGAAACAAAACAATATATACTTCACAAAAATAGCCCTTGGCCGAAATTGGAAGCAAAATAAATAAAAATATCTAGATATTTTTACTTTGTTTCATTTAAAGCTTTAATCAACTTGCATTTGCTTTTTATCATTACACTTTAATGATTCCAAACAAGTCAACAATGGGAACTAAAGCATTTCCAAAAATATCACAAACTTAGGATATTTATATTTTTAATTAATTTAATTATTTAACAATTAAATAATTAAATAATTATTTAAATACAAATATTTTAAATATATGTATAATATTTACTTTAAATATCCAAATACATATATATTTATGATATATATCAAATATCATAATTTGACATTTAATTAATGTATATTTAACAAAATCTATGATTAAGTACAAATACACAATAATTAAGAAATGACTATTAGGTCCATTCGCATGTATTTTTCGTTTAACCTTTAAACGATTTATAAATAATCACCATTATTCATAAAAGTTTCCCTAGTGCTCTACGAGTATATTTCATTAGTGAGACTCTCTAGATTGAGGTATATCTGTCGCAAGATCCAATTTCGTGTCCATAATTTACCCACCCGTAAATTATGACGAGCACGGATAAACTAGCTGAATCATAAAGGTCGAGGTCATTGCATACGTATAATCCCTCCATCACAGGTATCCAGATAATCCCAGAGATATAGATGTAAACATCAAATCTCTATAGGTATTATCCCGTCGACGATTCTATTAGCAATCTATAAATAACATTCAGAACTGATTTCCGAAGTATACTATGGCCATAGATTTAACTAATTGCTAATCACATATGGACTACCTATGCTCTGTACACAGAACTAACAGATCATATCTTGACATACTCAGGATATCTTGAGGATGGGTTCACACCCAATGAACGGATGGAGGTCTGATCTAAATAGATCAGTGACGTGACTGTCATTTAAGTGTGGAGGATGTCTCATACATCCACAGTGGTATCTCAAGTCGAAAGACCACTATGCTACTCAACCCGAGAAGATTCTTATTGACGTTGGTGTATCATCCATTAAGAATCTTCGGTGATTCGTTCAATGTTTATCTATTATAAACACCTACACGTCTATACGAGTCTCTCTAGACTCATGGTTCATTGGGATAAACCATCGGACCAAGTCTCGATATACGACATGTACTGGTCTCAATGGATTTGACTAACCGACCCGTGTTAGTGAATCTTGACCAGGAAATATATTTGATAATATATATTTAGCAGTGACACTTCCCAATGTCAATTACAAACTACCTTTGTAACTGTGTATTGCATTATATATTATCGGGCCTTTGTCTAATATATACATATCATTAAACCATATTTAGTTTAAATCTAATCGTAATCAGATCGAATACGTATATAAAAACAAGAGGTGCAACCATAAATAAGTAATATTATGGAAAAAGGGGATGTTCGTATTCATGAATCAGACATAATACGGTCCGAATTGGCGCTCTGAGCACTAACCCCAATAATTTCTCCCACTTGCTCTAGTGCCAATCGACGATATCATATACACATCTCAATGTGTATCGTATGCACATGGCCCTCAAAAGCTCACCCAGTACTCAAGAGGTAGGCAACAAGAAACAGGTCCGCTATGACATATTGAGTTTGTCAAACAAACTCCATCATTCCCATAGCCATCACCATTCATATTTTGTAGAATCTAAATTATACGTTAATATGACTGTGATGCTACATCAGTATTGCGCTACAGCTACTGAGTTGTCCAAGTATTTAGGGATCAAATCCAAAATACTATGCGGACAACCGCAAGCACGACACCAATATAAAACTTATAATTTATATGGTCACTATGTAACTTCATAAGTCAATACTTCATAAGTTGCATCGAATTCCACTGAATAGTAGAATCCTTCGTGACACTCTCACTGCATCTTTTGTGACTCTTTATGACGTAGACTATCTAATTTCATAATTAGTCTCAAAACTAATATGACCCTAATGGTTGCAGACCGTGTTCTCCATGAATTAGAAACCCGTTCTTAATATCTCAAAGATCACAAAGAACGTGTTTCAAGATCCATCCTATGGTCTATAGGATATCAAAATAACTGGTAACAATTACGATTAAATCGATATCTTTAATCGTGCATAAGAAAGTATTCATTATGTCATCATCAAATGATACATAAGATTGATTAGACATTCAAATCAATATTTCTTTCGAAAAAGGAATCATCCTTTACGAAAGATGAATACTATATACAAGACACACATTAACTGTCAAACTGTTATACTAACTTTCATACATATAGCCTTGTTGTGTCTTTTATTAGATCATATCTAATGCACGACTAATATGAGTATCTCAAAAGTCTCTTATTTTTATATCTTATATAAAACTTTATATCAAATATAACAGAGACTACTCCCACTGCTTTCATGGAGTAAAGAAGACTTAGGTAAACCTTTTACCTTACAAAAATCTCATTATTACTAAAGTAATGATAATGTTGTTAGGATATATAACACTAGAAAGTAATTTGTATGCTCCCACTAACCCTTCAATCACATATATATTCTCTATACTTTGACAAGATCAGACAATCTGACTGATATCAAAAATAGAGAACACAGATTTCCGGAAGACTTATCCGAGTCTACAATAGGCTCTATAAGCTAACACACTAAACTGAGATCTCAATATAACACAAACTCTAGGGCCATTCCAGAATGAACTCTTCAAACAATGAAATCACAGCTGATCTCTTATCTGAATAAGTCATTCAAAAATGCCATTTTGCATTCTTTAGCTAAAATGTACAGTTTAATATCAACATTAAATAACAGATCTTAAATTGTTCAAATAGTGTGACTAGAGACAAGTTTCCTCAGAATCTAAAATAGATTGCTGAGTATAACTTTTCTCATTGTCATACTTTAAAGGTCAAACCTTTAATAAGCTCACACTGCTTTCGCTGCGCAAACAATTAGCACATATCATGAACTAATTCATAATGAAAGCGTAATCAAGTTCAAAACTTGATCGTAGTAGGCTATGAACAATCTTAGATCTATGGTTCAATTGTGAACTTCCAGAATCAATATCAAATATCGCTTCCATTATAAGTTTTAGGATAATTTTATTCGGTAAGAAAACAACAAAATCATTAAGTATCAAATACTCGTAAATGATTCTGATATCCTATTAAACTTATATAAAAGATGTATAAGGGTTGTTTCATCCTATTAATTACACAGTTCCATTTATAATTTATCATTCTCACATTTGACTACAATAAGTCAAGACTTTTCTACAATTGTTAACATCTGATGTTACACACCAAGTAATAAAACGATTTTATTACTTAGGATCATATGAAAGATATTCTATCAAATATAATACAATATTCTATCAAATAGAATACAATATTCTATTAAACATAATAAACGATAAACTTTTACTTATACCTTCAAGGTGTAAGTAATTTCCATTATATAACTATTATATAAAAGAAAGATTCAAATCTCAAAGTTTTCAAGATTCGAATTTTCTACCTATACATATCATATATGTAACTGTAGAAATTAATGGAACCTAAATTAAAAAGATGAACTAGTATTACTGGAGCATATCCCCAAGAGTATTGAAACTAATTCGGTAACATTCAAAATCAAATGAATCAAATCATATAAGATTCGACTGCTGCCACTACTCAATTCCATCAAGATGGAATCGTGGAAGAATAATATTGAATAAGAATCCTATTCACTGAATAACTTTAGAACTAATTGCTTTAAATTCATATGTTTGATCGTATCAAATATCTTTGAACAGTTCAAAGACATGTAATGAATTTTAATGATAGAGTTCTCATAAAACTTCAGATTGAATATATTTGAACAAGTCAAAAATGTTCAACCTACGTTTCATCTGAACAGATTGAAAGTTCTTGATCATTTCAAGACGTTCAATATGTTTTCTTTCAGAAACACGTAACTAAGTTATGACAATTCATAAACTAAGTTACGAAGTAAAGAAAACTACCTTAAACAATTACAATTCATTAAAACTACATACATCTAATGTATCAGTTTAATGAATCTGGTGGTCCAATGACAAATCATTGGTTAAACGAGATTTTAATCACCTTTCTGAATACAATATTCATTAAATGGATAAGGATGTGTGGTGTGATCTTGTATCAAACCATCCTTTACCATATGGAATAAGCATCCAATGCTTAAGTGATAAAATCTAATAAAGCACCGTTCTAAATTATTTACTTTACGAATAATTTTTCTTAATGTTTATCTCTACGTCAATGACACTACCAATTATATTTAAAAAAATATATAACATTTGTTTGTAAAGAACAAGTAACTATCCAATAGTCGCAAGTTCCGATATCAAATATCAAAACAATCGTTAACTAATATTTTAAATAACTAGACGGGAGATCTGGTATCCAATACCTATAGTTGTAGTATTGTGAAAATCGATATTTTCTATACACAACTATACGCATCTCTTTCTTTAGCTTTACTATTTGCATTCAACTATTCACAACAATTGCAAATAACTGATTAGCAAATTGTGTCAGACACATTGCCCGTAAAAGTCATTAAGCTAAGAAACGTCATTATAAGATAAACAAATACCTAATGGGGCTTTCTTAATACCAGTCAAGAATCTCGAGACATGAACTAATTCAAGTCAATTCTTACTGCATAAGAAACAATTCTCTCTAAAGTATTTTATCCTAAAAGGGATATCTATCTAGATTATCTATCATAACTTAGAAACTAAGTCATTAACCATCTTGATTTTTGAAGAAAATCGGAACAATAGTTCCCGATGGTTTAGACCAATTTAATAATATCCTAGTCTAGTAGTATCCAGAACCTATTCTAGAATAACTGCAACCAAGAGTCAAGTCAGATAACATATCAAAATATGTGTGCAGTGAATTAAAAGTTTAATTCTATCTAATATAGATTAAGGAAAACAAACAAGCGGCTATTTCCATAATAATACACACTGCCTAAGTTAAGGAATTTTTAAACTTAGCAGTGCCTCCCACTATATTACGTAATATCGTAATCCCCAACGAAAAAATGTGATTTCAATAATTAAATGAATTCCATAATGGTAAGAGGACCCCATGAATATATTTTGACTCACAGCAGAGGCACGGTCTCACCTACATATATTCACAGGTAGACAACGCATTGTCAATCACTCACTAGTGACTCATAGGTTTCCGGTCCTGGTCGTTTCTCGTTGTCACTGCTAAGGCAGGCCCACAAGGAGACGTACCAAGGTTAAACTCGTCAATGATAAAATCAAGTTACTTGCCTAACCCTGACAGCTAGGGCACGTTCAGGATTCCGCTTTCGCTTGAATTTATCTAGTATCTAATATACATCCGGCATAAATAAAATCTTTATCGGCTACATCCTCACAGCAGAGGCACGTTCTCGATGTAGTCATGGAAAAATATTTATAAACCGTATTGACAAGACGGACCAAGAAACAAGTATTCCAAATACCAGTTACTTTAAAACCTTATTAAGCGGGGATATTCCAAAAAGCGTCATACACTTTAAATTTAATCAAATTAAATGAAAGTATGCCTGTATCATGTAAAGAAAAGAACAAACACTAGATTTTAAAGGGCTAATCTTATCGGGGTGTCCAAAATCAGACTCGCTTTGATACCATTTTGTTGGGGTTTTAAGGGGGATTACGGTAACGTAGCGGAATCGCGGAAAATCAAAATTTTACGATTTCAAAAATTTTTCTCGGATCAATCAAATAAAATTATTTATTTAATTATCCAATTATCAAATTCTGAAAAAATACACAAGATATCAAATTTCTTGGTAATTACTGAATTGCCCCAAAACATTGTAAATTGATCATTTTAGTCCAAAAGTTGTCAAATACAATTTTGGATGATTCTAAATCATTTCTAAAATGTTTTTCAACACATATAATACATCAAAATCAGATTTCACATAAATCCCCAATTTTTGAGCAATTGCAGTGAGCACCCCAAAATTTCCAATTAATTACAATTTGGTCTCTTTTGTTCAAAAATTGCCAAGTTCAAATCCAATTAACCTAAAATTTTACATGCATCATATTCATACCATAATACATCACATATATGAAAATCCCCAAATTTGGAGAGCGTTATGAACCCTAATTGTTCAATTTCATCAAATTGAGCAATTTCACCAAATCTTTAAAATCCAACACTTTAATCCATTCAATACCTCACCAATCTAGCCTCACCACTTTGAAAAAACTCTAGAACAACTCTAGGTAACCAATGAGTGGCTTACCAACTACAGAATGGCAACTTGATTGTCTAAAAATCAAAAGTGAAGCTTTAAAACAAGTTTAAGCTCACTTACATGCATCAATCTTTCACACGAGTTCTCAAACAAATAAACACAAACTATAATAGAAGAAAGAACATCAAAGCAACACAAAATGTTGCCAAGAATGTTAGAAACAATTTCCATGTTGAAAGCTTTAAAGAAAAACTTACAAAACTCAAAGATTTCCAAGCTTTTCCTTTTGCCTTCAAGCTTTTCTCTCAAGTTCTTTTATATTTATTTTGTCTCAAATGAACTTCTTAAACCCTAAAAATGAAACAAAACAATATATATTTCACAAAAATAGCCATTGGCCGAAATTGGAAGCAAAATAAATAAAAATATCAAGATATTTTTACTTTGTTTCATTTAAAGCTTTAATCAACTTGCATTTGCTTTTTATCATTACACTTTAATGATTCCAAACAAATCAACAATGGCAACTAAAGCATTTCCAAAAATATCACAAACTTAGGATATTTATATTTTTAATTAATATTATTATTTAACAATTAAATAATTAAATAATTATTTAAATACAAATATTTTAAATATATGTATAATATTTACTTTAAATATCCAAATACATATATATTTATGATATATGTCAAATATCACAATTTGACATTTAATTAATGTGTATTTAACAAAATCTATCATTAAGTACAAATACACAATAATTAAGAAATGACTATTAAGTCCCTTCGCATGTATTTTTCGTTTAACCTTTAAACGATTTATAAATAATCACCATTATTCATAAAAGTTGCCCTAGTGCTCAACGAGTATATTTCATTAGTGAGACTCTCTAGATTCAGGTATATCCGTCACAATATCCAATTCCGTGTCCATAATTTACCTACCCGTAAATTATGACAACCACGGATAAACTAGCTGAATCATAAAGGTCGAGGTCATTGCATACGTATAATCCCTCTGTCACAGGTATCCAGATAATCTCAGAGATATAGACGTAAATGTCAAATCTCTATAGGTATTATCCATTCGATGATTCTATTAGCAATCTATAAATAACATTCGGAACTGATTTCTGAAGTTTACTATGGCCATAGATTTAACTGATTGCTAATCACATATGGACTACCTATGCTCTGTACACAGAACTGACGGATCTTATCTTGACACACACAGGATATCCTGAGGATCGGTCCACACCCAACGAACAGGTGGAGGTCTAATCTAAATAGATCGGTGACGTGACTGTCATCTAAGTGTGGAGGATGTCTTATACATCCACAGTGGTATCTAAAGTCGAAGGACCACTATACTACTCAACCCAAGAAGATTCTTATTGACGTTGGTGTATCATCCATTAAGAATATTCGGTGAGTTGTTCAATGTTTATCTATTATAAACACCTACAAATCTATATGAGTCTCCCTAGAGTCATGGTTCATTGGGATAAACCATCGGACCAAGTCTCGATATACGACATGTATTGGTCTCAACGGATTTGACTAACCGACCCGTGTTAGTGAATCTTTACCAGGAACTATATTTGATAATATACATTTAGCAGTGACACTTCCCAATGTCAATTACAAACTACCTTTGTAACTGTGTACTGCATTATATATTATCGGGCCTTTGTCTAATATATACATATCACTAAACCATATTTAGTTTCAATCTAATCGTAATCTGATCGAATACGTATATAAAAACAAGAGGTGCAACCGTAAATAAGTAATATTATGGAAAAATGGGATGTTTGTATTCATGAATCAGACATAAATACGGTCCGGATTGGCGCTCTGAGCACCAACCCCAACAAAACTCACCCAAGAGTTTGGAACTCATCACAAAGGATTGGAGCATCTACAACAAAGAAAGTTTTGAACTTCTCATCCAAATCAATGTAAGTATTCCGCAACTTATTTTGTTTATTCACACAATAATAATGCTTAGAGATCCCGTGGCATGTCTAGGACATCAACAATGGTATAAGAGCCATCCTAAGCTTGATTTGGAATCTAGAGTTCTAAACTTTATTTGGGGATTTTTGCTTAGAGTTTGAAAATGCGTAAATTGGTTGTTTGGTTATGGTTAGATGATGATGAATTGGATTTATGCATCAATGGAATTGTGAAAAATTGATAAGATTAATTTTCCCTAAAATTCGTACCTTGGCCGAACACATGAACCTAGGATTAACTCATGGTAATTTTAAAATTTGACAATTGGATATGTTAAATGCATGAAATGAATATTGATTGTTGATTTAATTGTATTGAAATCAAAATTGGGTATTATTTCTTGCAATTGTCGTGACATATATCACGTTGGAATGAGTTGATTTTGCTTCAATTAGTGTTGGACATGAATTAGATGATTAAAGCGTGATTAATTAGTTTAATTGATGTTTTGGAAATATAGGATTAATTAATTACTTGTGGTAATTGCACTTTAATTAGACTAATATGTAATTTGGAATAATATGTTAATTTAATTTGTTGTATTTGGGCTTAATGGGCTTGGTTGGGCCATTTATGGTTTTTGGAAAATTGGGTTGGATCCAATTGGGCCTAAAACCATTTCCATAAAGTCCAAATATGACAATTGGGCCTTTAAAAATTTAATTGGGCCTAAATTGATTTTTGACATAGGGTGATTTCTATTTGGGCCTTGGCATTTTGGGGTTTGATCCATTATGGCCAAAGCGCATGCCTAAAGAATTAATTGAAAGCCCATTGGACTTTAATTGAATAATATTGGATGCTAATTGGGCCTTTGACACACATTTAGATTGGTGTAAGCATTGCATTTTTGCATACCAAACCCAATGATGAGTCTCATACGGAGGCACTACCTTTTAGTCGTGGAAGTCGCGGAAAACGGTCGTCGGAAAGGCAAAGACAAGAGTTGACACATTTTGGTTTTGATTCGCTAAGTTCGCTCGGAGTTCGCTTGTTGAATGTTCGTTTCAAAACGTATCTTTTAACCCAAAATCACCGCAAACCATTCTAAGCCCACCTAAACACCTAAACCCACATTCAAAGCCCATGAAACCAAAATAAATCAAACACCAAGCCCACCATCCATTAGGCCCACGCCCATGACACTAAAATTACCCCTCCTTACACTATTCAAACATGATTTACCCATCTACCAAACTTACTTTAACCATTCCACCCCACTTTGACAAAATAATAAACAAATAACAAACACATAATTCAAACCCACACCTCACTCATTCAAACCCATACCTCACTCATTCAAACCCACACTTCACTCATTCTCACCCATACCTCACTAATTCAAACCCACACCTCACTCATTCAAACCCATACCTCACCCATACCTCACTCATTCAAACCCACACCTCACCCATTTAAACCCATACCTCACTTATTCACACCCACACCTCCATAATCCCATTTGCCTATATAAACCATCATTTTCCACCTTGGAACCCCTAGCACATATCAATACACATCAAGCAAAAATACCAAGCAAACACTTAGCATTTGGAAGAACAAAAACTGCTCTCCATCCTCCCTAGAAGTCACGCCAATTCTGCCCTCCAAGTCAGCCTTCATTTTGGCGTCCAAGCTTCCTCCATCTTGCCTCTATTGTTCATGCCACTTAGCCGCTAAAATAGGCTCCCATTCCAGCCCAATTCTCACGCCAATTCTGACTCCATTCCAGCCCCAAACTGACACCACAAACCAGCAGCAAACAACCCTCATTCCAGCAGCTCAAACACGCCAAACAGTCCAATTTCACATGCCAAACAGCCCCTAAATTAAGCCTGCAGTTCACGCCACTTTGCCCCCCTGGAAATTGCACCTAAATCACCCTAATTTTAGGCCCCAAACCAGTGAATAAACTGCCCTAAACACCCTCCAAAATTCGCCCAAAACAGCAGCTCAAAAGCACTCAAAACAATCCCCAAAGTCATCAAAACAGTGAGCAAAAACTGTACTTGAAAGTCTTTGAGAAACCGAGCAAACGGTAGTCCGATACCCCTCAAAATTCACCAAAACAACCCATAATTCACTGCCAACCAGTGAGCCAAGTGTGGAGAATTAAATCGCAGCGAAATGAACTCAAAACAGCGAACGAAATGGCGAAACAGTGAGCAAAACATCGAAACAGCGAACCGGTGGAATCGTGGTGTCTTAGCCTTTCCGACGGCCGTATAACGCACCTCCAAAGAACGACACAAAAGGTTAGACCTGAGGGTTTATATTATTAAATGTATTTACATGAAATAATGATTTAGGAGATGTGTTTTATGATGTTTATAATGGATAATTGGATTAGCATATGGTTTGAATTGGTTCACATGAAATAATGACTTAGAAGATGTATTTTATGTGTTTAGCATGAATGATTAGTTTAGTATGTTGTATGGAATTTATTTACACGAAATAATGACTTAGGAAATGTATTTTATGTGTTTAGCATGTTGTTGGAATTTATTTACATGAAATAATGACTTAGGAAATGTGTTTAGTTTCAATAATTAGTTTAGCATGTTATTTGGAATTTATTCGCATGAAATAATGACTTAATATGTGATGTGATTTCGGGTGAATGGAATATGTGATCTTGCTTGTGGTATATTGGATGGAAACCGATACATAAATTCCATAGCTGAATCCGAATGGACGGTAATATGGTTTGCACTCGGGATACAATGCCCCGTACCACTTGAAAGATTCATATGTTTCATTCCACTCAAACTTGTATGTGAGCATGATTAAGCTATTGGAATGTTATTTTTATTTTGGGCATGACTTAGTTATTTACCTTTTGCATTAGGAATTTAAGTTATGGTATGTTTATATCATTATTTACTTAGCATGTTTGATGTGTGATATCATGTGTTTGCCGTTATAGAAAATTACTTTCAAAGCATGATGACCTAGACATAGGATTTATTTTTATGAATGCGAACTAGATATAGGTTATTCTTGGACATGTATGTTGTGTAGACTTGGTTAAATTATTGCACAAATCTTTTCATTACAAGTGGCATAAGTAAGGACCATTCCGAACCCAACGGTTTGAGGTCTTCCCTTGCGAGGGGTGAGTGCTGCCTTAAATCATTTTCCCGGTTCACACCGGGTGGCGACTCCATTTTATTCTCCGGTTTAGTCCCCCGCGGGCTACTCCGTACTCCCAACCGGGCCGCGAGCCCGGAACATCGTCGTCCATTTATGTGTCCTACAGTCTGGCGACTCCAATAGGGATAGAGAATCGGCCCCGAAATAATGTCTTGTAATGTTTGTGATTTGTGCTTTAAATTAACCATGTCTACTGTGGATTTAGGGAGTTTAATCAAAGGCATTATTAAGGCTAGGTGATGGTTTGGTGTATTCCTTCACTCACTACCTTTCTATAAGGAAAAGCTGTGAAGGCACCTAGATAATCATTCACCCGTAGCTCATTGTGATATACTAATTTGGAGGACTCATTGTTTATTCATGTCACCAAGCGATTAGAGCCTAAGGGGCTTGGGTACTTAAGAGAGCCTCGCTCCACCCTCCCTCTGGGGAATCTACAACGGGAAATCCATTTGGTAGTCAATCACATACCGTAACTCGTTGGCACGTACCGTAAGGTATAAAAAAGGTGCGCTCACTTGGTCGTTTGAACCCTTGAGTGGGGAGTCCTAGTTGTGGGCAATCCTTCGTTAGCGGGAGCCTTTGTTTACATTCCTTTAAACCTACATGTGAACCTTAGTTGTATGACCCTTAGAAATTATTTATTTATGCTTGTGTTTAGGACCATCGTCATTTGGATTCAGTTGGATCTTTTTGTCAAGAGATGTGAACTTGTTGGGCCATTTAAACTGGGACAAGTTCATGTCCCTTGACAATTGGGCCAAAAGCTTCTAAAATACCGATGGGCCATTTTGTGTTTAAGCCTCTTATCATTTGAAGTTGTTTAGTTATATTATCGCAAAGTGTAAACTTGTTGGGCCTTTTTCAACTGGGAAAAGTTTGCACCGCGCAATAGTGTGATTGAATACTTTAAAATGATAACGAGCCAATTAGGGTAAATTCTTTTATGAGCTTATTTATTCCATACATCGCACACATGTCATGCATACACGCATCATGTTAACCCTTTGTGTCTTAAAAACCATCATAGATACCCATTGGGTTAGGAAAGAAGGAAGACTAGTCAAGAGACCATCAGCAAACATGAGCAGATCAGAGAATGAGGTATCCCGTGTGGATCAGTTGGAAACCAGTCTCACCAAAGTTACTGAACAGTTACAAGCCTTGACTACTGCTATGGCTAATATGGTTGTGCCCCGTGCTGGGGGAAGCTCTGAAAATGAGAGGCGTGAAGAGCCTCTGAACAAGTTGAGTGATGATATCTCTGTTTTTGATGATGACATGGCTGAATATACAGCCGGAAGAATAGCCGGGTCTCAGGCAGAATTACAGAAACTCCGGGATCAGGTAGAAACAGTTACCCGCAAGATGAAGGGTAAAGATGAAGATCTGCTGGATTATGAGTCGATGACTTTCGAAGAACAGCTGCCATCACAGTTCAAGATGCCTGATATGGCTAAGTTCAATGGGAATGGGGATCCGAGGGTGCATGTGCATCTCCGACAGTATGTATCAGTTATGAGTTCAGTTGGCTTATCTCAGCGCCAAGTGCAGAAGATGTTTGAGATGTCACTCGAGGGGGCACCTGTGGTTTGGTATCATAGCCTTTAGAAGAAGGTTAAGGAGGATTGGAGGGAGTTGGCTGATGCCTTCCTTAAACAATATGTCACTGACTTGGAGATCGACATGTCACTCCGTGATCTAGAGAACATCAAGCAGAAACCGGAGGAAAATTTTAAAGAATATGTAGACAGATGGAGGAGTCAGCTATTGAAAATGCAGACTCGGCCCTCAGAGAAGGACCAGATAAAAATGATCATCAAGGGCACCAAGCCCTCTATTTATGGGAAGCTGAGGAGAATGGCTTCAATGATCATGGATTTTCGACAGTTGAGAAAAACTGTCATGGACATTGAAGAAGAGGAAGCCGAGAATCGGAAGATTTATGGCCAGAATAGAAGGACTTTTGAAGGGCCTTCTGAAACCAAGCCCGCTAGTTCCAAAGTTACTGCTATCAGGAACAGGCGATTCTCCAACCTTGGTAAGCCTCTGTCGAAGGTGTTTGAAAAGCTGAAGATGCAAGGGCTCCTGAAGCCCTTAGAACCTAAACCACTTCCAAGCCTTGTGCCACACTACCTTGACTTGAACTTATTTTGTTACTTCCATCAACAAAAGGGTCACGAAACTGAAAACTGCCCCCGCCTCATGCATGAGATCCAAGACCTCATTGACACTCATAAAATACCTGACCCTGAAAAAGAACAACCCAACACATACAGAAACCCTCTACCCAACTACATGATCAACTCCGGCCTACCCGAAAGCTTTGTCCTCCAAGCTCTCAAACACCCAGCTTCTTACATGGGGATAGGAGATGGCAGTAGTGAAGAACCGTAGGCTGAAAAAGAAGACAATGTTGCAGACAATGAAGATGTTTTCCTTGGTTTATTTGATTGCAATCCTACATTTTAAGACATTGATTTTGTCTGTTTGATCGAACCTTTTTCTTAATAATAATAAAGACGTTCATTTCGCTTACTTGCCCGAGTCTCTTCCTTTCAACCTGCAACATGAGTATATTTGGAAAAGGCATTCAACCTTGGTACTATGGTACTCAGCAATGTTTAGAACACGGGGAATCCTCGGAAGAAGTAAGCAGAAAAGACAATATAGTCATTCAGCAACGGGAAACAGGGCAGTGAGACTATCAGATTTAAAAGAGAATGAGTTCACCGAACCGATCAAAGTTGTCAGATTGAAGTTGTATTTAGCCAGAGGAAGAGAAGACTGAGCAATCACCAAGAGAATTGGTAGAAGACCTAACCCAACGAGATAGGAAATTCATCTATGCATACATGCATACACGTAACGTACTTGCAATTCTTTTGTTTGTCCTATGTTTGCAGGTTTTAAACAAATTGGAAGAACTAGCAGGAGGAAACACATGGTGCCAAGGAGCACAATGAGGTTCTAACCCATCATGAACAGAGAGGACCTCTACACTTGCATACAGATACATTACATGCACACGTCTTTATTCTGTTGTTTTGTATTTGCAGGTTTTAAAGAAGAAAAAAAGAAAAAGAAAGCGGCAAAGATCAAAAGGTGACACAAGCACTGAGGATGACATTGAAGACACATTGACAGATGGATTTCGGTCATGTCTGGCTAAAGACGATGAATTTAGTGCTAACAGGGAGGCAACCCATACACTTTGTTGTGATTTTTATTTTCATGTTTTGTGTATACATGTCGTAGAGTTTTTTTTTTTAATTTTGTATGTTATTTTGGTAGGTAAAAGCAAAGACATAACGTTTAAGACAAAGGAATGGTGTTTGGCAATCACAAATATGGGAGCTAATTCATTAGTGGTAGCAGAGTAAAAGAAGAATTCATGAGACGCATCCTAATGAACTTATGCCAAGCAAGAGGCGTATTGAGTACACAATTCCTTTGCCTTAATTATTACTTTGATTTGCCTTCTTTTGTTATTTTCTGTTATTTTCGTAGACAGGATCCCAGACTTTTTGACCTTTCATGACTTGTTTTGGTGTTTTCGTGGATAGAATCCACGACTTTTTGACATTTCACGATTTCTTTTGTTGTTTTCGTAGACAGGATCCGGTGACTTTTTGACTTCTCGTGACCTCTTTTGTGGTTTAGCTAACCACCATTCGGTGAAAGGTATTAGTACAATTATTACTCATTTTTTTTTTTACTATAAATTCAGCTCAATATTTCTCTCCTCAACACATTCAAATATACATCCGAGTAAAAGAGAGAAAATGGAATCCACTTCAAGAAGACGAGTCGAAACCATTTGTGTGTTTTGCGGTACCAGTGTGGGTACTAAACCGCAATACATAGAGGCAGCACAAGAATTGGGTTGAGTCATTGATGGACGGAATATGCACTTAATATACAGTGGATCATCCCATAACCTTTGGCGGAGGCAGTCCAGTTCTGGGAATCATCCCAAAACCTTTGGCGGAGGCGAATCTGATAGGACCATCAAATGGAGAAGAATTGATCGTGCCGGGAATGTCAGAGCGACTGGTGGAAATGATTAACTGTGTAGATGCCTTTATTGCTCTACCAGGAGGCTTGGGCACGTTGGAGGAAATGTTTATAGTGCTATCTTGGGCGAATCTGAACATACACCAGAAACCTCTTGGATTGTTTAACGTTGATGGATTTTATGATTTTCTCTATGTGTTTCTTGAAGACATCCGAAGAAATGGGTTCGTAACAAAACCTGTGAACGAACTCTTTTTCACAACCAGAACTGCCCAGGATTTAATTGACCAAATCTTGGCCTTTGAACCGCATGTGGACCCTATCATTTCCGAGATCAAATGGTCCGAGGACGATCGTGGTAAAAAGCGTAAACTGAAGATCTTAACTCCTCTGTACTCTTAGTTTGTATTTATCTTGTTTATTTTGTGTTATTTAAATAATAAATAATAAAAAATGAAAAAATGAAAAGATGAGTGAGAGAAGTCTTTGATAGTTAGACATATGTCCGGTGATGACATTGAATGCTGTAGGGGGAAACCCTAGAAATGATAAGTGCGAGACACGCTCTCTTCCGGTATCCTGAATGTATTGATCTCAGTTAGACTCACGAGCACTTGATTACAGAATCTAGCAGTAGAAACCTGAGTAATATCGAGAGTGACTAGTGATAGAGAGATGATGTATTAGTGAATGACCGTTTGCCTAGGTGTCCACACTTGTTTACTGATGCTATGATATATGATATGGTTGGAAATAAAAAAAAAGTCTCTAAAATAAAAGAAGAAGAAAATAGACCACTTATAACCGATAAGCGTGAAGCTACCCATGGGCGAGTTTTAGGACCACCATGAGGAGAAATGCTACCTTAAAGGGTATGTGTGTCAGAAAAAGAAAAGAAAAGAAAAGAAAAAAAGAAAATTCAAAATGAAAAGAAAGAGACAAAAGAAAAAAATGAAAACCATATCATGTTGAGTATGCTGAAGTAATCACAGAATGTGATTAAGACATCCAGGTTGGTTATACCTACTGGTTCGATTCTCTGAAACGAAATCACCAAGTTGGCTTACTAAAGGACTAAGCTGCGAAAGAGCCTTAGCACACACACACTAAGAGTCTAGTTCAGATCACCCATTCAGACAATCGAAATTGAGTGTATCAAGTACATTGAAGGTTCTCTGGTTTCGACATGAAGCATTCGTTGAGGACGAAAATATGTTTAGCTATTAAGATTGTCTCGAGGAGAGCAATATAGTATTTTGAAATAAATCATTCACATCAGTATCAATCTTTTTTTAGTATGGCACTCTGCGGGTTGAGGCCCACATCTCTATCAGTCTTTACCGAGTATAGCACTCTGGGGGCGAGGCCCACATCTTTATCAGGATCAGTTCGGCCGGGTATGGCACTATGGGGGCGAGGCCCACATCTTTTTCAGAATCAGTTTTACCGAGTGCGACACTTCGGGTACGAAGACACATTATCAGTTTTTCCGGATATGGCACACTGGGGGGCGAGGCCCACATCAGTATCAGTCTGGGGGCAAGGCCCATATCAGTATCAGCTTGGGCGAGGCCCATATCAGTATCAGTCTGGGGGCGAGGCCCATATCAGTATCAGTTTCGGGGATGAGTCCCAGGGCCAAGGCCCACATCAGCTTCAGCATCAGTTTTCAGAGATGAGTCACAGGTTCGAGGCCCACATTAGCTACAATATCAGTTTCGGGGATGAGTCTCAGGGCCGAGGCCCACATCAGCTTCAGCATCAGTTTTCAGAGATGAGTCACAGGGTCGAGGCCCATATTAGCATCAGTATCAGTGTCGGGGATGAGTCCCAGGACCGAGGCTTGCAGCAACATCAGTATCAGTTTGGGGTGAGGCCCATATCTGTATCAGTTTGGGGCGAGGCCCATATCAGTATCCGTATGGGGGCGAGACCCATATATCAGTCTGGGGGCGAAGCCCATATCAGTATCAGTTTGGGGCGAGGCCCACATCAGTATCAGTCTGGGGGCGAGGCCCATATCAGTATCAGTTTGGGGCGAGGCCCACATTAGTATCAGTACGGGGCGAGGCCCATATCAGTTTGGGGCGAGGCCCACATCAGTTTCAGTTTGGGGCGAGGCCCATATCAGTTTGGGGCGAGGCCCACATCAGTTTCAGTTTGGGGCGAGGCCCATATCAGTTTGGGGCCGAGGCCCACATTAGTATCAGTTTGGGGTGAGGCCCACATCAGTATCAATCCGGGGCGATGCCCATATCAGTATCAGTCTGGGGGCGAGGCGCATATCAGTATCAGTTTCGAGGATGAGTCTCAGGCCCGAGGCCTACATCACATCAGCATCAGTTGCGGGGATGAATCCCAGGGACGAGGCCCACATCAACATGAATCTCAGTTTTGGAATGAATCCGGGAATGAATCTCAGTTTTGGAATGAATTCGAGAATGAATCTCAACTTTGGAATGAATACGGGAATGAATCTTAGTTTTGGAATGAATCCGAGAATGAATCTCAACTTTGTAATGAATCCGGGAATGAATCTCAGCTTTGGAATGAATCCGTGAATGAATCTCAGTTTTTGGAATGAATCCGAGAATGAATCTCAGCTTTGGAATGAATCCGGGAATGAATCTCAGCTTTGGAATGAATCCGAGAATGAATCTCAGTTTTTAGAATGAATCCGAGAATGAATCTCAGCTTTGGAATGAATCCGGGAATGAATCTCAGCTTTAGAATGAATCCGAGAATGAATCTCAGTTTTTTGGAATGAATCCGAGAAAAAATCTCAGTTTTGGAATGAATCCGAGAATGAATCTAAGATTTTGGAATGAATCCGAGAATGAATCTCAGCTTTGGAATGAATCCGAGAAAGGATCTCAGTTTTGGAATGAATCACAGGGTCGAGACCCGCATTGTTAGAATTTTGAATGAATCCAGGAATGAATCCTAAAGCCGAGGTCCACATCGTCAGAGTTTTGGAATGAATCCCAAGGTTGATGCCCACATCACCAGCAATTTCAGGAACGAATCCCAGAGGGCGAAGCCAGTATTGTCAGCAGTTTTCGGGAATGAATCCCAGGGGGCGAAGCCCGCATCATCATCAGCAGTTTGGGGATGCGTCCTCGGGTCGAGGCCCATATTTTGTCAGCGGTATTGGGATGCGTCCCAGGGTCGAGGCCCCCATTGTCGGTTGCAGTTATTGGGATGCGTCCCAGGATCGAGGTCCACTGCATCATCAACTCAGCTCAAAGCAGCAGGCAGACCAAGTGGCAGCTGGCCAGGTAAGTAAGAATGCATTACACGTACTTTGAAAGGATTGTTAATGTCACACACTGAACAAATCCCATCAAAGTGGGGGCGACTGTAAGCATTGCATTTTTGCATACCAAACCCGATGATGAGTCTCATACGGAGGCACTACCTTTTAGTCGTGGAAGTCGCGGAAAACGGTCGTCGGAAAGGCAAAGACAATAGTTGACACATTTTGGTTTTGATTCGCTAAGTTCGCTCGGAGTTCACTTGTTGAATGTTCGTTTCAAAACGTATCTTTTAACCCAAAATCACCGCAAACCATTCTAAGCCCACCTAAACACCTAAACCCACATTCAAAGCCCATGAAACCAAATAAATCAAACACCAAGCCCACCATCCATTAGGCCCACGCCCTTGACACTAAAATTACCCCTCCTTACACTATTCAAACATGATTTACCCATCTACCAAACTTACTTTAACCATTCCCCCCACTTTGACAAAATAATAAACAAATAACAAACACATAATTCAAACCCACACCTCACTCATTCAAACCCATACCTCACTCATTCAAACCCACACTTCACTCATTCTCACCCATACCTCACTAATTCAAACCCACACCTCACTCATTCATACCCATACCTCACCCATACCTCACTCATTCAAACCCACACCTCACCCATTTAAACCCATACCTCACTCATTCACACCCACACCTCCAATATCCCATTTGCCTATATAAACCATCATTTTCCACCTTGGAACCCCTAGCACATATCAATACACATCAAGCAAAAATACCAAGCAAACACTTAGCATTTGGAAGAACAAAAACTGCTCTCCATCCTCCCTAGAAGTCACGCCAATTCTGCCCTCCAAGTCAGCCTTCATTTTGGCGTCCAAGCTTCCTCCATCTTGCCTCTATTGTTCATGCCATTTAGCCGCTGAAATAGGCTCCCATTCCAGCCCCATTCTCACGCCAATTCTGACTCCATTCCAGCCCCAAACTGACACCACAAACCAGCAGCAAACAGCCCTCATTCCAGCAGCTCAAACACGCCAAACAGTCCAATTTCACATGCCAAACAGCCCCTAAATTAAGCCTGCAGTTCACGCCACTTTGCCCCCTGGAAATTGCACCTAAATCACCCTAATTTTAGGCCCCAAACCAGTGAATAAACTGCCCTAAACATCCTCCAAAATTCGCCCAAAACAGCAGCTCAAAAGCACTCAAAACAATCCCCAAAGTCATCAAAACAGTGAGCAAAAACTGTACTTGAAAGTCTTTGAGAAACCGAGCAAACGGTAGTCCGATACCCCTCAAAATTCACCAAAACAACCCATAATTCACTGCCAACCAGTGAGCCAAGTGTGGAGAATTAAATCGCAGCGAAACGAACTTAAAACAGCGAACGAAATGGCGAAACAGTGAGGAAAACATCGAAACAGCGAACCGGTGGAATCGTGGTGTCTTAGCCTTTCTGACGGCCGATAACGCACCTCCAAAGAACGACACAAAAGGTTAGACCTGAGGGTTTATATTATTAAATGTATTTACATGAAATAATGATTTAGGAGATGTATTTATGATGTTTATAATGGATAATTGGATTAGCATATGGTTTGAATTGGTTCACATGAAATAATGACTTAAAAGATGTATTTTATGTGTTTAGCAAGAATGATTAGTTTAGTATGTTGTATGGAATTTATTTACACGAAATAATGACTTAGGAAATGTATTTTATGTGTTTAGCATGTTGTTGGAATTTATTTACATGAAATAATGACTTAGGAAATGTGTTAAGTTTGAATAATTAGTTTAGCATGTTATTTGGAATTTATTCGCATGAAATAATGACTTAATATGTGATGTGATTTCGGGTGAATGGAATATGTGATCTTGCTGGTGGTATATTGGATGGAAACCCATACATAAATTCCATAGCCGAATCCGAATGGACGGTAATATGGTTTGCACTCGGGATACAATGCCCCGTACCACTTGAAAGATTCATATGTTTCATTCCACTCAAACTTGTATGTGAGCATGATTAGGCTATTGGAATGTTATTTTTATTTTGCGCATGACTTAGTTATTTACCTTTTGCATTAGGAATTTAAGTTATGGTATGTTTATATCATTATTTACTTAGCATGTTTAATTTGTGATATCATGTGTTTGCCGTTATAGAAAATTACTTTCAAAGCATGATGACCTAGACATAGGATTTATTTTTATGAATGCGAAGTAGATATAGGTTATTCTTGGACATGTATGTTGTGTAGACTTGGTTAAATTATTGCACAAATCTTTTCATTACAAGTGGCATAAGTAAGAGACCATTCCGAACCCAACGGTTTGAGGTCTTCCCTTGCGAGGGGTGAGTGTGGCCTTAAATCATTTTCCCGGTTCACACCGGGTGGCGACTCCATTTTATTCTCCGGTTTAGTCCCCCGCGGGCTTCTCCGTACTCCCAACCGGGCCGCGAGCCCGGAACATCGTCGTCCATTTCTGTGTCCTACAATTGGATTTGGAATCCAAGTCTAAAAGGCACTATTATAAGTGTACTTATTTAATTTGGAATTAAATATGAATTAGTATTGAATACAATTTAAATTGGATTTGAAATTGTAGTTCGATATAATTCAAGAATACATACTTTGAGTATTTATTCTTAAACAAGTTGGACTCGCGCAAATCAAATCGTTGTATGAACATTGGATGGTCATTAATCAAAGATTAATTAATTGGATTAGATTGATTGACAGCATGCTTTGTGTGAATACTTGGATGTATTTGTATGAATAATGTATATCAGATGGATATTAGAAGGGTGAGGGTAATTTTGGAAATTGTTGTAATAAATTCGGAATTTATTAATTGGACCTGCGTGTCCAGCCTATTATCTCTTTACTCTTTGTATTTCTGTTCTCACCAATTCCCCTCAATGTAAATGAGGTTTCTTTAATGTATTATGTAATTGGGTAGAAGTATGTAAAGTGCTAGCGGGAGAGAGGAAAGTGAGAGATTTGTTCTAGGAATAAATTGTTGTATATTCATCCGCATATCATTATTAATTTTATTCGCGCCTAATTATGCTTTTAGAATGCATGTTTAAGGGTGTATGATGAGACCTAATCAAAGGTAATAAATTGGTTGCCAATTTAAGTGAAAACCCCTCATTAAATATTAAGCTCCAAGATTTGCATTGGTTTGTTGGCCAAAGTTAAGATCATTGTTAATCGCAGATGTGTTTGAACCACGAAAGCTTTGTTACATATCGTATGTCTTCGGCAGTTGAAATTTGTTGGCCAAAGTCAAGGTCACTTCTGTACATCGACGTGGATTACGAAGCTTTCCCACTATCAATGGGTCGCGCTTAACTGGAATCATTAAGCTTGTTGAGCCAAAGCCAAGGCTTAGTTGATTTAGAGGAAAAGGTTAGGAATATATATTAGATATATATATCTCGAACTTGGAGGTCCACCTACCGGATCTAGGAATTGGATGAGATCCAATTGATCTTAGAGATCTATCTAGTTAAGTTTCATACAGCTTGTTAGCCAAAGTCAAGGTTGTGTGTTATTTAATGGGATCCTAGCCCGCTAGGAAACTGGGTTTCCCGAGTACTCAACAGAGGGTTAGAGGCTCGCCGAAAAATAATGGGAGGCCAGTATTAAATTTGCAATTTTGTTTAATACTTGGTTAAATGCGCTCTTTTAATTTTATTTATTGTTGTTATAAATATATTAGTTGGATTAATATTTTATTTTATTGCTTTCATTGAACATATAGATTATACAAGAAACTACTCCACTTGTAGTTGGTTATATAGTTGGACTATAGTAACCATTACATTTTGAGTGTACCTGATATCGTTGATTGAATAGTTGGACTATTGCAATCGAGATGGCTGGAAAGATTAGTGTTAGGGACATCATCATGGGCGATAATGTCTTTAATGGCTCTAATTTTCCATATTGGGAGATGAATCTCAAGATAGTCTTGGGAGCCGAGAAGTTACTCTATGTCATAGAGAAACCTCTCGGGCCTGAGCCCGGAGTTGTGCAAACATTAGAGCATGAGTTTTGGAAGACTCATCGTGATGATAACTTTAGCGCTCAATCCGTAATGCTTGCTGCAATGACTCCTCAATTTCGTCGTCAGAATAAAGGATTGGATCCTTATAGTATGATGTTGAAATTGAAGGATCTTTACAGATCTAAACTTAGATCACAGAAGTACAATTGTAAAAGAAGCTCTTTCACTCGCATATGTCAGATGGTACATCTGTCGAGCACTATGTGTCGCAGATGATTGTTGATATCGAACAGCTAGGTCAGCTGGGTATAACCATCGAGGCCGAGACTTCCATAGATTTATAGTCTCTCCCTAAATGCTGGGGCGAGTTTATCATGCACTATAACATGATGAACCAAAAGAAGACTCTTGGAGAGTTAATGGCGATGCTGAAGAAGCATAGCCATAGCTTCTGAAGGGCAAGAAGCGCGCAGCACATCTTACTTGGACATCACAGAAAGCCAAGGCTTAGCCGAAGGATTCTGGTGGTGTGAAAAAGGAAAAAGAAGGGCAATGCCAAATCATCACAGTCTTCTGGGAAGACTTAGGACATATCCCAAGACGTCTGCCTATATTGTAGCAAATGGGGTCACTAGAAGCGTGACTGTCGTGAGTACAAGGCGGAGTTGAAGGAAGTGAAGACCGACAAGGCGCTTGCTTCAGGTATGTTTGTTATAAACATGTCCACTACTGGTTTTAAAAATTGGATTTTTGATTCTGGATGTGGTACTCACATATGTACTGATGAGCAGGATCTACTGATTAGTAGGAGACTAGCTTCAGGTGAGATCGACCTACGAGTTGGAAACGGAACGAGAGTCGCTGTTTTGGCCGTTGGGACCTATGTTTTGTATCTGCCATTGGGACATGTAATTACATTATGTGACTATTCTTTTGTACCTAGTCTGACTAGGAACATCATCTCCCTATATGGTTTAACCGGATGCGGGTATACCTTTGTATTCAGAAACACTGGGTGTTTTATATATAAAGATGACATTTTGATATGTACAACAGATGTTATTAATGGTCTTTGTATTTTGAATATAATGAATCTCAAACATATAACATGACAAACAAAAAGCTCAAATTGAGTAATTCTAATGAGACTTATTTGTGTCATTTTCGTCTGGGACGCATTAACAAGACTCGTATATCCACTATTTGGAAGAATGGATACTTGGACGGATTTGATTCCAATTCAAATGACGTCTGCGAATATTTTTTATTGGGCAAAATGCCTTTTAGCGGTAAGGGTGTACGTGCCACCGAGCTGTTAGCCCTCATTCATGGTGACGTATGTGGGCCCATGTCTAGCCAGGCTAGAGGTGGATAACAATACTTCGTAACCTTTACGGATATTGAATCGCGTTATAGTTATGTGTATCTTATAAAACACAAGTCGGAAACTTTTGAAAATTTCAAAGAGTTTTGACACAAAGTAGAGAAACAGACTGGCAAAAGTATTAAAAATATTACGGTTGGACCGTGGTATAGAATACTTAAGCAATGAGTTTCAAGATTACTTGAAAGAGTATGGTATTCATTCACAGTGGACTCCTCCTGGAACATCTCAATTAAAAAGTGTGTCCGAACCGAGAAACCGAACTTTGTTGGATATGGTAAGGTTAATGATGAGTCGCACTGGGCTACCAATTTCCGTATCAGGATACGCATTGAACAGTGCAATATTTATTTTGAATAAGGTTTCGTCAAAATTTGTTAGACAGACTCTATATGAAATATGGACAGGAAAGAAATTGGGTTTCTCATTCCTGAAGATTTGGGTATGCTGGGCATATATTAAATGTTTGGATAGTGCCAAACTAGAACCCAAATCGGATAAGTGCCTATTTGTAATTGGTTATCCTAGGGAAACCCAATGATATTATTTCCACAACCCATAAGAGAACAAAATTTTTTGCTCTCCATGCAGTGGTATGTGGGAGGAAAGTAGAAGTCAATGAAAAGTTGAAATGATACTGTTCCTGGCACTGATCCCCTCACGGAACACGAACAATTCATTAGCGATGAGACTGTTCCACAATCTTTTAATACACAATAACCACGTAGGTCGGAGAGAGTCAGAAAATAACCTTAGAGGCATGGGTTTCTGATCTCACCTTATGTAGATATTAATCTTATTAAGGAATACAAACCGGCTACGTATGAGGTAGCGATACAAGGTATCGACTCCACTTTATGTCAAGGTGCCATGAAATCTGAAATTGATTCGATGTATACCAACCAAGTTTGGACACTGGTTGATGTACCAGAAGGCATAGTTCTTATTTGTAGAAAATGGGTCTTCATGGTGAAGACAGAAATGGATGGCAACATACAAATGTACAAAGCTTGACTTGTAACGAAAGGGTATCATCATCAACATGGTGTCGATTACGACGAAACCTTTTACCCGTTGCCATGATTAAATCCATTCGGATAATGCTTGCTAATACTGCATATTTCGATTATGAAATATGGTAGATGGACGTCAAAACTATTTTCCTTAACGGAAACCTTTTAGAGGATGTTTATATACAACAGCCTAACGGTTTTGTAGTGCCAAAACATGCAAACAAGGTTTGAAAGTTAAATCGATCTATTTATGGATTGAAGCAATCATTGTGTTCTTGGAACCAACATTTTGATGAGATCCTAAAGGTATATGGTTTCATTCAAAACAATGATGATTCTTGTGTATATAAGAAGGTTAGTAGGAGCGTACTGACATTGATTGTCCTATACGTTGATGATGTATTACTTCTTAGCAATAAGATTCCCATACTAAAATCGGTGAAAGCTTGGCTTTCATTAAAATTCTCCATGAAATTCTTGGGAGAGGCAACCTTTATTCTAGGAATAAGGATCTATTGGGATAGATCTAAAAGTTATTGGCACTCTCCGAGAACTCGTACATTGACAGTGTTGAAGAGAATCAACATAAATCAGTCCCAAAAGGGGCTACTTCTGGTGCCACATGGCGTCTCTCTATCTAAGGACATTTGTCCTAAAACTTAAGATGAGAGAGATTCAGTGAATCAGATCCCGTTCGCTTAAGTAGTCAGATCTATCATGTTTTCCATGACACGTATGCGACCTGGTGTCTCATATGCTTTGAGCATCTGCAGTCACTATCAGGCCAATCCAGGTGATGGTAACTGGATTAATGTAAAGAACATCATTGAGTATCTTAGATGTACTAAGGATGCTTTCGTAATTTATAGAGATGGAGAACTTGAGGTGACTGGGTTCACCGATGCAAGTTTCCAAACCGATAAAGATGACTATAAGTCGCAATAAGGGTACATATTTTGTTTGAACAACGGAACAGTGAGCTGGAAATCTTCCAAGCAAGATACTGTTGCCGATTCAACAACAAAAAGCGGAATACATTGTTGCGGCTGAGGCAGCAAACGAAGCATTTTGGATCTATAGAATCTTAATTGGATTAGGAGTAGTTCTGTTAGCATATGAGCTGGGCTACAACACAGGCTAAGGAATTACAAGTATGTATTTCAATGGTTTCATCTGATTCGAGAGATCACACATCGTGGCGATGTGAAGATCGAAAAATCATTTCAGATGATAACCTTGCAGATCCGCTGACGAAAGCTATATCTCAGCAAAAATTTGAGCGACCCGTACATAGTTCAAGTGTTAGACACTTGAGTGGTTAGCTATAGTCCAAGTGGAGATTGTGGACAATTATGACCAATAGCATCACTATTTGTAAAAGACATGGTGTCTTTGTACAAATTAACTATGTGACAAAGGAAATAACTCTTTTATCATTTTGTAAATGGATTACTTGGATATATAAATGATAAAAGTTCATATGATTAGTACTGGATTAATAAGATATGAGACAGTATTAATCCAAAAAAGTTTTGATCATTAAATATTCCTAGTCTGTAACGACCCAGGTTATTTTTAGCATTTTACGTTGATTTTATTTTTCACGTGTGATACCGTGTCTGAACGCGGAGATTATTTTTATGATGTAACTAGAACTTTTTCACGAAATTAGTAATGGGAATATCATTAATGAAGGGTGAAATTGTTAATTATTAAACTAATAGAAAAATAAATAATTATAATAAAATAAGTTTGTGGGCTAAATTGGAATTTATTGGATCAATGAAGATGAATCTAGATTTTTCATTTTTTTTTATTGTAAACACACTCACACGTGTATAGTTTGTTCATCACACACATACACATTTAATTACTTTACACACTCGTGACACACACACCCCCATCTAATTATTGAACACACACACACACGTGATTTCGTTTATGGAGTTAATTAGTAAGTACATTGTGCCTATGAATTCCTTGAGTTTGATTTGACTTTGTTACTTGGGTGTAGATTAAATTTCTGAAATTGACTTTGTTAATGATATATATATATATATATATATATATAGTAAAATAGACTTGGTTAATGATATAAATTTGGAGAAAATTTTTAAGAATAAAGAAATTGTAGAATTTGGGGAAATTAGGCAATAAGCCCTGGATAATTTAGGGAAATTTTTGAATGAAGAATATGGTTGCAATTGGATACATTGAGTGTACGGTAGGTAACTTGAAGAAAGGAATTTGAATGTCTTTTTTTGTATTGTGCTGAATCGAGTTCTTTTTAGGGTTTATAAGTTGTAACAAAGGGTTTGGTGTTTTACACTAACAAGGTTTTACAAGATGAACGATATAGGTAATATTGGATTTGCTTGTAGCATATTTGTAATTTAGCTTAAAATAGGACACATATGATATGACATATAGAAATACTTTGCAAGAAATATTTGATTGCAGCTTTATGACATTTCTGGTGTAAATTGGTGGTCAAAATTGCATCCTACATTTGTATTTTATTTGGTATATGACATAGTGCGGAAAAAAAAAAAAAAAAAAAAAAGGAAGGAAATTTGAGTTTTAGATTTTTATCCTATGGGACATTTGAGACTAGGCCACACTAGAGTTTGTTCAGCTGCTCCAAATAGAACATGGTTGTACAATTGTCTTCTATTTTTTTACAGTTTCCCACTCTAGTTACAATAAGGTTTATTGTTTTCAGAGTTGAATGCTTGCATTTTTCGCTAACGAACTACCTTGGGGGTTGGGTGCTTAATTCTTAGTTTTTCTTGCTTACTGGCTTATAGAAAAACACCATACCAAATGAATTTTGGCACATTTAAAGAACAGTCTTAAGATACACGATCATATACTAAATGGCTAAACCTGCTATAGAATTAAAGAATGTTTAGCGTGACATGGATGGATCCCTTTTATTTAAAGTAATTGGTATTTTATTAATCATGATATTTTACTGAAAGTAGTAATAATGCTGAGATGCTGATTTGCTTCTTTAGGAATGGAAATAAATTGAAAGATTTTAACATTATTATTAGGGTAAATGATTATTTTCAGTGTATTGCAATCTAGGAATAGTTTATCTCCGAATAATTTGTAAGATTTTGTTTGAACTTAATGAATGTCGTTTGTTTATTTCAGAATTATAGTCCTAATATGTACTTATGTTCAACATGAATAAAAGCCTATTAGTTGTATGGGTGTGTATATGGTAAGTATGTAAAATGAAAAGTAAGTTTAAACCCAATGCTGCAAACACTTTAAGTTAGCTAGTCATGTTATAGTCATGCATGAAAATATATATATTTAGGTAGTTATAGATTAAAAATAAGTGCATAAGAAAGTGTGGTTGTAATTAGTATAAGCATAGAAAATATATATGCATGACTATGCATTATGATTTATATAAACTGAGTTGAAATTAAGAATAATTTTGAAATTCAAGAGTTTTAAAGAAAAGTTTCAAAGTTTTCTTTTGAAAGAAAGAAATTTATTTCAGAAAATATTTTTACATTTTTGGAGACATAGTGTACGGTTTATGTTTTCGGGGCATGAGGTAAAAACTCACCCCAGTATGTAACTTGAGATTCAGTTGGAATTGACGGATATCATATGGATTCGGGATTTGGGATTTGACCCATCCCAGCTGTACACTAATTGGAATTGACGGATTTAGACACATGTGCACATGTGGAGGACTGGGGGGACGCTCCTAGATCCTCAGCGCTCAGATGGTACATTCTTGGGCGGAGATGCGCCTTCGGGCGAGATGCGCCTACGGGCGGAGATGCGCCTTCGGGCGGAGATGCGCCTACGGGCGGAGATTTGGTTTTCAGAAAAAAGGATTTCAGTTTTCAGATTTTCAGTAAACAGTTTTCAGAAACAAGACTTTAAGAAACAGTTTCCAGAAACTAGAGTTTTAAAGCATGTTTCCAGCAACCTAGTTTTATAAAAAGATTTTCAGACAGTTTCAGAAAAGAGTTTTCAAAAGGAGTTTTTCAGAAAAAGTTTTTAAGAAGTATTTTATAGAAAGCATAACATGTTAAAGCATATTATAGTTTACAAGTCATGCATATGAATCATACATTTGGAGATCATTGGGAAGTGCATATTGTTGATAATTATGCATAATAGCATTAGTATATTATTGTGTAAGTGTTTCAGAAAAGATTTTAAAGTAATAGTTCATAAAAGCATGACATATTGTGTAGAGTGTGATTCACAAGATGGGTATAAAGGTCATATGCTCTAGAAAACATCTGAGATGCATATAGTTGATGTTGATGCAAGATAGCGTGATCACATTCATATAAGTATATGATTGATATTTACATGTATTGTATGTATACATATAAAGAGTATTTCAGAAAGCATTGATATATGATAACATGATTCTATATACATGAGTACGTGATTGATAATAGTATGTGAATAGAAATAATATTTTATATTACCGATTTGATGATATTTCAATGAAATAAAAGAAAGATAACTATATTAAGTGCCCAAACCAAACTGGCAAAGAATGAATAGGAAAGTAGAAAGATAGTTGAGTTGTGCAGCAAAAGCGTGATGGGTTTTGATAAGGCTGTTAATGATATATAGACTTGACACGTATATTATGAATGTATGAAAATATAACTAGTAAACAATACCTGAGATATGTGTGATCATAGTAAAAGGAGTTTTAGTAAATGACATGGTTGACAGCGATATGGAAACTTAATGTTATGATAAAAAATGACTAGGAAGTATATAGTAAAACATAATTTTAAAGTATGTATGTGTGTGGTCAGATAAAAAGATCAGTAACAAGTGACATGTTTGTAAATGGATAAGAAGTATATAGTAACTCAAATTTCGTGAATATTGTATGACCACATAGATAATTCAGGATAATCAAAAAAATAGAAATCAGTATTTAAGTATACGTATGAATGGTAGAAAGACTGGTAGCAGGTAATATGGAAGTAAAAAAATGGATAAGAGTAATATGGTTAATTCTTAATTTAGTAATTAAGAAAATAAAGATTTACCCTTCATGTGATAAATGTTAAGTTTTGGTAATAAGTAACCTGTTTTTATAATGAATAAGAACCATAGAACTAATTCAGACTTTATAGATATTTAAATGGCCTTATAAGTAACCAGGTTAATACGGAAACAGAATTAAGTTTTGGGCATTTGACGCTAAAAAAAAAATGAGCATAGTTACTTACTGAGTCTTATGACTCACACCACAACAGTATTTGAGTTTTGCAGGTTGGTGACCTGGTCGGTCAACCACAGACACCAGAAATTGAGGAGTCGGATAGCAGCGTTGCAGTCAGCCAGTCACCAGGTCTTGGGAGGATATGAGTCAAGTTAAATAAGCGTAGTTGTAAAAGAATTGAGTTGTATAAGTTTATTATAAAAGTTTTTGTTTATTCGTATTTTCGGGCACGGAGCCCTGGTTGTATTATGTCTTTGTGTCTGCATCGCATTTTAGTTGGGCCCTTAGATTGCATTGATGATGAGATGCCGGCCTGAGGCCGAGATTTCATGTTTATGTTGTATATGGATGCTGGCTATAGGCTAGGTTGCATGATGTTACGAATACATCATGCCGAAATTTTTCTAGAATCAGAGGCTTATGGAGATAGGTTTAGCCTGTCTCCTGCCGGTAACATTGCTGCTAAGGCGGGATGTTACAAAGATGGTATCAGAGCATAGGTTTATAGAGTGTCGGTGACTGCAGCTGCTAGCTATTCGACTATCTCAGTAAGTATATATTTTATTTAGACCATATCGGTCTTTTCTTATTGTTGGTTTCAGAATGCCTAGGTCAGGATTCGAGGACGAATCCTATATAAGGAGGGGTGAATGTAACGACCCAGGTTATTTTTAGCATTTTACGTTGATTTTATTTTTCACGTGTGATACCGTGTCTGAACGCGGAGATTATTTTTATGGTGTAACTAGAACTTTTTCACGAAATTAGTAATGGGAATATCATTAATTGAAGGGTGAAATTGTTAATTATTAAACTAATAGAAAAATAAATAATTATAATAAAATAAGTTTGTGGGCTAAATTGGAATTTATTGGATCAATGAAGATGAATCTAGATTTTTCATTTTTTTTATTGTAAACACACTCACACGTGTATAGTTTGTTCATCACACACATACACATTTAATTACTTTACACACTCGTGACACACACACCCCCATCTAATTATTGAACACACACACACACGAAACCAGAAAAAAAATTGGGGAAAGTAAAAGGGGGGAGAGTTCGAGAGAGAGACCAGAGGGGTAGGTAACTTTGGCAACTTCCGGCGAGTTTCCGGTGAGTTCGCAACGTCTGATTATCCTGAGAAGATAGAGTAGAGGCTGCGCAGAAAACAGAAGCAGATGAGGAGCAGAACAGAGAACAAGAGAGCATATTGGAGGAAGAATAAAAGTAATAAAAAAAAAGCGAGAAGCCCTAATTTCGATCCCAATAGCTTCCTAAGGCTCTAAGATGCATAAGGAAAACCAAATCAGGTACGCAGAAACAGAGAAGATAGGGAAAAAAAAAAAAGGGGGAAAATGCAGGAAGAATAAGAAGCTGAGGGGGTTCAAATTTGGGAGTTGATTTCGTTTATGGAGTTAATTAGTAAGTACATTGTGCCTATGAATTCCTTGAGTTTGATTTGACTTTGTTACTTGGGTGTGGATTAAATTTCTGAAATTGACTTTGTTAATGAAATATATATATATATTATATATATATATATATATAGTAAAATAGACTTGGTTAATGATATAAATTTGGAGAAAATTTTTAAGAATAAAGAAATTGTAGAATTTGGGGAAATTAGGCAATAAGCCCTAGATAATTTAGGGAAATTTTTGAATGAAGAATATGGTTGCAATTGGATACATTGAGTGTACGGTAGGTAACTTGAAGAAAGGAATTTGAATGTTTTTTTTTGTATTGTGCTGAATCGAGTTCTTTTTAGGGTTTATAAGTTGTAACAAAGGGTTTGGTGTTTTACACTAACAAGGTTTTACAAGATGAACGATATAGGTAATATTGGATTTGCTTGTAGCATATTTGTAATTTAGCTTAAAATAGGACACATATGATATGACATATAGAAATACTTTGCAAGAAATATTTGATTGCAGCTTTATGACATTTCTGGTGTAAATTGGTGGTCAAAATTGCATCCTACATTTGTATTTTATTTGGTATATGACATAGTGCGGGAAAAAAAAAAAAAAAAAAAGAAGGAAGGAAATTTGAGTTTTAGATTTTTATCCTATGGGACATTTGAGACTAGGCCACACTAGAGTTTGTTCAGCTGCTCCAAATAGAACATGGTTGTACAATTGTCTTCTATTTTTTTTACAGTTTCCCCACTCTAGTTACAATAAGGTTTATTGTTTTCAGAGTTGAATGCTTGCATTTTACGCTAACGAACTACCTTGGGGGTTGGGTGCTTAATTCTTAGTTTTTCTTGCTTACTGGCTTATAGAAAAACACCATACCAAATGAATTTTGGCACATTTAAAGAACAGTCTTAAGATACACGATCATATACTAAATGGCTAAACCTGCTATAGAATTAAAGAATGTTTAGCGTGACATGGATGGATCCCTTTTATTTAAAGTAATTGGTATTTTATTAATCATGATATTTTACTGAAAGTAGTAATAATGCTGAGATGCTGATTTGCTTCTTTAGGAATGGAAATAAATTGAAAGATTTTAACATTATTATTAGGGTAAATGATTATTTTCAGTGTATTGCAATCTAGGAATAGTTTATCTCCGAATAATTTGTAAGATTTTGTTTGAACTTAATGAATGTCGTTTGTTTATTTCAGAATTATAGTCCTAATATGTACTTATGTTCAACATGAATAAAAGCCTATTAGTTGTATGGGTGTGTATATGGTAAGTATGTAAAATGAAAAGTAAGTTTAAACCCAATGCTGCAAACACTTTAAGTTAGCTAGTCATGTTATAGTCATGCATGAAAAATATATATTTAGGTAGTTATAGATTAAAAATAAGTGCATAAGAAAGTGTGGTTGTAATTAGTATAAGCATAGAAAATATATATGCATGACTATGCATTATGATTTATATAAACTGAGTTGAAATTAAGAATAATTTTGAAATTCAAGAGTTTTAAAGAAAAGTTTCAAAGTTTTCTTTTGAAAGAAAGAAATTTATTTCAGAAAATATTTTTACATTTTTGAGACATAGTGTACGGTTTATGTTTTCGGGGCATGAGGTAAAAACTCACCCCAGTATGTAACTTGAGATTCAGTTGGAATTGACGGATATCATATGGATTCGGGATTTGGGATTTGACCCATCCCAGCTGTACACTAATTGGAATTGACGGATTTAGACACATGTGCACATGTGGAGGACTGGGGGGACGCTCCTAGATCCTCAGCGCTCAGATGGTACATTCTTGGGCGGAGATGCGCCTTCGGGCGGAGATGCGCCTACGGGCGGAGATGCGCCTTCGGGCGGAGATGCGCCTACGGGCGGAGATTTGGTTTTCAGAAAAAAGGATTTCAGTTTTCAGATTTTCAGTAAACAGTTTTCAGAAACAAGACTTTAAGAAACAGTTTCCAGAAACTAGAGTTTTAAAGCATGTTTCCAGCAACCTAGTTTTATAAAAAGATTTTCAGACAGTTTCAGAAAAGAGTTTTCAAAAGGAGTTTTTCAGAAAAAGTTTTTAAGAAGTATTTTATAGAAAGCATAACATGTTAAAGCATATTATAGTTTACAAGTCATGTATATGAATCATACATTTGGAGATCATTGGGAAGTGCATATTGTTGATAATTATGCATAATAGCATGTATATTATTGTGTAAGTGTTTCAGAAAAGATTTTAAAGTAATAGTTCATAAAAGCATGACATATTGTGTAGAGTGTGATTCACAAGATGGGTATAAAGGTCATATGCTCTAGAAAACATCTGAGATGCATATAGTTGATGTTGATGCAAGATAGCGTGATCACATTCATATAAGTATATGATTGATATTTACATGTATTGTATGTATACATATAAAGAGTATTTCAGAAAGCATTGATATATGATAACATGATTCTATATACATGAGTACGTGATTGATAATAGTATGTGAATAGAAATAATATTTTATATTACCGATTTGATGATATTTCAATGAAATAAAAGAAAGATAACTATATAAGTGCCCAAACCAAACTGGCAAAGAATGAATAGGAAAGTAGAAAGATAGTTGAGTTGTGCAGCAAAAGCGTGATGGGTTTTGATAAGGCTGTTAATGATATATAGACTTGACACGTATATTATGAATGTATGAAAATATAACTAGTAAACAATACCTGAGATATGTGTGATCATAGTAAAAGGAGTTTTAGTAAATGACATGGTGACAGCGATATGGAAACTTAATGTTATGATAAAAAATGACTAGGAAGTATATAGTAAAACATAATTTTAAAGTATGTATGTGTGTGGTCAGATAAAAAGATCAGTAACAAGTGACATGTTTGTAAATGGATAAGAAGTATATAGTAACTCAAATTTCGTGAATATTGTATGACCACATAGATAATTCAGGATAATCAAAAAAATAGAAATCAGTATTTAAGTATACGTATGAATGGTAGAAAGACTGGTAGCAGGTAATATGGAAGTAAAAAAATGGATAAGAGTAATATGGTTAATTCTTAATTTAGTAATTAAGAAAATAAAGATTTACCCTTCATGTGATAAATGTTAAGTTTTGGTAATAAGTAACCTGTTTTTATAATGAATAAGAACCATAGAACTAATTCAGACTTTAGATATTTAAATGGCCTTATAAGTAACCAGGTTAATACGGAAACAGAATAAGTTTTGGGCATTTGACGCTAAAAAAAAAATGAGCATAGTTACTTACTGAGTCTTATGACTCACACCACAACAGTGTTTGAGTTTTGCAGGTTGGTGACCTGGTCGGTCAACCACAGACACCAGAAATTGAGGAGCCGGATAGCAGCGTTGCAGTCAGCCAGTCACCAGGTCTTGGGAGGATATGAGTCAAGTTAAATAAGCGTAGTTGTAAAAGAATTGAGTTGTATAAGTTTATTATAAAAGTTTTTGTTTATTCGTATTTTCGGGCACGGAGCCCTGGTTGTATTATGTCTTTGTGTCTGCATCGCATTTTAGTTGGGCCCTTAGATTGCATTGATGATGAGATGCCGGCCTGAGGCCGAGATTTTATGTTTATGTTGTATATGGATGCTGACTATAGGCTAGGTTGCATGATGTTACGCTTACATCATGCCGAAATTTTTCTAGAATCAGAGGCTTATGGAGATAGGTTTAGCCTGTCTCCTGCCGGTAACATTGCTGCTAAGGCGGGATGTTACATAGACATGAAGTTCACTCCTTCCTGCGAGAAGTAGATGAATATCTTTCTTAAGGGTTTATTCGGTACTTGAACGATTTGAGCGCTCAAGTCTTTCTATTATGAACAGAAAGATTAATATTCATAATAGTTATGAATAAATCGTTCATTAGAGAATCAATGGTACTTAAGGTAAAAATAATTAGAGGGGTATAACGAACATTATGACCCGGCTTTAATTACAAGAAACTCGTGAAGGATTAATTTGTATGTAATGACTATATCGATGGACAACGACTTAGTTCGACTTAATATTTCATCTGCGGTTGCGAGAGTGCAACTTCGGGTTTTTAGTGGAATAACCCGGAGTTAATAATTCAGAATATCTAATTAAGAGCTTAATTAATATTTCGAGATTATTGGAGCTCGGAACCGTAGGTCCATTTGGTCCCGTGCTAGCTCGATTTACTATAGAGGATTTAATATAATTGGATAGTCTAATTATATACTCACAAAAGAATAAATATAATTAATATGATTAATAATATTAATTATGTCACACTTGAAACTATACATTAAAAGTTAATGTATGGTATTAATAATTATATGATAATTATTAAATATAAAATATTGAATTATATATATGATATAATTTAATAAGGCTAAGATTGTAATTTCTATATTATGGGTTTTGGAACCCTTGATTTAATTTTGGTAGTAATGACTTTCAAAATATTAATCTTATATTAATTTGTAACATATATTGACTTTATGGAAAGTAAATAATATTGTTACAAAATTAATGAAGAAATAAAGGGCATGACCGAATTCCTTGATGTATAAGGAATATGATTTGTTTATTTTGGAAATAAAATTTAATCAAAAAATCCTAGCCTTGGCGAATTCCTTGGTGTATAAGGAATATGATTTGTTTATTTTGGAAACAAAATTTAATCAAAAAATCCTAGCCTTGGCCGAATTCAACGTTAGGGAGGGGATTGGTTGTTTTGTTTAAGTGAAACAAAATTGACCTAAGTATAAAAGGAAAACTTGATTTTCTTTTGAATAGAGCTCTCATTCCAAACCTTAGCCACCTTCTTTTTCTTCTTAATTCTCTCAAAAGTTGAGAAACTTTTTTGTCGAACGAGAATAAGAAAAATATTATTAGTGTGTGATTTAATCTCTAAAACGTTTAGGGATTTGTTTGTGTGTGTAGCCCACACTACTTTCCGTTGGTAACGAGATATAGCTCGGAAGATCTTGTGGCATTGAACAAAACATATTATTCTTTTCATCTCCATCTCACGGCATTGGGACAATTTTACCCAATGCCGTGAATCACTTGGTTGATTCGGGACTCAATTTGTTTCGTTTTAATTCGAGACTTTGGGAAACACCTTGGGGACTTTTTGGGGCTGAGTTAGGATTGTTTTTTAGTGGAAAATTCAGACCTAAAACGCTACAGCAGGTCACACAAATCAGGGGCTGGTTTAGGTGCAGTACGCGTGTGTAACGGGTGTAAAACAGTCCAATAATTCATTGCAGTTTGGGGGCCGTTCGGGGATTATTTCATGCGTATTCTAGGGCTGAGATCTTGTTCGAAACAGAAGCAAAACTTCAGTATAAGTGCATGTTCCATTCGGCTTTAAGGAAGGGAAGGTAGAAAAATTTTTCAAGGTCGATCCGTGTGCCTAATCGCTTCCGCTGCGCGAGGAAAGCGTTTCCTACAGTGACTCCACACAATATTATTCTAATGATGAATTGATTCCCTTATATATGTGTAATAAATTAAATTGCTAACCTAGAACACGAAGATCTGCAAAAGCTTCTATCGATGGTCAGATGCAAACACCCAGTATAACCCAATTAACCATATGTTTGTTGGACAATTATGACCCATAGCATCACTATTGTACAGATCATGGTGTTGTTGTAAAAATTAACTATGTGACAAAGGAAATTGCTCTTTTATCATTTGAAATTAGATTACCAAGATGTATAAATGATAAAAGGTCCATATGATTAGTTCCGGATTGAGATGATATGAGACAGTATCAATCCACGAAGGTTTAATCATTAAATGTCCCTAATCATAGTATTATCGAGATTGGAGATCGATAATGCAAAATAGACTAGTATTACATTTGTGCGCGTTGTGAGGACATAACGACATAGTTATCATATATTTGGGTATAAGATACTCATGCAAGTGTAATAGGAGGTTGTGTTTACCGATGGTACGTAAACAGCTTCTCTCTGGATAGACCCCTCGGAATTCCATTGGTAGTATGACTATGTGTCTATGGAAGTCCGAATCAGGGTAGATGTATTTGGTCTTAACCTGAGACTTGCACCGCTAATACTTGCGACAATCAATATGCTTTGGTTTTGGTCGTCCAGGGCTTTAACAGGTTCTGTGTACGCCTCTTCTGGGTATATTGAGAATCATAATGTATTGGGTGTCATGTCAAGACAGAAGTATTACTCCAGTAATAGTGGAGATGATGATCACGTAGGATACGGAACTGGTTCTCTTTTGTACTGCAGTCATCGGGATAATATGACTAGGTCATGATTATCCGATTATAGTGACTAGTTACCAGAGATCTGATATGTGCTTCCTACGGGGCATATATAATTCCAGCCCCAGGCCTTGCACGTGACATCCGATACTGGATCGTAATACGCAATACTACGTATACTACACCTGATATAGATCACTTATTCCTATAAGAATATTTCTGGAGAATTGGGTAGGCACGATGCTTTGCTAGAAGCCAACCATGTCTTGTAAATCGGTAAAAACGTACTACTAGGTACGTACGTGTTCGGATAGTCCGACGACCGGATTTACTGCCAACATATCCGGGGATCTCATGGGTCGCTTCCCGAAGATTCATCGATGACGTATGACTCGCACTTTATTAATCTGGGATTAATTAGATGAGAGAGAAAATTAATCTGGGATTAATTACGGAGATATTTTATCTGGGATAAAATATTATTTAAAAACAGAGAATGATTAATTTTGAATTAATTGATGAAATAATATATTCGATATATTATACGAAATTGGATTACGACACGGAATTAAAATTAGATTTTAATTCGGGTAAACGAGTTAATTTAGAATTAATTCGCTAGCGACGTGAATAGTAATTTTGCTAGGCATGATTATTTAATTAAATTTGATTTAATTGCGTCGCAAAGGAAAATTCATTAATTCAGAATTAGCGAACCCGAGCCCGGGACTGTTTGCGGGCCCACTCGCATTGCGAATTCAAGTGCGGCCCACAAGTCACATCAAGCGTCAAATCATTAGTCACTTTGATTGATGTGATGTCTAGTCACTTTTGAGTGATTGATAGAGGTGGTTGAATGGCTTTAATGCCTTGTACTTTTGGAAAGTGTAATATGGTATTAGTTTTTTGAAATCTAATACACACCACACTTGACATTTTTTTCTCTCCTCTCCTCTCCATCTTTCGGCCAAGGGCATTTTTCTTCTCTTATTTTTGGCAAATGCCATGAATAACAAGAAGAGAAGTAGAAATTTTGTTGGATCAAATTGGGCTCAAAACCATATCCATAAAGTCCAAATATAACTAATGGACTTTTAAAATTTTAATTGGTCCTAATGGGCCTAAATTGGTTTCTTGGCAAATAAGGGTGATTCCTTAAATGGGCTTTGGTATTTGGGTTTGACCCATATTGACCAAAAGTCAATGCCTTATGAAATTAATTAAAAGCCCATTGGACTTTAATTAAATTAACATTGGATGTTAATCGGGCTTTGAGACTCGTAACGATTTGATTTTGAATATTTATTTTGGAATTAAATAAGTGAATTAGTATTAAATACAAATTAAATTGGATTTAATGTTGTAGTTTAATATAATTCAAGAATTCGTACTTTGACTACTAATTCATAAAACGAGTCGGACTCGCACAAAATCAAATCGTTGTTTCAACATTGGATGGTCATTAATGTCAGATTAATTAATTGGATTTGATTGATTGATAACATGCTTGTGTGAATACATGGATGCGATGTATGAATAATGTATATCAGATGGATATTAGATGGGTGATGGCAATTTTGGAAATTATTGTAATAAATTTAGAATTTATTAAATTGGACTTGCGTGTCCAGCCTTCTTGACTCTTTGTATTTCTCTTCTTACATATTCCCCTCAATGTAAATGAGGTTTCTTTAGAAGTGTTATGTAATCGGGTAGAAGTAATACTTGTGCTAGCGGGAGAGAGGAAATAGAGAGATTTGTTCTAGGAACAATGTATTTAAGTATCCATCTGCATATCATTATTATATTTTTTTACTTACGCGCCTTATTATGTGTTTAAAATGCATGTTTAAGGGTGTATGATGATGAGACCTTAACAAAGATAATTAATTGGTTGCCAATTACGCGAAAAACCATCACTACATATTAAGCGTTTTTCTTTCCATTGAGTGATTCTTACTGAAGATCCAAGACTGGCACTGGTTTGTTGGCCAAAGTCAAGACCTTTATCCGTCGCGGATGTGTTTGAATCATGAAGGATCTGTTCCATATCGGTGTCTTGTCCAAGTTGTGATTTGTTGGCCAAAGTCAAGATCACTTCTTGTCCATCGACATCGATTACGAAGCTTTCCACGGTCAATGAGTTCCGCTTAACTGGGATCACTAAGTTTGTTGTGCCAAAGCCAAGGCTTAGTTTATTCAGAGGAAAAAGGTTAGGCAATATATTGGATATATTGGCATATATAAGATATATATTTCGGACTTGGATGTCCACCTACTGGATCTAGGAATTGGATGGGATCCAATTGATCTTAGAGATCTACCTAGTTAATTATCATACAATTTGTTGGCCAAAGTCAAGATTATGTGTTATTTAACGGGATCCTAGCCTACTAGGAAACAAGGTTTCCCGATTACTCCACAGAGGGTTAGTGGCTCGTCGAAAAATAGTGGGAGGCAAGTATTAAATTTGCAATATTCGTTTAATTACTTACCAATACGCGCTCATTTCAATTTTTTATCGTTACATTAATATATTAGTTGGACTAATATTTAATCGTTGTTTTAATTAAACTGTTGGACTGTATTCAAACTATTTCAATTAATAGTTGATTTTATAATTGGATTATAGTAATCAATATAATTGAATTTAACCAATTGAATTATAGTTGATTATATAGTTAGACTATAGTAATCATTATATTTAATAGTACCTAAAATCGTTGATTGAATAGTTAGACTATAGCAATCAAGATAATTGAAAGATTAATGTTTAAAACATAATCCTGGGTGAAAATATTTTTTAAATGGCATTAATTTTCAAATTGGGAATAAAATCTCAGGATAGTCCTGGAAACTGAGAAGTTACTCTATTTGATAGAATAACATCTTGGGCCTAAGCCCAAAGTTGAGCTAATAGTAGAGCATGATCTTTGGAAGATTCATGTGATGATAACTTTAATGCTTAATCCATTATGCTTGCCAAATAGACTCCTTAATTTCTTAATTAGAACTAAGGATTAGATCCTTATAGTATGATAATGAAATTGAAGGATCTTCATAGATCTATCCTTAGATCTTAGAACTACCAAATTGCAATAGTAAACTCTTGGAGAGTTAATAGCTATGCTTGTAGGCACTGTATTTTTGCATATAAGCCCGATGATGAGTCTCGTATGGAGACACTACCTCTTTAGTTGTGAAAGCCGCGGGAAACAGACGTTGGAAGGGTAAAGTTGGAAATTAGCATTTTGTCAGATTTAACTCGCTTGTTTCGCTTCGGGTTCGCTTGTTGGACCTCTGTTTTTAAACACACCAAGCCCAATCCAAAATAATTAAAACATTTAAAATACATGTCACAAATTAAATTAAATTAAATTAAAGCTAATTAATTAAATTAAAATACAATTGAAATCAAATTAAATAACTAATTAAATTGAAATTAAATGAAATTAAATTAAATCTAAATTAATATCTAATTAAATAAAATTCCTAATTAAAATAAATTCTAATTCAAAAATTAAATAGATCATTTCCAAGAAAATCCTAAACCTAGCTCACGCCACCTTTCACAAAAGCCACCTGCATACTGCCCATTTACACAGCGGACCACTCTCTAAAAGCCAAATCTAAGCTTCACGTGAACAAACCCTAGCAAGATACCCACGCCTCTCTCTCCTCATTCACTCCTCGGCAATCAACATAACCAATCTAAATACAAAGCTTCACAGCTCTTGACTCTTCTGGACGGAAACCAAAACACCAAAAAAAAAACCCTATGTAGCCGGCTCTCATTCACTCCTTCATGCAAATAAGCCAGACCTGCCGAGGAACCCAACCAAATTGACAAAAAACCTTAAAGCCCCATCCTCGCAGTAACGTAAGCAATAAGCCTTAAGCCTCCACTAAATCGACAAAGACACAAAACACAAACCATCTCCTCTACACGCCTAAAACTGCCCTCAAGCCAGTCCATATAGCCTTCACTTTCGCACACTTTGACCACATTGAAGCCATCGCCAATCACAAGTCAAGCAGCCACCCACAAACCCTCCATTACACGACCACTCAGGCAAAATCACTCAGCGCACGCTCACATCCCCCACTCAGCACACACGCTCACGTACCTAACCCTCACTTAGCACACACGCTCATGTCCTTCACTCAATCCACGCTTGCCTCTTCATCAAACACTCACAATTCTTCATCAACACTCACGTCAACCCTACTGCCTTCAGCGTAGCCAATTCATCAAATCCACGTTAGCAGCCCTCACCGAATCTCACAGCCCATGCACAACATTGCTCAACGCCACCTGCACCTTTACTTTACCCCTAACCTAATCGACCAAACACATAAACAAACTACGCCAAATACCCTCACGTTACTGCCCCTGAAACCAACCAACCTTAACGCCCGAAACCAGCCCCTTTACACCCTAAAAAACTGGCCCGAAACCCTTCCAAAACTGCCCAGTAAAACTGCCATAAAACTGCCTAAAATAGTCCCGTATTTACCATAAAACTGCACCAAAAAATACCCTTAAACAGCAGTAAAACGGAGTGAAAATAGCAGCCCAAACAGCGAAAAAGCGAGGAAAAACGTTGGATTAGTGAACCAGAAAAGTTACGGAACATCAACCCTTCCGACGGCCGTGTAACACGCTTTCGAGAGACGACAAAAGAGGTTAGACCTGAGGGCACCTTTTTATTTATTACCTTTCATTTATTTTTGTTTATTTTAATACATTATCGCATGAGAGTCGTTTGTTGAGGCATGATGTGAGTGTTGGATGAGCAGAATGTGTGTTCCCTTTTGTGGTATATCGGATGGAAAACCGGACGTAAATTCCGTAGCCGAATCCGAATGGACGGTAGTACGGTTTGTACTCGGGATACAGTGCCACGTACCACTTGAGAGACACATATTTCGTTTCATCTAACCATGTATTTGAGCATGATGTAGTTAGTAGATTATTTATTAGTTATTTAAGAATGATTTAGCCTAGTTTATTGTTTATTTTCATGCATGATTATGTTATTTTATGCATGATATTTTGTTTAGTTTATGTTTATGATTAAATGGTTATTTGTTTATTTTGGTTTAATGGTTCAACATGCTCGTTGTGTGATATTGTGTGTTTGCCGTTTAATGACTTACTTTCCAAGCATGCAAACTTAGATTAGGAGTTACTTTGATGAATGCATATTAGATCTAAGTTATTCTTGAGCATATATATTGCGCAGATTCAGTTAATTCATTGCAAAAATCATATCGTTATAGGTGGCATAAGTAAGGGACCATTCCGAACCCAACGGTTTGAGGTCTTCCATTGCGAGGGGTGAGTGCGGCCTTAAACTATTTTCCCGGTTCACACCGGGTGGCGACTCCATTTTATTTCTCCGGTTTAGTTCCCCGCGAGCTATTCCGTACTCCCAACTAGGCCGCGAGTCTAGAACAGCGTCGCCGATTTCTATGCCCTGCAGTCTGGCGACTTTACTGGGGATATAGAGAATTGGCCCTGAAATAATGTATTGTAGTGATTGTGATTTGTGCTTTAGTTAATTGCGTCTACCGTGGGTTGAAAAGGGTTTAATCAAAGGCACTTTTAAGGCTAGGTAATGGTTTGGTGTCTTCCTTCACTCACTACCTTTCTACAAGGAAAAGCTGTGAATGCACCTAGATAATCATGTACTAGTAGCCTACCGTGATGGACTAATTTGGAGGACTCGTTGTTTATTCTTGTCACCAAGAAATAAGAGCCTAAGGGGCTTGGGGTACTTAAGAGAACCTCGCTCCACCCTCCCTCTGGGGAATCTACAACGGGAAATCCATTTGACAGTCAGTCACACACCATAACTCGTTGGCACGTACCTTTCAGTATAAAAAAGGTGCGCTCACTTGGTCGCTCGAACCCTTGAGTGGGGAGTCCTAGTTGTGGGCAATCCTTTGTCAGCGAGAGCCTTTGTCCGCACTCCCGAAAACCCACATGTGAACCATAGTTGTGTGACCTATAGGAGCCACTCCTTTATGGTTTTGATAACCACATGCATATTATATCTCATACATCGCACACATCTCATGCATCTCATGCATACATGCATCATGTTAACCCCCTTGTCTTAAAAACCATCATAGATATCCGTTGGGTTAGAGAAGGAAAAAAATATTTGTCAAAGAAGAGTTTACCAAACATAGATATCGTGGAAAAGGAAACCGAGGAACATAGAACTTTACGGCAAGGATAGAAAGACCATGGTGGGTCCAAAAAAATACAAAAAAAAAAGAAAAAAAGAGAGAAAAAGAAAAAAAAAGAAGAAGTTCAAGATGAAAAGAAAAAAGAGAGAGACAAAAAAGAAAGAAAACCATACCACATTGAGCACAGAAAAGCAACTGCAGGCATAATTGAGACATCTAGGTTGGTTTGACCCATCGATCCCGATTTTTTGATGAAATCATTGAGTTAGCTTACCTGTGGATGAATCCTAAAAGGAACCTTTGCACACACACACTTTGAGTCTGGCTTAGATAATTTATTCAAAGACTTGGATTTGAGTTGCATTGAATGTTTTGAAGGTTCTCTGGTTTCAATACTGGGCATTCTTTGAGGACGATAATATGTGTAGCTATTGGGACTATTTCATAGCATGTGATATAGCATGATGATATAGAAGGCCCCACCATGTGGTTCATCTTGACCAAGTGCAAACAGTGAAAAGTAGAAAGCTAAATCAAGACTGGGGGTGACCATTCTACCACCTCGTAAATAAGGGAAACAACGAGATCTTGAGCCATGAGACAAAAGAAAACTGAGCAATCACCAGAAGAGAATTGACAGAAAGAAACCATAAGCAGACCCAGGGGGTAACCGAAGAACATCTATAGACAAAGGGTGCCGAATAGCACAAAGAAGACCTAACCCATCGGAATAGGAAATTCATTCATGCATGCATGCATACACATAGCATATTTTGCATTCTTTTTTGTGTTTGTCTTGTTTTGTATTCACAGGTTAAAAAAAAAAAAGATAAAGTGGCAAATGCAAGCCAACCAGAAACAGCAACATAGCAGCATCAGTTTTGGGGATGAGTCCCAGGGTAGAGGCCCACATCGTCAGAGTGTTGGAATGAATCCAGGAATGAATCCTAGGGTCGAGGCCTGCATTATCATCAGTTTCAGGAATGAATCTCAAGGGGTGAAGCCCGTATTATCAGCAGTTTTCGAGAATAAATCCCACAGGGTCGAGGCCCACATTATCATCAGTTTCAGGAATGAATCCCAAGGGGCGAGGCCCGTATTATCATCAGTTTTTGAGAATGAATCCCAGAGGGTTGAGGCCTACATTATCACCAGTTTCGGGAATGAAGCCCAGGGAATAAAGCCCACATTCAGCACGGTTCGGGAATGGACCACCTCACAACACAGTTCAGGAATGGACCATCACATCAGTATCAGCTTGGGGGTGAGTCCCACATCAGTATCGGTTCGGGGACGAGGCCCACATCAGTATCAACTTGGGGGTGAGTCCCACATCAGTATCAGTATGGGGGCGAGGCCTATATCAGTATCAGTATGGGGCGAGGCCCATGTCAGTATTAGTTTGGGGTGAGGCCCATATCAGTATCAGTCTGAGGGTGAGGCCCATATTAGCATCAGTATCAGCATGGGGGCGAGGCCCATATCAGTATCAGTTGGGGGCGAGGCCCACATCAGTATCAGTTCAGGGGTGAGGCCCACATCAGTATCAGTTTAGGGTTGAGGCCCACATCGGTATCAGTTTCGGGAATGAGTCCCAGGGTTGAGGCCCATATCATTATTGGTTTCAGGGATGAGTCTCAGGGTTGAGGCCCGCATCAGTATTGGTTTCAGAGATGAGTCCCAGAGCCGAGGCCCAAATCAGCATCAGTCTGGGGACGAGGCCCACATCAATATCAGTTTTGAGGGCGAGGCCCACATCAGTACCAGTTTAGGGTCGAGGCCCATATCAGTATTAGTTTTAGGGATGAGTCCCAGGGTTAAGGCCCACACATCATCAGAAAGCCGAGAATTGCACTCCAAGAATGGAGCACAGTCCGAGAATAAACAAGCCGGGAATGACACTCCGAGAATGGAGCACAGTTCGAAAATGAACAAGCCGAGAATGCTACTCCGTGAATGGAACACAGTTTGAGAATGAACAAGCTAGGTATGGAACTCTGGGGGTGAGGCCCACATCAGTATCAGTTTGGGGCGAGGCCCGCATCAGTGTCAGTTTGGGGCGAGGCCCACATCAGTATCAGTTTGGGGCGAGGCCCACATCAGTATCAACATGGAGGCGAGGCCCACATCAGTGTCAACTTGGGGGTGAGGCCCACATCAGTTTTAGTTTGGGGTCGAGGCCCATATCGGTATTCGTTTGGGGATGAGTCCCAGGGTTGAGGCCCACATCAGTCTCGGGTCGAGGTGCCCACTACATCATCAGTTCGAGGGCGAGGTCCCTACTGTCAGCGGTGTTGGGTAGAGGTGCCCCCGTTGTCGGTTATAGTTTCGGGTCGAGGTGCCCACTACATCATCAGTTCGAGGGCGAGGTCTCTATTGTCAGCGGTGTTGGGTCGAGGTGCCCAGGGTGGAGGTGCCCCCATTGTCGGTTGTAGTTCCGGGTCGAGTTACCCAGGGTCGAGGTGCCCACTACATCATCAGTTCGAGGGCGAGGTCCCTATTGTCAGCGGTGTTGGGTCGAGGTGCCCCCGTTGTCGGTTGTAGTTCCGGGATGCGTCCCAAGGTCGAGGTCCCACTACATCATCATCACAGTTCACATTCGGTGGTTCTGGAACAAAGCCCAGAGGTCGAGGCACCTCGCCACCATATCAATTCAGTTCAAAACAACAGGCAAGTCAGGTGGCAGCTGGCGAGCCAGGAATTCATTCATCATCACTTTTAGTATGTGTCCCAAGGTTGAGGGCCCACACATCTGTTGCAGTTTCGGGATGCGTCCCAGGGTCGAGGGCCCACTGCATCATCAGCATAGCTCACATTCGGTGGTTCGGGAACAAAGCCCAGGGGTCGAGGCACCTCACCACCATATCAACTCAGTTTGAAGTAGCGGGCAAACCAGGTGGCAGCTGGCGAGCCAGGTAAGTGAAAATGCATTGCACGTACTTTGATAGGATTGTCACTGTTACACATTACACAAGTCCCATCAAAGTGGGGGCGACTGTAGGCATTGCATTTTTACATATAAGCCCGATGATGAGTCTCGTATGGAGATACTACCTCTTTAGTTGTGAAAGCCGCGGGAAACGGACGTTGGAAGGGTAAAGTTGGAAATTAGCATTTTGTCAGATTTAACTCGCTTGTTTCGCTTCGGGTTCGCTTGTTGGACCTCTATTTTTAAACACACCAAGCCCAATCCAAAATAATTAAAACATTTAAAATACATGTCACAAATTAAATTAAATTAAATTAAAGCTACTTCAATTAAATTAAATTAAAATACATTTGAAATCAAATTAAATAACTAATTAAATTGAAATTAAATGAAATTAAATTAAATCTAAATTAATATCTAATTAAATAAAATTCCTAATTAAAATAAATTCTAATTCCAAAATTAAATAGATCATTTCCAAGAAAATCCTAAACCTAGCTCACGCCACCTTTCACAAAAGCCACCTGCCTACTGCCCATTTACACATCGGACCACTCTCTAAATGCCAACCCTAAGCTTCACGTGAACAAACCCTAGCAAGATACCCATGCCTCTCTCTCCTCATTCACTCCTCGGCAATCAACATAACAATCTAAACACAAAGCTTCACAGCTCTTGACTCTTCTGGACGGCAACCAAAACACCAAAAAAAAACCCTAAGTAGTCGGCCCTCATTCACTCCTTCACGCAAATAAGCCAGACCTGCCGAGGAACCCAACCAAATTGACAACAAACCTTAAAGCCCCCTCATCACAGAATAGTAAGCAATAAGCCTTAAGCCTCCACTAAATCGACAAAGACACAAAACACAAACCATCTCCTCTGCCCGCCTAAAACTGTCCTCAAGCCAGTCCATATAGCATTCACTTTCGCACACTTTGACCACATTGAAGCCATCGCCAATCACAAGTCAAGCAGCCACCCACAAACCCTCCATTACACGACCACTCACGCAAGATCACTCAGGGCACGCTCCCGTCCTCCACTCAGCACACACGCTTACGCACCTAACCCTCACTCAGCACACACGCTCATGTCCTTCACTCAATCCATGCTTGTCTCTTCATCAAACACTCACAATTCTTCATCAACACTCACGTCAACCCTACTGCCTTCAGTGTAGCCAATTCATCAAATCCACGTTAGCAGCCCTCACCGATTCTCACAGCCCACACACAACATTGCTCAACGCCACCCGCACCCTTACTTCACGCCTAACCTAACCGATCAAACACATAAACAAACTGCGCCAAATACCCTCACGTTACTGCCCCTGAAACCAACCCAACCTTAACGCCTGAAACCAGCCCCTTTACACCCTAAAAAACTGGCCAGACACCCTTCTAAAACTGCCCAGTAAAATTGCCCTAAAACAGTCTCGTATTTGCCATAAAACTGCACCAAAAAATACCCTTAAAACAATAGCAAAACGGAGTGAAAACAACAGCCCAAACAGTGAAACAGCGATGAAAAATGTTGGATTAGTGAACCAGAAAAGTTGCGGAACATCAACCCTTCCGACGGCCGTGTAACGCGCTTTCGAGAGACGACAAAAGAGGTTAGACCTGAGGGCACCTTTTTATTTATTACCTTTCGTTTATTTTTGTTTATTTTAATACATTATCGTATGAGAGTCGTTTGTTGAGGCATGATGTGAATGTTGGATGAGCGGAATGTGTGTTCCCTTTTGTGGTATATCAGATGGAAACTCGGACGTAAATTCCGTAGCCGAATCTAAATGGATGGTAGAGCGGTTTGTACTCGGGATACAGTGACACGTACCACTTGAGAGACACATATTTTGTTTCATCCAACCATGTATTTAAGCATGATGTAGTTAGTAGATTATTTATTGGTTATTTAAGCATGATTTAGCCTAGTTTATTGTTATTTTCAAGCGTGATTATGTTATTTTATGCATGATATTTTGTTTAGTTTATGTTTATGATTAAATGGTTATTTGTTTATTTTGGTTTAATGGTTCAACATGCTCGTTGTGTGATATTGTGTGTTTGCCATTTAATTACTTACTTTCCAAGCATGCAAACTTAGATTGGGAGTTACTTTGATGAATGCATATTAGATCTAAGTTATTCTTGAGCATATATATTGCGTAGATTCGGTTAATTCATTGCATAAATCATATCCTTACAAGTGGCATAAGTAAGAGACCATTCCGAACCCAACGGTTTGAGGTCTTCCTTTGCGAGGGGTGAGTACGGCCTTAAACTATTCTCCCGGTTCACACCGGGTGGCGACTCCATGTTATTTCTCCGGTTTAGTTCTCCACGAGCTATTCTGTACTCCCAACTAGGCCGCGAGTCTAGAACAGCGTCGCCAATTTCTGTGCCCTACAATGCCTAAGGAGACAAAGCCAAAGTTTGCAACAATGGGCATTTTACTTCGACATTCTTGATGGCCAAGGCTTGGCCAAAGGCTTTTGGGTGTGGATAATGGCAAAGGCAAAATCATAACAGTCTTCTGGAAAGATAAATGACATATCCCAAGATGTCTGCCTAAACTGTGGCAAACGGGGTCACTGGAAGTGTGACTACCGTATGGACAATGCAGATATGAAGGAATTGAAGACGGTGCAAGGCTCCGACTTCAAATATGTTTGTCATAAACATGTTCGCTATTAGTTTTAAAATTGGATTTTGATACTAGAAGTGGTACATAAATATGTACTGGTGTGCAGAATCTGCTGATTAGCAGGATACTGACTTCAGTAGAGATTTATCTACGAATTGGAAACGGGACGAGAGTCGCTGTTTCAACCGTAGAAACCTAAGTTTAGGAACCACCATTTGGGTGTGTACTTAAATTAGGACACTGTTATAATGTAACTAGTTTGACTAGAATTATTATCTATATATCAGGGTTTAACCCGTTGCGGGTATACCTTTATATTCTAGAACACTAAAGTGTTTTATTTTATAAAGATGATATTGAGGTAAACACATTAGATGTGAATAACAGTATTTATATTTTGAATATAAATAAATCTCAAACGTATAACATGACAAACAAAAAGCTCAAACTGAATTATTCAGTTGAAACTTAATTGTGGCATTGTTATCTGGGACACAATTAAACAAGACTCATATATCCACACTTTCAAAGTGTGGATACTAGGACAGATTTGATTCCATTCAAATATTGTCTACAAATCTAGTTTATTAGGCAAAGTGCCTAAAACACCTTTTGCTTGGTAAAAAGTGCAAGTGCCACCGATTTGTTAGCCCTCGTTCATAGTGACGTAAATGGGCCCATGTCTAGTTAGGCTAAAGGTAGTTATGAATGTTTCGTGACCTTTACGGATGTGGCATCGCGTTATAGTTATATGTTTCTTTGGAAACACGAATCGGAAACTTTGATAAATTCAAAGAGTTTCGACACGAAGTAGACAAACAGATCGGCTAAAGTATTATATCGTCACGGTTATACAATGACGAAAATACTTAAGCAATAAGTTTCTCATATATTTGAAAGAGTATAGTATTCTTTCAATGAGGACTCCTCCCGGAACACCTCAGTTTGACGGTGTGTCTGAATGGAGAAATCGAATTTTGTTGGATATGATAAGGTTAATCATGAGTCGCTCTGAGCTACCATTTTCCTTCAAGGGATAAGCTTTAAACAGTGCAAAACTTATTTTGAATAAGGTTCCATGAAAAATTGTTTGACATACTTCATATTAGATATGAACAGGAAAGAAACTGGGTTTTCTCATTCCTGAATATTTGACATACTCATGTTTTTCAATACTTAAATTGTTTACAACATCCTGACGGTTTTTTCATACAAAAATGAGCAAACAAGGTTTGCTAGTTATTCGATCCATGGATGGATTGAAGCAAGCATGTGGTTATTGGAACTGTCATTTTGATGTAATCATAATGGTATATGATTTAATTCAAAACGAAAATGATTCTTGTGTATATAAGAAGGTTAGTGGGAGCGCACTGACAATAAATGTCCTATATAACGATGACATATCATTTCTTGGAAATGATATTCCCATAATACAATCGGTGAAAGCTTAGCTTTCATGAAAATTCTCCGTAGAATTCTTGGGAGAGACAACCTTTATTCTAGGAATAAAGATCTATTGGGATAGATCTAAAGGTTGTTTGCACTCTCCGAGAACTCGTACATTGGAATAAATGTATGCGACCTGGTGTCTCATATACTTTGAGCATACGGAGTCACAATCAGGCTAATCTAAGTGATAGTCACTGGATTGATGTTAAGAACATCCTTAAGTATCTTAGATGATCTAAGGATGCTATCTTATACTTTGGAGAAGGAGAACTTGAAGTGACTGGGTTCACTGCTGCAAGTTTCATAACCGATAAAAACGACTATAAGTCGTAACAACGGTACTATAAAGTTTGAATAATGGAATAGTGAGCTGAAAATCTTCAAAGCAAGATTTTGTTACCGAATAAACAACAAAAGCGGAATATTGATGCAGCTGAGGCAGCAATAAATGCCATTTGGGTCGATAATAAATCTAATTAGATTAGATGTAGTTCTGTTAGCAGATGAGCTAGGCTACATCACAGGCTAAAGAATTAATGGTCTCATCAACGATCCAAATATATACTTCAAATATTCATATGATTCATTCGGATCATACATCGTGGCGATGTGATGATCGAATAAATCGCATCAGATGATAACTTTGCAAATCCGCTGGCGAAAGCCTTTTCACAGCAGAAGTTTGAGCGAACAGTACATAGTTCGGGTGTAGGACACTTGAGTGATTGGCTATAGGCCATGTGGGATATTGTTGGACAGTTATTACCCATAGCATCACAATTTGTACAGATCAATGTGTTGTTGTACAAATTAACTATGTGATAAAGGAAATTACTTTTTTATAATTTTTAATTAGATTACCAAGATGTATAAATGATAAAAGGTCCATATGATTAGTTATGGATTGAGATGATATGAGATAGTATCAATCCACGAAGGTTTAATCATTAAATGTCCCTAGTCGTAGTATTATCGAGATTGGACATCGATAATGCAGAATAGACTAGTATTACACTTGTCATATGAGGGCATAACGACATAGTTCTCATATATTTGGGTATATGATACTCATTCAAGTGTAATAGGAGGTTGTGTTTACCGATGGTACGGAAACAGCTTCTCTCTGGATAGACCCCTCGGAATTCCATTGGTAGTATGAATATGTGTCTATGGAAGTCCGAATCAGGGTAGGTGTATTTGTTCTTAACCCGAGACTTGCACCGCTAATATTCGCGACAATCAATATTCTTTAGTTTTGGTCGTCCAAGGCTTTAACAGGTTCTGTGTACGCCTCTTCTGGGTATATTGAGAATCATAGTGTATTGGGTGTGATGTCAAGACAGAAGTATCACTCCAGTCATAGTGGAGATGATGATCACGTAGGATACAAAACTTGTTCTCTTTTGTACTGCAGTAATCGGGATAATATGACTAGGTCATGATTATCCGATTATAGAGACTAGTTGCCAGAGATCCGATATGTGCTTCGTACGGGGAAGACATAATTCCAGCCCCAGGTCTTGCATGTGACATCCGATACTGGATCGTAATACGCAATACTACGTATATTACGCTTGATATAGATCACTTATTCCTATAAGAATATTTCTGGAGAATTGGGTAGGCACGGTGCTTTGCTAGAAGCCAACCCTGTCTTGTAAATCGGTAAAAACGTAGTACTAGGTACGTACGTGTTCGGATAGTCCGACGACGGGATTTACTGCCAACATATCCGGGGATCTCATGGGTCGCTTCCCGAAGATTCACTGATGACGTATGACTAGCACTTTATTAATCTGGGATTAATTAGATGAGAGAGAAAATTAATCTGGGATTAATTACGGAGATATTTTATCTGGGATAAAATATTATTTAAAGAGAGAGAACGATTAATTTGAATTAATCGATAAAATAATATATTAGATATATTATACGAAATTGGATTTCGACGCGGAATTAAAATTAGATTTTAATTCAGGTAAACGAGTTAATTTAGAATTAATTCGCTAGCGATGTGAATAGTAATTTTACTAGGCATGATTATTTAATTAAATTTGATTTAATTACGTCGCAACGGAAAATTCGTTAATTCGGAATTAGCGAACCCGAGCCCGGGAGTGTTTGCTGGCCCACTCGCATTGCGAATTCAAGTGCGGCCCACAAGTCACATCAAGCGTCAAATCATTAGTCACTTTGATTGATGTGATGTCTAGTCACTTTTGAATGATTGATGGAGGTGGTTGAATGGCTTTAATCCCTTGTACTTTTGGAAAGTGTAAAATGGTATTAGTTTTTTGAAATCTAATACACACCACATTTGACATTTTTTTCTCTCCTCTCCTCTCCATCTTTCGGCCAAGGGCTTTTTTCTTCTCTTATTTTTGGTAAATGTTTTGAACAACAAGAAGAGAAGTAGAAATTGTGTGGCACAAGTTCAAGAGTGCTAGCACACTTTAGGAGTCTTACGAAGGTGATAGGGAAACCCACCCATGGGCATGGAATGCACACCAAGCTTGGAGCTTGAAGAACACAAAATTGGAGCACAAAATTTGGAACAAAACCATGAGTTTCATGGAGTAAAGCTTGAAGATTTTTGTTGTTCCTCGCATAGTAAAAGCCGATCAATGTAAGTATGATTCTGCCATGCTTCTTTGTTGTATTCACACATGTTTCTATACTTGAATTGATCTCGGGACTATAGTAGAAACCCAACAATGTCTTTGTGTAGAAATGGTACAGAGGTACGGCGATGCTGTCCGGGCTCACGGCCCGTTGGGAGTACGGACTAGCCCACGGGGGACTAAATCGGAGAATAAATAGATTCACCCCCAGTGTGAACTGGGAAATGATTTATGGCCGCACTCACCTCTCGCAAGGGAAGACCTCAAACCGTTGGGTTCAGAATGGTCTCTTACTTATGCCAAGTGTAATGAAAGGATTTACGCAATAATATAACCAAGTTTTATGCAACACATGCAAGATAATTTAATCAACACACAAGTTTTCACACCCATAAACGTAAATAAAAATGAAGGCAACTACATAATTCCATAAACATATTAAACAAAGAAGTGCGAAAATGTAAATAAATAATAATAGTAAAAACATTAATAATAAAGAGAAATTATTAAGTGTGTAATGTAAAAGAAATGACCAAAGAGGTAAATGTAATGTAAAAGAAATGACCAAAGAGGTAAACAGGCATAAAATATGATAAAAAGAAGTTTGTTCACTGTATGTACGTTCGTGTAGCGTTCGGAAATACATTCGAACGATACATGATATGATGCATGGTAAAACAAAATGCATTCATTCGAGTAGCGTTCAGAAACAGGTTCGAACGAAAATTACCAAAGTGGTATCTAAAATGACATAAACACGTGTGTGAATATTTCTCAAACGATACGTGGAGTTGTATCCCAAGTACAGACTGCACTACCGTCCATTTGGATTCGGCTATGGAATTTATGTCTGGGTTTCCATTCGATATACCACGAAAAGCAACACTCCAGTATTGACACAATGCATAAATAAATAATGAAATAAAAAGAAACGAATAACAAAGTAATAAAAGAGATGCGACCAAGAGATTTGACCGACATCTATATGGGACCTCGTATACCCGATTGGATATATTTCACATCCAGCCAATCGTATCTCGTCTGGCATGGCAAAATATCATGGTAAGGCTGCCCTTAGGCATTTCCCTCAAATGGGAGACCTTTAATCCAACGTGATTAGCCCATACTCACTAGATAACAATGCATGAGTAAATAAAGAAATAATATGAAACGAATAACAAAATAAGAAAAGAGATGCGACCAAGGCTGACAACTATATGGGACCTCGTATGCCCGATTGTACGTATTTCACATCCGATCATGTATACTTCATCTGGCGCGGCAAAACATCGTGGTAAAAGCTGCCCTTAGGCATTTCCCTCAAATGGAGGACCTTTAATCCAAAGTATTTAGCCCATGCGCACTAAATAGCTATGCATAAATAAATAAAGCAATAACACAGGCAAAGTAACTAATGGAATAATAAAAGAGATGCGACCAAGGCCGACATCTATATTGGACCTCGTATGCTCGATTGAACGTATTTCACATTCAATCAAGTATACTTCGTCCGGCGCGGTAAAACATTTTGGTAAGGGTAGCCCCTAGGCATTTCTCTCAAATGGAGGACCTTTAATCCAATGTAGTTAGCCCATGCGCAGTAAGTAGCAATGCATAAATAAATAAAGCAATAACACATGAAAGTAAATAACAGAATAATAAAAGAGATGCGACCAAGGCCGACATCTATATGGGACCTCATATGCCCGATTGAACATATTTCACATTCAATCAAGTATAGTTCGTCCGGCGCAGCAAAACATCGTGGTAAAGGTAGCCTTTAGGCATTTCCCTCAAATTGAGGACCTTTAATCCAACGTAGTTAGCCCATGCGCACTAAATAGCAATGCATAAATAAATAAAGCAATAACACGTAAAAAGTAAATAACAGAATAGTAAACACAAACAATAAATGAACGCAAAATTAAATATCAAAATTAAACACGTGCTTGAAAGTTTCTCAAGCGGTACGTGGAGTTGTATCCCAAGTACAGACTGCACTACCATCCATTCAGATTTGGCTATGAAATTTATGTCTGGGTTTCCATCCGATATACCACAAGAGATAGCGTGCAATCATTAACCAACATAAATGAAAATAGACGTAAAACATAATGATGCATGCGAGTGATCAACAGTGAATAACTGAAAAGATAAATAGTAAAGGGTGCCCTCAGGTCTTACCTTTTAAGTTGCTTCTCGGTAGTGCGTTACGTCATCGTCGGAAGGGTTAATGTTCCGTCACTTTTCTGGTTCAGTGGTTCAATATTTTCCTTCGCTGTTTCGCTATTTTGAGCCAGAAATTTCTCTGTTTTCTTCGCTGTTTTGGACTGATTTTCAGGGACTGTTTGTGGGTTTTTTTCTAAATATTTTCTGTGATATAGGCCGTTGTTTTAGGGTTATTTTGGGCTGCTCTTTTGGGGATTTTTAGACTGCTTTCTGGTGATTTTTGGGACAGTTTTAGGGGCTATTTTAGGGACTGTTTTGTTGTTCGGTGGAGGGGTATTTGTGGCTGTCTGTTTGAAGCTTTGCGAGTAGCCTCAGCTTTTAGGTTTGCTTTAGTCGGTGAGGGTTACTAGGGGATATATGTAGCTTTTGTTTTGAATGTTTAACGTGTGAGTTGGCTGCCGAGTGTGGTTAAGGGACGTGAGGGCTACTTTGTTGTTCACGTGTTGGTTAGCTTAAGGGCTTTGCTAGTCGGTGTTGTGGCTTATTGTTTTCTTGGTCGGTTTGGTTGAGGGAGGTGATGTGTTGGCTTGGATTGTTGTTCAGGTTTTCTGGCCTAGTCGGTAATGAGGAGTAGGGCCGTGTGAGAGGCGTGGGTGTGTGTTTTTGAAATGGGCTTATGGTTTGTTTTTTTTTTATTGAATACCGTCTATTTGGTGGCTGCTTTGTGCGTGCCTTTGGAGAGTGGTTGTGCGTGAGTTGGTTTGTGTTTGTGTCGTGGAGAGAAAGTAGAGTGAGGTACTGCGTGAAGTGTTGATTAAGGGGTCTGGCTGTGTTTTAGAGAAGGCCGAAAGCTGTCTGTTTTTAAGAGGGAGAGAGAGTGGCATGTGCTCTTTTTTGTTTTGTATGTGTTTTTTGAGCTGAGAGCTTTGGAGTTTATTTTTGTTAACGTGTGAGTTGTTTGTGGAGAGAGAGACCAAATGCATTTTAGGGTTTATTTTGTGTTTTCTTGGTGAATGTGTCGAAAAAAAAAGATAGAGAGGCCTGAAAGAGAGAGAAAGCTTAGGGTTTTTAGTTTGTGCTTTTTGAGTTGTGCCATGAGAGTGAGTAGATTAGGAAAAAGAAGAAGAATTAGGGTTGGTACATGGCTCCTTTTATAATAGTTTGCTAGGGTTTCTCATGTGCATGGTTTTCAAAAGGAAATTAATCAAGCAATAAATGGGTGTATTTTATTAAGGGAAATAAATTATGTAATTTTGGTTGGGATTGATTTCAATATATTTTTAAATTTTGAAGGAGATTTGATTGGATTTTGGCATGTGTTAAATGTGATTTCAATATTTTGGATTGGGCTTGCGTTTTGTGATGTGGGCTTGGGCGTGTGGCCCTTTGTGGGTTGCATGGGTTTTGGGCCGAGGCTAATGTTTGAAACATAGATCAATTGAGTGAACCCGAGGCTAAACAAATGAATTAAATTTGGCAAGGTATTTATTTTTGAATTTTCCCTTCCGATGTCCGTTTCCCGCGACTTCCGCAACTTATTGGGTAGTGCCTCCATATGAGGCTCATCATTGGGCTTTATGCAAAAATTCAGTGTCTACACTATATTAACCATGTTACCTGAATTCATTAAGTTCAAGTTCCAATTATGGCTACCCCCGCCCGACAGGTATATGTCTATCATGTAAGGAAATCTACCTAAGAGACATTTACCCCAAGGTGAGATCGTGAGCTACTGAGTCTAAGGGTAAACCTAAAATCCCTTTGTCAAGTTCATTTTAAGTTTACCATATCAAACTTATTGGTGATCAGGCAACAAGTGTAGGGTTTTACGGCAGAAATCCGGTAACGTAGCGGAATAGTGGAAAATCAAAAATTTTCAATTTCAAAACTGTTTCTCGGATTAATTAAATTAACTTATTTATTTAATTACCCAATTATAAGATTATGAAATATTACACAAGAAAACAAATTTTGTGTAATTACCAAATTACCCCAAAACTTTGCATTTTGTTCATTTTAGTCCTAAATTGTTCGAAATAATTTTGGATGATTCCAAATCATTTCTAAGCTGAATTTAACATGTCCCAAATGTCAAAATACAAGTTCAAACAAAAAAAAACCAAAATTGCATGCCAAGGCCGAGAGCCTCCTTGGAGGACATAATGTGCATTTTGCACTTTTTGTATTCAAAACACATCAAGATGATATCCAATCAAAATAAGATTTTATATGTATCATATACACATCCAAATAAATAACATAAATGAAAAGCCCCAAATTTGGAAAAGGTCTTAAATCCTAATTTATCAATTTCACCAAATTAGACCAAATCAATTAAATCCAACACTTCAATCAAGTTTCTTCCACACCAATCAAGCCTCACCACAATGAAACAACTATAGAACAAATCTAGGTCATTTAATAGTGGGTCCATAACTATAGATTGGCAACAAGTTTCTTAAACCATCAAAAGAATGCTTATTAACTCATTAGTTACATTCTATGATCTTTATACATTCATAACCCCATCATCAAACTTTCATCCAAAAAAAACACAAAGAATAAAGAATTGAAAAACATGAGAACATCATAGTATGTAGCCTAGAACACAAGGAATATTTTCCTCTCTAATAGTAAGTTGAAGAAACTTACTAAAAATCCAAGCTTTTCTTGTTTTTCTTTTTCGTTCTCTCAAGCTTCTTTTGCTTTCTTCAATGGAGTTTTTGATAAGTGTTATGAGTTAATAAAACCCTAAATGAAAACAAAACAATAAATACTCACACCAACTAGCTTGGCCGAAAATTATAGTAAGTAATATCAAGATATTTTTTTTTTCATTTCATTTAATATTTGCTTTATTAACTTGTTACTTTAAACATTAAACCATTTAATGTAATAAAGCAAGTCAACAATTGCAACTTAGTCATTAAAAATAAATATCATAACTTTAAAATATTTATACTTTAATTAATTTTATAATTTAACAATTAAATAAATAATTAATTAATTAAATACAAATATATCAAATATATGTATTATATTTACAATAAATTTCAAATACATATATATATTTATTTATTTATGATATTAGTCAAATATCTCAATTTGACAATTAGTTAATGTGTATTTGAATTAATCTAACATTAAAAGCAAATACACAAAAATTAAGAAATGACTATTGGGTCCATACACATGTACATTTACGTTTAACCTGTTGGACAATTATGACCCATAACGTCACTATTTTTACAGATCATAATGTTGTTGTACAAATTAACTATGTGACAAAGGAGATTGCACTCTTATCATTTGTGATTAGATCACCTATATATATAAATGATGAGAGGTCCCTCTGATTTGTTCCTGGACTGAGAATGATATTAGACAGTATCAGCCCACAAAGGATAAATCATTAAATATCCATAGTCAGAGTATTATTGAGATTGGACATCGATAAATACGTAAAAGACTAGTATTACACTTGTGCATGTTGTGAAGGCACAACGGCATAATTCTTATATATTTGGGTATAGAATACTCACGCAAGTGTAATAGGAGGTTGTGTTTTACCGATGGTACGGGAAACAGCTTCGCTCTGGATAGACCCCATCGGAATTCCATTGGTAGTATGACTATGTGTCTATAGAAGTCCGAAATCAGGGTAGGTGTATTTGGTCTTAACCTATACTTGCACCGCTAATACTTGCGACAATCAATATACTTTGGTTGAGGTCGTCCAGGGCTTTAACAGGTTCTGTGTACGCCAATACTGGGAATATTGAGAATCGTAGTGTGTTGGGTGTGATGTCAAGACGGAAGTGTCACTCCAGTCATATGGAGATGATGGTCATGTAGGATACGGAACTCGTTCTCTTAAATGCTCGAGCTATCGGGATATTATGACTAGGTCATGTTTATCCGATTATAGAGACTAGTTGCCAGACATCCGATATGTGATTCGTACGGGCAGACACAATTCCAGCCCCAGGCCTAGCACGTGATCATCCGATACTGGATCGAAATACGCAATACTACGGTATACTACGCTTGATATAGATCATATATTCCTATAAGGATATTTCCGGAGAATTGGGTAGGCATGGCGCTTTGCTAGAAGCCAACCTTGTCTTGTAAATCGGTATAAACGTAGTACTAGGTAGTTATTTGTTCGGATAGTCCGACGACCGTATTTACTGCCAACATATCCAGGGATCTCATGGGTCGCTTCCCGAAGATTCACCCATGATGTATGACTCGCACTTTAATTAATTTGGGATTAATTAGAAGAGAGAGAAAATTAATCTGGGATTAATTGCGGAGATATTTTATCTGGGATAAAATATTAATTAAAGAGAGAGAACGATTAATTTGGAATTAATCGATAAAATAATATATTTGATATATTATACGAAATTGGATTTCGACGCGAAATTAAAATTAGATTTTAATTCGGGCGAACGAATTAATTTAGAGTTAATTCGTTAGCGACGTGAATAGTGATTTCGCTAGGCGTAATCATTTAATTACGACGCAACGAAAAATTCGTTAATTTGGAATTAGCGAACCCGAGCCCGGGATTATTTGCGAGCGCATTCGCATTTCGAATTCGAGTGCGCCAGAAGCGTCAAATCGCAAATCACATCAATCGTCAAATCAAATGTCACTTTGAGTGATGTGACAAGTTGTCACTTGATTGAGTGATTGATGTGGTGGTTGAAAAGGCATTAATGGGCTTTTACTTTTTTGAATTTTTGGTAAATGGAAAGTAAAAAGAATTTGGTAAATGGTTTTAATTAATTTTAGAAATTATAAAAACATATTACATTTCTTTTTCTTTTCTCTCTCCACTATTCTCTTTTACGGTTTTCTTCTCCCTCTCTTTTCCCTCCTTCTTCTTCACGGTTTGGAGCCGTTTCTTCCTGTCATTTTGGGTTTGACCAAATGAATAAGAGAAGAAAGGATGAAGATAAGGTGCTAGCACACACATTGGTTAATACAAAGGTGATAGGGCAGTGAACTCTTGAGCTTGGAATCATTTTTGGAGCTTGAAGCTTAGAGCTTCCATGGAGTCCAACCATGGTCGATCATGGAGGAACCAACAAGAAGAAAAACCGAGCACTCCACTGCAGTACAAGGATGCCACTGTCGCGAGTTTGAGAAGCTAGAAGGCTCGTGTTCTTCGCGTCGCGAGATCCGTTCATTGTGAGTATATTCTGCACCTCCTTTGATGTGTATTCACTTATTTCATTGCTTGATTTCATGATCTTGGGACCTAATTAGAAACCAACATAACCTTTAAATGACTTATAAATAATCAGTAATATTTATAAATGTTGCCATAGTGCTCTACGAGTATATTTCATTAGTGAGACTCTATAGATTCAGGCATATCCATCATGAAATCCAATTTCGTGTCCATAATTTATCCACCCATAAATTACGACAACCACAGATAAACTCACTGAATCATACAAGTCGAGATTATGGCAAATGTATAATTCCTTCATCACATGTATCCTGATATATCCCAGAGATATAAATGTAAATTTCAAATCTCTATATGGATTATCCCGTCGACGTCTCTATTAGCAATCTCTAAAAGAACACTTAGAACTCATTTCTAAAGTGTACCATGGGCCCATGGTTTTTTATCTAATTGCTAATTATATGGACTACCTATTCTTTGTACACAGAACTGACGGATCCTATCTCGATACACACAGGACACCCTGAGGATCTATCCACACCCAACGAACAGGCGGAAGTCTGATCTAAATAGATCGGTGACGTGACTGCCATCTAAGTGTGGAAGATGTCTAAGGCACCACAGTGGCATCTCAAGTCGAAGAATCACAAGTGCTACTCAACCCGAGAAGATTCTTATTGATGTTAGTGTATCATCCATTAAGAATCTTCAGTGAGTCGTTCAGTGTTTATCCGCTATAAACACCTACACGTCTATATGAGTCCCCAAGACTCATGGTTCATTGAGAAACCATTGGAATCATATAATTCCAATATACGACATGTACCTCTCTCAACAGGTTTACTTTACTGACCAAGTAATGTAAACCTTGACCAGGAACTGTCTAAGAATGACAACATCATAATACAACTCAATGTCAGTTGCGACGCTTTTGCAACAACATCATGACTAGTCATTCTAAGGTCATTACCTATTTACCATATTAAAATATATATTATATTATAGAAACTGCTTATATTATTCATAATAATAACGTTTTACAGAAGTATTCTGAAAGAAATACAACCGGGAATTGGCGCTCTGAGCACCAACCCCAACAACAAGAAGCATTAAAACTAAAAATCAATAAACAAGCCTAATGTATTACCCAATATATTAGAAAATCAATTATTAAACCCGTAAATATTATGTTTCATCACATCCTATAATAAACAGAAAATGATGGGGTTAGGGGATCCACCTTTACTAATTCTAATTTCGGAATCTCCCTTATTATAATATGGAAATTATTAGGGATATTACCAAACCGCATAAAGGCGGTATCCTGATTAAGTCAGATTTTCAATTAAGTCCAACCAGCCATAAAGACAATGTTATTATTTATCCATAAACCAGCCATATAGGCGGTAATCATCTGTCACATAAAAACCGGTTATATAGACTGTGTCACGTTAGGTCAAATAAATAAAACCAGCCATTAAGGCGGTATCCTGATTATAAATAAGAGAGATTAATCTAAACTAAAATAATAAAAGCTTCACCCTTCCCCCAGTGGAAATTTAACTGTAAAACATAAAAGAAAGTAAAAACATTGTAACTGTTATTACTAAAAATAAAAATACATAATAAAAATACTAAAAATAAATACAAACAAGATGCAATCCTTAAATTCCTTACAAAAATCTAAGGAAAGCATGAGATTTACAAATGAAATGGCTTGGTATTTATAGGCAAAGAAAAGGCTTCCATCAATTTCTCCATCAAACACTCCACCAAACACTCCACAAAATACTCCACCAAACATGGCACAAAACTTAGCACCAAACAATCATGTTTGGTTGAATTTTGACAAATTTTATTTTTGATAATGACTTTAGTAATTAAACATAACATAATTTCATATTGTTCATAATTTTCGGTCATGAAAGCTTCAGGATTCAAAAATCTTATGAACTTCAACGTTGTAGATCTTTGAGTATTCTTTAATCTAGAACTTGAATCACCTCAATTCGATGTTGGAATAGAAAGATATGGCCAAAATATGAAAATTACGTAAAGTTGAAATTTCTGAAATTGTACTTCGTTAGAATGCCATTTCAAGTTTCCAACCTCCAAAATCCAAATGTCAAGTCCGATTTTTTTCCCTTATTTGTTCCATATTTCGTCTTGATTGATTCCATTGAGTCCCGATTTTATTTTATCTACAAAATAAACTAAAACACATCAAAACGTTCAAAAAAACCCAAGAAACTAAACAAAATATTAGGTCAAATGAGCGGTAAAATGTGATATATTTTCCGCTCATCATTGCTTTTTTATCGAAGAAAATTATCCTATAACTTATAGTGGGAGTGATATTTGATATCGATTTCGGAAGTTAGCATTGAATCTTAGATCTAAGATTGTTTATAGCTTACTAAGATCACGTTTTGAACTTGATTAGGCTTTCGTTATGAATAGTTCATAAAATGTGCAAATTGTTTGCGCAACAAAAGCAAGATGAGCTTATTAAAGGTTCAACTTTTATAGTATGACAATGAGAAAGGTTATGCTCAGTAGTCTATTGTCGATTTTGAGAAAACTTGTCTCCAGTAGTACTAATTGAACAATTAAAATCTGTTGGCTAATGTTGATATTAAACTAAATTTTTTGGCTAAAGAATGCAAAATGGTGTTCTTGAGTGATTTCTTCGAATGAGAGATCCGTCGTGATTTCTGTTGGTATTAATCTAGGTCCCAAGATCAAACAAGACATGAAAAACAATGCGTGAATACATCAACGGAGATAGCGGAATACTCACATCGATCGGTTGAGTCGATTTAAAGGCGAATCAAGGCCAAAAACCCACTGTTATTCACGCCCAAACTGTGCAGTGAACTGCCTTCAAAACAAAATTTTGAGATGACGAAACGGAGCTCCAAGCCTCGTCCGATGGATCCCGGCTCATGGGTGAACCTCCCTACCACCTTCGCAAGACTCGTAAGTGTGCTAGCACTTGATTTTTCACCATGAAAATCACTCATTGCCTCCCTTGAAGCTCACGGCAGTGAGCTGTGTAGAAGAGAAAATAATGCCCCTTGGGCGTGAGTTTTGGTGAGAAAAGAGAGAAATGAAAATGTGTAAAAAATTGGTGAAGCATTTTCCAAAAATGCTTTATATAATTTCCAAGAAAAAATATTAAAACCATTTACTTAATTGATTAAATAAAACCAAAAGTAAATGCTTTTCCCTCCAAACACTATTACACCTACTTACATCAACTATTCACATGTCACTTTAATAAAGTGATGTGATGCAAGTCAATCCATCAATCAATCGATCAATCAATCAATCAATCAATCAATCAATCACTCAAAGTGACTTTTGATTTGACGCTTGATGTGACGATTGATTTGACGCTTGATGCGACTTGCGATGCCGCACTTGAATTCGAAATACGAATGCGCTCGCAATCACACTCGGGCTCGGGTTCGCTAATTCCAAATTAACGATTTTTCCGTCGCGTCGTAATTAAATGATTACGCCTAGCGAATTCACTATTCACGTCGCTAACGAATTAATTCTAAATTAATTCGTTCGCCCGAATTAAAATCTAATTTTAATTCCGCGTCGAAATCTAATTTCATTTAATATATCGAATATATTAATTTACCGATTAATTCCAAATTAATCGTTATCTCTCTCTAGAGGATATTTTATCCTAGATAAAATATCTCCGTAATTAATCCTAGATTAATTTTCTCTCTCTTCTATATAATCCCAGATTATTTAATGAGTGCGAGTTGTGCGTCATCGGTGGATTATCGGGAAGCGACCCATGAGATCCCCGGATAAGTTGGCAGTAAATACGGTCGTCGGAGTATCCGAATCACGTACGTACCAAGTACTACGTTCTACCGATTTACGAGACAAGGTCGACTCCTAGCAAAGCACCAAGTCTTCCCAATTCTCCGGATATATCGATCTAAGAATATTAAGATCTGTTATCAAGCGTAGTATACAATGTATTGTGTATATCGGCCCAGTATCGGATAGTCACGTGCTAGGGCTGGGGCTGGATAAGTGTCTACCCCGTCCGAAGCACATATCGGATGTCTGGTAACATAGTCTCTATAATCGGATATTCATGACCTGGTCACAATATCTCGATTGGTTGCGCAACACTCAAGAGCACTAGTACCGTATCCTACGTGACATCATCTCCAATATGACTGAAGTGATACTTCCGTCTTGACATCACACCCAATACACTACGACTCTCTGATAAACCCAGAAGTGGTGTACGCAGAACCGTTAAAGCCCTGTACCACCAAGACCAAAGTCTACCGATTATCGCAAGTATTAGCGATGCAAGTCTCAGGTTAAGACTATACACACCTACCTTGATTTCGGCCTCCCATAGACACATAGTCATAATACCAATGGGATTCCGAAGGGTCTATCCAGAGCGAAGCTGTTTCCCGTACCATCGGTGAAACACGACCTCCTATCGCACTTGCATAAGTATCCGATACTTATATATATGAGAACTATGCCGTTGTGCCCTCACAACGGACACAAGTGCAATACTAGCCTATTCTGCATTATCGATGTCCAGTCTCGATAATACTCCGGCTAGGGATATTTAATGATTAATCCTTCGGGGACTGATACTGTCTCATATCATTCTCAGTCCAGGAACTAATCACAGGGACCTCTCTTCATTTATATATCTATGGTGATCTAATCACAAATGATGAGAGTGTAATTTCCTTGTCACATAGTTAATTTGCTACAACAACACAATGATCTGTGCAAATAGTGACGCTATGGGTCATTTTGTCCAACAATCTCCCACTTGGCACATAGCCAGTCACTCAAGTGTCCCACACCCGAACTATGTACGGTTCGCTCAAATTGCTGAGGAAAGATTTTCGTCAGCGGATTTGCTTGATTATCGTCTGACGCGATTTACACGATCATCACATCGCCACGATGTATGATCCGAACGAATCAGATGATATAGAAGTATATATCTGGATCGTCGATGAGACCTTTAATTCCTTAGCCTGTGCTGACGCCTAGCTCAGCGCTAACAGAACTATATCTAATCTAATTAGATTTATTTTCGATCCAAATGGCTTCTATTGCTGCTCAGCTGCAGCAATAATCCGCATTTGTTGTTTATTCGGCAACAGTTATCTTGCTCGGAATATTTCCAACTTACTTTCCCGTTATTCAAACTTTATAGTACCGTAGTATTTAATTGTTTGGAAACTTACAGCAGTGATCCCAGTCACTTCAAGTTCTCCTTCTCCATAGTTTAAGACAACATCTTTAGTTCTCTCAGATACTAACATGTTCTTAATCTTCAATTCCAGTGACTATCACTTGGATTGACCTGATCGTGACTCCATATGCTCGAAGCGTATGAGACACCAATACAAGTACATTTTAAATGTACAATTCCAAGAGAGTGTTAACAACTCCAAATCTATCCCAGTAGATCTTTATTCCTGGAATAAAGGTTGTTACTCCCCAGAATTCTACGGAGAATTTCTATTGAAAGAATATCTATGAAAGCCAAGCTTTCACCAATTGTTTTATGGGAATTTAACTGTCAGTGCGCTCTCCCACTAACCTCCTTATATACACAAGAATTATTTCGTTTTGAGTCAAATCATAAATCATTATGATTATTTCAAAACGACAGTTCCAAGAACTTTATGCTTGCTTCAATCAATTGATCCAAACATGTATAACCCGTAAACCTTGTTGTCGGTTATTCAAAATCGTCAGAATGTTGTAAACATCCTCCAAAAGGTTTCCTTTTCAGGAAAGCGATTTTGATCTACAACTGACACATTTCATAAATGAAATACGCATTAATCAACAGGCATCTTCAAAATGGATTTACCATGGCAACAGGTAAAAGGTTGAACCGTTATTAACACAATATTGATAACGATACCTTTCCGTCAAAAGCCAGCTTTGTACGTTGGTATGTTGCCTTCCATGTATGTCTTCCTTGAAGACGTTTAATGTACCAATAGGCACAATGCCTTGTGGTACAACAACTAGTATCCAAAATAGTTGTTTACATGGAATCCATTTCGGATTCATGGCACTTTGCCATAACAGGGAGTTGATACCTCGTATCACTTCCTCAAAACGTAGTCGGTGGATATACCTTCATAAGATTGACATCTTTATGAGGTTAGATCAGAAACCCATACCCTAGGTTGTTTTCTGACTCTATCCGATCTACTAGTTCTTGTGTATTTGAAGATTAATGGTATAGATTCATCATAGATGAACTATTTGTGTTCCATTAAGGACTTCGTGCCTACAACAGTATTACTCCGATTTTCATCGAGTATCACTATCCTCCCACTGACCACTGCATATCGGTATTCCTCTCAGGAAAAATGCATGGTGAGCAACAATCACATTGTTCTCATGTGAGATTTATAAGTACTATACTTAAGGTTTCCCTTAGGATAACCTATATTGGCACTTATCCAATTTGGGTTCTTAGTTTGGTATCATCCAAACGTTATGCCTGGCATACCCAAATTATTAGGAATGAGAAACCTCGTTTCTTCTCTGTTCATATCCTATATGATATCTGTCAAACAGATATATATGGAACCTTATTCTAAATAAGTTTTGCACTGTTAATACATATCCTATAGAAGGAAACAGTAGCTCAGAGCGACTCGTGATAAACCTTATCATGTCCAACAAAATTCGGTTTTAGTTCGGACACACCGTCTAACTGACGTGTCTCGGGAGGAGTCCTCATATGAAAGAATACCGTACTCTTTCATGTACGTATGAAACTTACTGCTTAAGTATTTTCCATTACGGTCTTACCGTGGCGGAATGATACTATAGCCGATTTGTTAATTTACTTCGTGTCGAAACTTCAAAAGTTTACGATCTGTGTTCTTCAAAAGAAACACATAACCAAAATGTGATGCCACATCCGTTAAGGTCTCGAAATATTCATGTTCACATCTAGCCTAGCTAGATATGGGCCCACTAACTTCACCATGAATAGGGCTAACAGATCGGTGGCCCTTATACTATTACCAAGTAAATAGTATTTTAGGTACTTTACCTAATAAACTAGATTCGCAGACCTTATTTGAATAGTCAAATCAGTCCTAGTACCCACTCTTCAAAAGTGTGGATATACGAGTCTTGTTTAATTGTGTCCCAGACAACAATGCCACAAATAAGTCTCTATTGATCAAATCAATTTGAGCTATTTATTTGTCATTTTTATATGTTTGAGATTTTATTATATTCAAAATATAAATTCTGTTATTTACATCTAATGTATTTATCTCAGTATCATCTTTATATAATGAAACACTAAGTGTTCTAGAATATAAAGGTTTTATCCGCAACGGATTAAACACTGATATAGAGATAATGTCTCTAGTCAAACTAGTTACATTATAACAGTTCCTAATTTAAGTACATACCCAAAGGGTAGTTTCTAAACTCAGGTATCTACGGTCGAAACAGCGACTTTCGTCCCGTTCCGATCGTAGAGAAATCTCGGCTTGAAGTCAGTATCCAGCTCATAGCGGATTCTGAAATCAATACATATATTTTATGTACCACACTAAGTATTTAAAATCCAATTTCAATACTAGTAGTGAACATAACTTTGACAAATATTTTTAAAATTAGAGCCTCGCCATTTCTTTAATTCCTTCGTGCCTGCCATATCCAAATGGTAGTCACTTTGGGATATGTCAATTATCTTTTCAATATTTCACAAACCTTTGTCCAAGCCTTGGGTTCGGAATATCGAAACGATGTGCACCTTGTGCAACACGCCCAATTGCAAAATTTGACTTTTCACCTCTAGAATAGTCAAATCAATTCTCCAATAATTATTAATTGCAATTTAATACTTTTAATCTAAAGATAGATTTATGATAAGTATAATAATTAAGCACTAAAGTCATCATCACATAAATCTTTCAAAGATTTTATGCTCTACTATTTGCTTAATTATGGGCTTAGTCATAATAAGTTATTTTATCAAATAAATTAACCTATTATTAATTCCCAATTGAAAATAAATCATTTAAAACATTTAATCCAAGGATTATATATTTTAAATATTCAACTTTTCAATTCTTTCTTGATTTCAATAGTCCAACTATTTAATCAATTTTAATAAGGTACTATTTATTATAATGATTACAATAATCCAATTATTTAATCAACTATAATTTTAATTCAATTATATTGATTACTATAATCCAATTATAATAAATCAACTATATATCGAATGAGTTTGTATATAGTCCAACTATATATATATTTAAAACAACATAAAATATTAGTCCAACTAATACTTTTGATTAATATGACGAGTAAAATATAGATGAGCGCGTTTAGCGAGTATTCGAACGAATGTTGCAATTGCCTCCCACTATTTTTCGTCGAGCCTCTAACCCTCTGTCGAGTACTCGGGAAACCGTGTTTCCTAGTGGGTTAGGATCCCGTTAAATATCACACAATCTTGACTTTGGCCAACAAATTGTATGATAATTAACTAGGTAGATCTCGAAGATCAATTGGATCTCATCCAACTCCTAGATCCAGTAGGTGGACATCCAAGTCCCCAACATATATCTTATATATGCCTATACATCGAATGTATACCCTAACCTTTTTCCTCTGAATCAACTAGGCCTTGGCTTTGGCACAACAAACCTAGTGATCCCAGTCAAGCGCGGACCCATTGACATGGAAGCTTCGTATCAATGTCAATGGACAAGAAGTGGTCTTGACTTTGGCCAACAAACCACAACTTGGACACGACCCCGATATGGAACAAAGCCTCGTGATTAAAACACATCTTCGACGGACAAGGGCTTGACTTTGGCCAACAACCCCTGCCAATCTCGGATCATGAGTAAGAATCACTCAATGGAAGGAAAATAAACGCTTGATATTTAACGAGGGTTTTTCGCGTGCAAATTGGCTACCAATTTAATTATCTTTGTTAAGGTCTCATCATCATACACCCTTAAACATGCATTCTAAATACATAATAAAGCGAGTATGGAAATAAATAATAATGATATGCGGATGGATACTTAACACATTGATCCTAGATCACATCTCTCACTTTCTCACTCAAGCTAGCACTTGTATTACTTCTACCCGTTACACTACACTTCTAAAGAAACCTCATTTACAGGAGGGGAATATGTGAGAAGAGAATACAAAGAGAATGAAGGTGATAAGGATGGACACGCAGGTCCAATTTAATAAATCGAATTTATTACAACAATTTCTAAAATTGCCCCACCCGACTAATATCCATCCGATATACATTATTCATACAACACAACCACGTATTCACGCACATAAGCATGCTATCAATCAATCTAATCAAATTAATTAATCTGATAATTAAGTGATCATCCAATGTTCAAACAACGATTTGATTTTGTTCGAGTCAAACTCGTTTTTGCGAATAAGTACTTAAAGTACGAATTCATGAATTAATTAAACTACATCATTAAATCTAATTTAACATGTATTTAATACTAATTCACTATTCAATTCCAAATTAAATATTACACTTTTATTTAATAAACCTTTTACGATTTAAATTCCAAATTTAATCGTAACGCGTCTCAAAGACCGATTAACGTCCAACGTCAATTCAATTAAAGTCCAATGGGCTTTTAATTGATTTCTTAAGGCGTGGACTTTTGGTCAACTCGGGTCAAACCGATAACCAAAGTCCAATCCGGGATTTACCCCATAAGCCCATAAATCAATCTTGGCCCATTGGGCCCAATTGAACTTTAAAGGTTCATTAAGTCGCATTTGGGCTTTATGGTTAAGGTTTTGGGCCCAATTGGATCCAATCCATTTGGCCTAAACCAACTTGATAAAATCAAGCCCAATAGGCCCAATTACAACATTAGAAGCCCAATATCAAAAATAGGCCCAATTAATTAAATTCAAAAATCCAATTTTCCCAATTTAATTACCAAAGTGTATTACATGATTAATCAACTAAATCAACATTTCCAAAACACTAAATTAGTCCAATTAATCATACTCAATTCATTATTATAAGTCCAACACACAAATGAAAAATCAAACCCATTTACATGCTTCTAGGCTCTCGGCCAATGAGGGATTTTGTGTCCGATTTGGTTTCAATCCAATCGAACCCACAATCGACATCAAATCACCATCCAATTTGATTTCATACACATCCAATGTCACAAAATCAAAATCACCAAGACATTAGGGCAATAATCAATTCGGCCAAGGGGAAAAAATTATGGATTTATGTTCAATTCAAAATTCAATCCAATTGACCTTAAATTAACATCATCCTACATGATTCTAACTTCATCCAATGAATCAAAATCAAAAATTCCAAGAATCCAAAATTCACATACCCATTCGGCCAACTCATAAAATTTGGGCAAAATTGATCCAATAACATTTTGTTGACATTGATCAAATCAATCTTCAATATAACATATACTAAGCATGCTCAAACATCCAATTTTATTAAATCATGCTCAAATACAAAATATCCAATTTTAAGCCCTACATTTTTCATGCTTGAACCTAAGGCTCTTGATGCCATTGTTGGTATTAATCTAGGTCCCAAGATCAAACAAGACATGAAAAACAATGCGTGAATACATCAACGGAGATAGCGGAATACTCACATCGATCGGTTGAGTCGATTTGAAGGCGAATCAAGGCCAAAAACCCACTGTTATTCACGCCCAAACTGTGCAGTGAACTGCCTTCAAAACAGAATTTTGAGATGACGAAACGGAGCTCCAAGCCTCGTCCGATGGATCCCGGCTCATGGGTGAACCTCCCTACCACCTTCGCAAGACTCGTAAGTGTGCTAGCACTTGATTTTTCACCATGAAAATCACTCATTGCCTCCCTTGAAGCTCACGGCAGTGAGCTGTGTAGAAGAGAAAATAATGCCCCTTGGGCGTGAGTTTTGGTGAGAAAAGAGAGAAAGAAAATGTGTAAAAAATTGGTGAAGCATTTTCCAAAAATGCTTTATATAATTTCCAAGAAAAAATATTAAAACCATTTACTTAATTGATTAAATAAAACCAAAAGTAAATGCTTTTCCTCCAAACACTATTACACCTACTTACATCAACTATTCACATGTCACTTTAATAAAGTGATGTGATGCAAGTCAATCCATCAATCAATCGATCAATCAATCAATCAATCAATCAATCAATCACTCAAAGTGACTTTTGATTTGACGCTTGATGTGACGATTGATTTGACGCTTGATGCGACTTGCGATGCCGCACTTGAATTCGAAATACGAATGTGCTCGCAATCACACTCGGGCTCGGGTTCGCTAATTCCAAATTAACGATTTTTCCGTCGCGTCGTAATTAAATGATTACGCCTAGCGAATTCACTATTCACGTCACTAACGAATTAATTCTAAATTAATTCGTTCGCCCGAATTAAAATCTAATTTTAATTCCGCGTCGAAATCTAATTTCATTTAATATATCGAATATATTAATTTACCGATTAATTCCAAATTAATCGTTATCTCTCTCTAGACGATATTTTATCCTAGATAAAATATCTCCGTAATTAATCCTAGATTAATTTTCTCTCTCTTCTATATAATCCCAGATTATTTAATGAGTGCGAGTTGTGCATCATCGGTGGATTATCGGGAAGCGACCCATGAGATCCCCGGATAAGTTGGCAGTAAATACGGTCGTCGGAGTATCCGAATCACGTACGTACCAAGTACTACGTTCTACCGATTTACGAGACAAGGTCGACTCCTAGCAAAGCACCAAGTCTTCCCAATTCTCCGGATATATCCATTTAAGAATATTAAGATCTGTTATCAAGCGTAGTATACGAATGTATTGTGTATATCGGCCCAGTATCGGATAGTCACGTGCTAGGGCTGGGGCTGGATAAGTGTCTACCCCGTCCGAAGCACATATCGGATGTCTGGTAACATAGTCTCTATAATCGGATATTCATGACCTGGTCACAATATCTCGATTGGTTGCGCAACACTCAAGAGCACTAGTACCGTATCCTACGTGACATCATCTCCAATATGACTGAAGTGATACTTCCGTCTTGACATCACACCCAATACACTACGACTCTCTGATAAACCCAGAAGTGGTGTACGCAGAACCGGTTAAAGCCCTGTACCACCAAGACCAAAGTCTACCGATTATCGCAAGTATTAGCGATGCAAGTCTCAGGTTAAGACTATACACACCTACCTTGATTTCGGCCTCCCATAGACACATAGTCATAATACCAATGGGATTTTGAAGGGTTTATCCAGAGCGAAGCTGTTTCCCGTACCATCGGTGAAACACGACCTCCTATCGCACTTGCATAAGTATCCGATACTTATATATATGAGAACTATGCCGTTGTGCCCTCACAACGCACACAAGTGTAATACTAGCCTATTCTGCATTATCAATGTCCAGTCTCGATAATACTCCAGCTAGGGATATTTAATGATTAATCCTTCGGGGACTGATACTGTCTCATATCATTCTCAATCCAGGAACTAATCACAGGGACCTCTCTTCATTTATATATCTATGGTGATCTAATCACAAATGATGAGAGTGCAATTTCCTTGTCACATAGTTAATTTGCTACAACAACACAATGATCTGTGCAAATAGTGACGCTATGGGTCATTTTGTCCAACAATTTCTTTGTTTGAAGAATTCATTTTAGAATGGCCCTGGAGTTTGTATTATGCTAAGATCACAGTTTGATATACTAGCTTACAGAGCCTATTGTAGACTCAAGTAAGCTTTCCAAAAATTTTTGTTCTCTAATTTTGATATAGTCGGATTGTCTGATTTTATCAGAGCATTTAGAATACATATATGATAGAAGGGTCAGTGGGAGCGTACGAATTTCTTTCTAGTATTATATATCCTAACGACATTATCATTATTAAAGTAATAATGAGATGTTTGTGAAGTAAAACGTTTATTTAAGTCTTCTTTTCTCCGTGTAAGCAGTGTGAGTAGTCTCTGATATATTTGATATAAAGTTTTATATATGATATAAAACTAAGAGAGTTGTGAGATAGTCCCATTAGTCGCGTATTAGATATGATCTAATAAAGGACACAGTAAGACTATCTGTATGACAGTTAGTATAAATGTTTGACAGTTAAAATGTCTTATATATATATAGTATTCATTTTTCGTAAAGGATGATTCATTTGTCAAACGAGAGATTGATTAGAATGTCTAGTCAATCTTATGTATCATAGGATGATGGCGTAATGAATACTATATCATGTGCGATTAAAGATATCAATTTAATTGTAATTATTACGAGTTATTTTGATATGTTGCAGACCATATGATGAGTCTTGAAACATGTTCTTTTTTATCTTAGAGATATTAAGAATTAACTTCTTATTCATGGAGATTTTAGTCAGCAACCATAAGGTCAGATTAGTTTTGATCATAATTATGACATTAGATGGTCTATGTCATATAAAGTCAGAAAAGATGCAGTGGGAATGTCACCGTTGATTCTACTAAACTACTGGAATCAGTTGCGACTTATGAAGTATTGACTTATGAAGTTGCATAGTGACCCTATAGATTAGAAGTTTTCATATTATTGTAGTACTTGCAGTTGTCTCATAGTATTTGGATTTGATCTATAAATACATAGACAACTCAGTAGCTATAGCACAATACCGATATAGCGTCTGACTCATATTGATGTGGAATTTGGAATATTCAAAATATGAATGATGCTGGCTAAGGAAAACGATTGAGTTTGTTGGATGGACTCAATTTGTTAAAGTGGGCTTACTTGTTGTTGCCTACCTCTTGAGTGCTAGGTGAGCTCTTGAGAGCCATGAGTGTAACATCCCACCTAGGCCAGGATGCTACCGGCAGGAGACAGGCTAAACCCATCTCCATAAGCCTCTGAATCTAACGAAATTTCGGCATGAAGTATTCGTACATCATGCAACCTGGCCTATAGCCAGCACCAAACAACAAAATCCAACACATCGGCCTCAGGCCGGAACATCAACAACAAAGCAATACTCAACAAGGCCTCAGGCCTGAACTTAGAGAACACAAAATAAATCACGTGGCCTCCGGCCAGGACTCAGAATAACCACACTATTACATAATCTTTGCTTTTATGATACAAATGTAAAAATACAAATACAAGGGCCGTGAGGACCCATTACTCTACCCAGGACTCTCCCGACTGCAGTTGGGGCGATCCACTGTCTTCAAAGTCTTCACCAACTTCTGCTACTGCCCTGCAAAACTACAACAGAAAATATGTGAGTCATAATAACCCAGTAAGTAAACATGCTCTTATTTCAGCATAACACAATAAACTTTCATTTTTGTTTCACTAAGTTTCTTAGCTTATCTCAAACTCTAATAATGCAATAATCACAAATTCTGACTTAGCTGTACCATTTTTATCCACTATGGAGACATTACTCTTTTAACTAACCTTGTGTCTGATCAAACACATACTACAGTTTCTATTTAACATTAACTACACGAGCATTTCATCCTATATCTGTCAAGTTTCTATATCAACAACCACTTTACTGAAACTTTTCCTACATTTACTGTGCTACTTAGCTATTATCTAACCATCTTATTCATCTTATATCTGTTAGGTTGGAACATCTGTTATAGTTGTCTTTTTCTTATTTCATTGAAATATCATCAATTCGGATGTATAGACTATCTTTTCTATTAAACAATCATCTTTGACCGTCAATTAAATTAAATACTAGCTTCTTAAATACATGAATATGCTACCATTTCTCCACGAACTATCATCATTTCGATGTGTTCTTTCTAAGAAAATATACGACTCATAATCATCGTTAACATATGTACTTTTGAAATGAGCTCAAGATATCATGCATCAAACTCTTCAGACATAACACTTCTATATAAACATGCCACATACCCAAATCAGTCATACATATATGTATGTATATATATATATATATATTATATATATATATATATATATATCTCGATGCAATCATGACATTACTTTTATGAACTGTTACTTTGAGATCTTTTCTTGAGGACTTACATGCGAAAACACTAACGTCATAAAGCATTAACATTATAATATATGTATCTCAGATGACTTACTAGTATACATGCCTTATATGCAGAAATTACAATTTATTCTTTACTTCAACATTCTATACTTTTAAAACATATTCCAGGAAAATCTTTTCTGAAAAACTCTTGATCGAAAACATTGCTCGAAACTGATTTCTATATTGAAATTCTGAATCTTTGCAAAACTGATGTCTCGAAAAACTTTCTTTTCTAAAGAGTTTTTTCTGAAAGCTGTAACTAAAAACTGAAACTGCGTTTGAAAACTGTAATATGTGTTTAACACCAAAAACTAAAACTTTCCGTGAGTTTATATCTTCGAAAACTATTTTCTGAAAATCTGACATTTCAAACTGTTTTCTGAAAACTGGTATCTGGTGTATCTGTAGAAAACTGACGCATGGAGGCGTTACGTATCGCCGTCCCCCCAAGCACCTATCTGGAGGCAGAAGTGCAAACCCATGACTTTGGGGCGTTACGTATCGCCGTCCCCCAAAGCATGCCACTACTGTCTCATAATCTGGGGGTCTAGGGGCGTGATATCTCGCCATCTCCCTAGCCCATCTGGGAGGATCTGAGAGCGTCCCCTCAGTCCTCAACATGTGCACATGCTATCTGTATCCGTCAAATCCATACTGTGTCTCAAGTTACATACTGGGGTGAGTTTTTACCTCATCCCCCGAAAACCATAAAATCATAATCTGTGTTTAAAAACCGTAAAGAAACATTTCTGAAATACATTCTTTCAAAAGAGAAACTAAAACTTTTCTTTTAAAAGCATCTGAAAATTTCTCTTTAAAACATTTGAAATTGTTGAAAACATTATTATCATTTGCTCAACTAATGAAAACTTAAGCACACCCACACATGAATATGCATATATGCATTTCTCATGCTCCTCTCTATTCTAGCCATGTTTCCATCTACAATGATCTTACAAGCTATATGCCCAAACATCAACAAAATGCTTGCTCAAACTAACACATGCTAAGTTTATATTACATTCATACATATCCATATTTATCTTTACATGCACCTACACAAACCATCATCACTTAGCTTACCTCTATAACTTACCTCGCTAGTGGCCCGGAAACAACATATTTCATAATTTCCCTCCATACACACACAACTGAAATTCTTCTACAATATCAGACATTAAACGTAAACGAGTTCCAAAGTCTTAGTTTTTAAATTGATTTGTCATTTCTACTATTAACTTATGCTCAAGAATCTCGCGTCATAATCTTTTAGGTATACTCATGCTATGTATTGCTACTCATTTATGCTCTTTATCATTTTATATACTCGTATCAATTCTCATATTGCTAATATTCTTATAAACGCATAACTTACAAACTTTCTTTCGTAACACTAGTTCATATATGATTATTTCATTTATAACTTTAGTCCCATTCCCTAGGGTGCAGTTTTCTACAGCCCCCCATACCCAGGTTTCAAATAAATTATATTCATAAATATGACATAATTCACATGCTCCATCTATATATATATACTGGTCTAAACCTACATATGTTTCTCTTTGCTTCTGAATGCTTCTATTTATCTTTAACTTATATCTCTACTATAATTACTTACTCTTATCTATATCTGTGTACCAATTCGCTAGCCTCTTGCTTCTACGATCATCTTTATATATATATGCTAGTTTCATACATATATTTATATATAACTTTATTATAATACTACTTTCGTACAACGTAACTTCTTAAGTAATCAAAGCATGAGTTACTTACCTGGCTAAGCGAATGCCCGCGATCCGGGTCCGATCTGCCAAAACAAATCACAACATACGTCAGAACCGCTATTTGCGGAACTTACAACTTATCCACACTAAACTACGGACTTTCTCGGAATACTCAAATCCTCACCGACATCTACGGTTTAAGTTTCATTACTCTAATAGATCTTCCTATGGTATTCTGAACCGACTGGATACCTCAGATTCTCATTTTACGCGTTTGCGGCAGAACTTGCGGAAAAGTTTCCGCAAACGCTACGGAAGGGTCTCGAACCCTCCGAACTAATCCAAAATTACTCAATTATCCTCGCAATACCATAATTACATCATAACTATACTTACGACCATCTACGCTCAATCACGCGAGAAACGCCGTTTTATCGGAATCTCGCTAATTCTACTGGATCGATCATATCTCGTCCGTTACACCCCGGATTCTACCACAATTATCGTTTTAACATATTAAAACATATTTAATTCTATTCATGTCCATTTATTACTCTACGGAACTGCTGGAACAATCCGATTATATGACAATACACTTTGAAATATGAAATTCTAAACGGAGAGTCGTACCGAAATTTCGAGGCCATATTCGGACTCCCACCAGCCATACGAACGCGCTGTGTCGACGGAATTCCGATCGGAGCAACCGTTCGACATGGGTTTACTGTTCACCGAATCTTCCTCTGTCGATTCGTATTTTGCAATTAGTTAAAACCTTAGGGCTTTATATACTTGGCTGGATAATATCACTTCAGCCCCTGCGAAAATAACAAATCAGTCCATATTCTAGAACTCTTTAGAAATTCGCAATTTCGGAGCCCTTCTGACGCGATTCTCGAAAAGTGTTGAACACGAAAGTTGTTCGCATCGGAAAAGCGAGTCCAATGGTCCAAAAAGCAGCTCGATCGGAGTTTGTTTGCTCAATTCGTGACCAAAACAACAAACTTTACGCGTTTAACGAAAATTGCATAACCGACTTTTGATCCCCACGCGTTTTCCAACGCGACAAAAATTCATAAAATGATATTCCAACTCATATCACCTCACTTAAACTCTTATTCTTCCTCATCCTCATGATCCGAGACTAAAATAGTCGTCCGGGAATCTCCTGGAACAGTTCTAAAAATCCGGGATGTTACAATGAGTATGTGATATACATTGAGATGTGTATATGATACCGTGGATTGGCACTACAACAAGTGGGAGAAATTGTTAGAGTTGGTGCTCAGAGTGCCAATCCGGATCGTATTTATGTTCGATTCATAAATACGAATAATTTTTTTTCCATAATATTAATTTATTTAATGGTAGTACCTCTTGTATTTTATACACATATTTGATCTAATTACAATTATATTGAAACTATATCTGGTTTAGGGATACATATATATTAGACAAAGCCCTAGGATTTACAATGTAGTGCGTAGTTACAACGTAGTTTGTAATTGACATTGCGAAATGCACTATAAGTTGTATATCCTTAAAATAAAGTTAATGTTCAAGATTTACTAATGTTGGCAATTAAGACCCATAGCATCATCATTTGTACAGATCATGGTGTTGTTGTACAAATTAACTATGTGACAAAGGAAATTGCTCTTTTATCATTTGTAATTAGATTACCAAGATATATAAATGATGAAAGGTCCTTATGATTAGTTCCGGATTGAGATGATATGAGACAGTATCAATCCACGAAGGTTTAATCATTAAATTTCCATAGTCGTAGTATTATCGAGATTGGACATCGTTAATTCAGAATTAGCGAACCCGAGCCCGGAAGTGTTTGCGGGCCCACTCACATTTCGAATTCAAGTGCGGTCTACAAGTCATATCTAGCGTCAAATCACTAGTCAATCAAGTGATGGAAGTCACATCACTTTGAGTGAAGTGATGCTTGTCATCATTGATTGATGTGAATAGTGATGTGAGTTGTAGTAGGCATTTATTGCCATTTTGGCTCCAAATTTTTTTTGACTTTTTGAAAGCAATATACATAATTTTGGAAAACTTTTTGGTATTAGTTTTTTAGAAAAACAAAATACAACACACTTGACTTTATTCTCTCTCTCTTCTCTTCACCATTCGGCCTTGGGCCAAATTTTCTCTCAAAAATTTCTCCAAATGCCGAGAAAGAAGAAGATGTATAGGAAGATTTGTGGCAAATTTTCCTAGTGCTAGCACACTAAAGAGTCATCCAAGGTGATAGGGAAACAACCCTTGAGCATGAAATATTAACAAAAAGCTTGGACCTTGGAGCACACAAAAATGGAGCTTGGCCGAATATCATCAATGGAGGAAAAGCTTGAAGAAATTTTTTTGTGTTCGTCGCATCCAAAAGCCGATCATTGTAAGTATGATTCCGCCATACTTCTTTATTGTATTCACACTTCCATAATGCTTGAATGATCTTGGGACTAATCTAGAAACCCAACGATGGTATCTTGAGCCTTGTTTAAGCATGAAATGGAATTAGGGTAAAATTGATTTGAGCATGTTTGAGTGAAATTGATTGTTTGGATATGCTTGAATGATGATAACATAATGTTATGCATGATCAATTTGATGAAAATTGGATTGGATCAAATTTTCCGCAAATATTAAGGCTTGGCCGAAAGTTGGACTACCCTAATGTCATGGTGTTTTTTGTATTTTTTATCATTGGATGAGTCGAAATCATTTGGGTAATGTTGATTGAGGATTTAATTGGATTAAAACTGAATCGGACAAAGAAATCCCCAAATTACCGTGACTTGTAAGCATGAAAATGATTGATTTTTGATTCAATTGTGTTGGACATAAGTTGATGATAATTAGCATAATTAATTTTGTAAATTAGTGTTTTGGAAATATTAATTTGAGTAATTAATTATGGCAATACACTTTAGGTTAATTAAATTATGAAATTTGGAATTTTGGTAATTTAATTAATTGGGCTTAATTTGGAATTGGGCTTGTAAAGTTGTATTTGGGCTTTATGGGCTTGGTTGGGCCAAGATTTGTTTAGGCTAAATTGGTTGGATCAAATTATGCCCAAAACCATATACATAAAGTCCAAATATGACTTAATGGACCTTTAATTTTTATTGGGCCTAATGGGCCTAAATTGGTTTCTTGGCAAATAAGGGTGATTCCTTAAATGGGCTTTGGTATTTGGGTTTGACCCATATTGACCAAAAGTCCATGCCTTAAGAAATTAATTGAAAGCCCATTGGACTTTAATTAAATTAACATTGGATGTTAATAAGGCTTTGAGACCCGTAACGATTAGATTTAGAATCTAAGTCGCTAAAGGCTCATTAATAAAGTGTAATATTTAATTTGGAATTAAATATAGAATTAGTATTAAATACAAATTGAATTGGATTTAATGTTGTAGTTTAATATAATTCAAGAATTCGGACTTTCAGTACTTATTCTTAAAAAGAGTCGGACTCGCACAAAATCAAATCGTTGTTTGAACATTGGATGGTCATTAATTTCAGATTAATTAATTGGATTAGATTGATTGATAACATGCTTTGTGTGAATACATGGATGCGATGTATGAATAATATATATCGGATGGATATTAGATGGTTGAGGGCAATTTTGGAAATTTTTCTTAATAAATTTAGAATTTATTAATTGGACCTGCGTGTCCAGCCTATTACCTATGACTCTTTGTATTTCTCTTCTCACCTATTCCCCTCAATGTAAATGAGGTTTCTTTAGAAGTATTATGTAATTGGGTAGAAATAATACTTGTGCTAGCGGGAGAGAGGAAATGGAGAGATTTGTTCTAGGAACAATGTGTTTAAATATCCATCAGCATATCATTATTATATTTATTTATACGCGCCTTATTATGCTTTTAGAATGCATGCTTAAGGGTGTATGATGATTAGACCTTAACAAAGATAATTAATTGGTTACCAATTACGCGAAAAAACCCTCACAATATATTAAGCGTTTTTCCTTCCATTGAGTGATTCTTACTCAAGATCCAAGATTGGCACTGGTTTGTTTCCCAAAGTCAAGACATTTTTTTGTCGCGGATGTGTTTGAATCATAAAGGCTTTTTTCCATATCGGTGTCTTGTCCAAGTTGTGATTTTTTGGCCAAAGTCAAGATCACTTCTTGTCCATCGACATCGATTATGAAGCTTTCCAAGGTCAATGGGTTCCGCTTAACTAGGATCATTAAGTTTGTTGTGCCAAAGCCAAGGCTTAGTTGATTCAGAGGAAAAAGGTTAGGCAATATATTGGATATATTGGCATATATAAGATATATGTTTCGAACTTGGATGTCCACCTACTGGATCTAGGAATTGGATGGGATCCAATTGATCTTAGAGATCTACCTAGTTAATTATCATACAATTTGTTGCCCAAAGTCAAGATTGTGTGTTATTTAACGGGATCCTAGCCCACTAGGAAACAAGGTTTCCCGAGTACTCAACCGAGGGTTAGAGGCTCGTCGAAAAATAATGGAAGGCAAATATTAAATTTGCAATATTCGTTTAGTTACTTGCCAATACGCGCTCATTTAAATTTTTCGTTGTTAAATTAATATATTAGTTGGACTAATATTTAATCATTGTTTTAATTAAACAGTTGGACTGTATTCAAACTACTTCAATTAATAGTTGATTTTATAATTGGATTATAGTAATCAATAGAATTGAATTTAACCAATTTAAATTATATTTGATTATATAGTTAGACTATAGTAATCATTATAATAAATTGTACCTGAAATCGTTGATTGGATAGTTGGACTATAGCAATCAAGATAAACTGAAAAATTAGCGTTAAGAACATAATCTTGGGTGAAAATGTTTTTAAACGGCTTTAATTTTCAAATTGGGAATAAAACTTCAGGATAGTCCTGGAAACCGATAAATTAATCTATTTGATAGAGCAACCTCTTGGGCCTAAGCCCGGAGTTAAGCAAATAGTAGAACATGATATTTGGAATATTCAAGTGATGATAAATTTAGTGCTTAATCCGTTATGCTTGCCGTAAAGACTACTTAATTTCTTAATCAGAACTAAGGATTAGATCATTATAGTATGATGATGAAATTGAAGGATCTTCATAGATCTATCCTTAGATCTTAGAAGTACAAATTGCACTAGAAAACTCTTGGAGAGTTAATGGCTATGCTCAATGAGACAAAGCCATAGTTTGCAAAAGGGCAAGAAGCGCAAGGCACATCTTACTTCGACATTCCAGAAGGCCAAAACATTCCACTATGACTGGAGTGATACTTCCATCTCGACATCACACCCAATACACTACGATTCTCAATATACCCAGAAGAGGCATACACAGAACCGGTTAAAGCCTTGGATGACCAAAACCAAAGTATATTGATTGTCGCAAGTATTGGCGGTGCAAATCCCAGGTTAAGACCAAATACACCTACCCTGATTCAGACTTCCATAGACACATAGTCATACTACCAATGGAATTCCGACGGGTCTATCCAGAGCGAAGCTGTTTCCGTACCATCAGTAAACACAACCTCATATTACACTTGCATGAGTATCCTATACCCAAATATATGAGAACTATGCTGTTATGCCCTCACAACGCGCACAAGTGTAATACTAGTTTATTCCGAATTGTCGATGTCCAATCTCGATAATACTACGACTATGGAAATTTAATGATTAAACCTTCATGGATTGATTTTGTCTCATGTCATCTCAATCTGGAACTAATCATATGGACCTTTCATCATTTATACATCTTCGTAATCTAATTACAAATGATGAAAGAGCAATTTCCTTTGTCACATAGTTAATTTGTACAACAACACCATGATCTGTACAAATAGTGACGCTATTGGTCATAATTGTCCAACAATCTCCCACTTGGCCTATAGGCAGTCACTCAAGTGTCCTACACCCGAACTATGTATGGTTCGCTCAAACTTATGCTGAGAAAATGCTTTCGTCAGCGGATTTGCAAGATTATCATATGATGTGATTTATTCGATCATCACATCGCCACGATGTATGATCCGAACGAATCAGATGAATAGTCGAAGTATATATCTGGATCGTTGATGAGACCATTAATTCTTTAGCCTGTGCTGTAGCCTAGCCCAGCTACTAACAGAACTATTCCTAATCTGATTAGGATTATTATCGACCCAAATGGCTTCTATTGCTACCTCAGCAGCAACAATAACCCACTTTTGTTGTTTATTCGATAACAATATCTTGCTCGGAAGATTTCAAGCTCATTGTTCCATTATTCAAACTGTATAGTACCGTTGTTACGACTTATAGTCGTTTATATCGGTTAGGAAACTTGCATCAGTGAACCCAGTCACTTCAAGTTCTCCATCTCCATAGTATAAGATAGCATCCTTAGTTCATTAAAGATACTTAAGGATGTTCTTAAGATCAATCCAGTGAGTATCACTTGGATTGGCCTGATTGTGACTCCATATGCTCAAAGTATATGAGACACCAGGTCGCGTACATTTATTTTAATGTACGAGTTCTCGGAGAGTATCAAAACTTTAAATCTATCCCAGTAGATCTTTATTCCTGAATAAAGGTTGTTTCTCCAAAGAATTCTACGGAGAATTTTTCATGAAAGCCAAGCTTTCACCGATTGTATTATGGGAATGTCATTTCCAAGAAATGATATGTCATCATTGTATAGGACATTCATTATTAGTGCGCTCCCACTAACCTCCTTATATACACAAGAATTATTTTCGTTTTGAATTAAATCATACACCATTATGATTACATTAAAACGATAATTCCAAGAACGTAATGCTTGCTTCAATCCATACATGGATCGAATAACCTGCAAACCTTGTTTGCTTGTTATAGTACGACAAAACCGTCAGGATGTTGTAAACATCATCCAAAAGGTTTCTGTTTAAGGAAAGCGTCTTTGATGTTCAACTGCCACATTTCATGAATGAAACATGTAGCATCAGCAAGCATTATCCAAATGGATTTACTGTGGCAACAGGTAAAAGGTTTCGTCATAATCGACACAATGTTGATAACGATACCTTTTCGCTACAAGCCTAGCTTAGTACGTTGGTATGTTTCCATCCATGTATTGTCTTCCTTGAAGACTTATATAGTACCAATAGGCACAATGTTTTCCGGTACAACAACTAGTATCCAAACTTAGTTGGTATACATGGGATCCATTTCGGACATCATGGCACTTTGCCATAATAGGGAGTCGATACCTTGTATCACTTCCTCATACGTGGTCGGTTGGTCTTCCTCAATAAGATTGACATCTTTATGAGGTGAGATCAGAAACCCATACCCCAGGTTGTTTTCTGACTCTCTCTGACTTACGTGGTTCTTGTGTATTCGAAGATTATTGGTATAGTTTCATCCTTGATGAACTATTTGTGTTCCATTAAGGAATCGGTGCCTAGAATAGTATTACTCCGATTTTCATCGAGGTTTACTTTGCTCCCACTTACCACTGCATATAGGTATTCCTCTTAGGAAAATCGCATGGTGAGCAATAATTACATTGTTCTCTTGTGAGTTGTATAAGTACTATACTTTGGTTTCCCTAGGATAACCTACAATTTAGGCACTTATCCTATTTGGGTTTTAGTTTGGTATCATCCAAACATATGCCCAGCATTCCCAAATCTTCAGGAATGAGAAAACCCAGTTTCTTTCCTGTTCATATCTAATATGAAGTCTGTCTAACAGATTTTTATGGAACCTTATTCAAAATAAGTTTTGCACTATTAATGCGTATCTGTTGAAGGAAATGGTAGCTCAGAGTGACTCATTATTAACCTTATCATGTCCAATAAAATTTGGTTTCTCAGTTTGGACACACCGTCAAACTGACGTGTTTCGGGAGGAGTCTTCATTGAAAGAATACTAGACTCTTTCAAGTATTTGAGAAAACTATTGGTTAAGTATTTTCCTCATGGTCTAACCATGACGGTTTAATACTTTAGCCGATCTGTTTGTCTACTTCGTGTCGAAATTGTAAAAGTTTCCGATTCGTGTTTCAAAAGAAACACACAACCATAACGTGATGCCACATCCGTAAAGGTCACGAAACATTCATATCCACCTCTAGCCTAGCTAGACATGGGCCCACTCGTGTCACTATGAACAAGGGGAAACAGATCGGTGGCACTTGCACTTTTACCAAGTAAAAAGTGTTTCAGGCACTTTGCCCCATAAACTAGATTCGTAGACTTTATTTGAATAGGATCAAATCTGTCCTAGTACACACTCTTCGAAAGTGTGGATATACGAGTCTTGTTTAGTTGTGTCTCAGACAACAATGCCACTTATAAGTCTCAACTGATTAATTCAGTTTAAGCTATTTGTTTGTCATGTTATACGTTTGAGATTTATTTATATTCAAAATATAAATACTGTTATTCACATATAATGTGTTTATCTCAATATCATCTTTATAAAATAAAAGACTTTAATGTTCTAGAATATAAAGGTATACCAGCAACGGGTTAAACCCTGATATAGAGATAATATATCTAGTCAAACCAGTTACATTTTAACAGTTTCCAAATTTAAGTACACACCCGGAGGGCATTTTCTAAACTTAGGTATCTACGGTTAAAACAGCGACTTTCGTCTCGTTTCTGATTTGTAGATAAATCTCGAATGAAGCTAGTATCCTACTCATAGCAGATTCTGCACACCAGTACATATTTATGTACCACATTTAGTATCTAAAATCCAATTTTAATACTAATAGTGAACATATTTATGACAAACATATTTGAAGTCAGAGCCTTGCCCGTCGTCAATTCCTTCATGTCTGCCTTGTCCTAACGGCAGTCATGCTTCCGTGACCCCGTTTGGCACAGTTAAGCAGACATCTTGGAATATGTCTTTTGTCTTCCTAGAAGATTATAATGATTTTTCCTTTGCCCTTTTTCACACCCTTGAAGCCTTTGGCCAAGCATTGGCCTTCTAGAATGTCGAAATAAGATGCGCCTTGCGCTTCTTGCCTTATTGCAAACTTTGGCTTTGTCTCATTGAGCATAGTCATTAACTCTCCAAGTGTTTACTATTGCAATTTGTACTTCTAAGATCTAAGGATAGATCTATGAAGATCCTTCAATTTCATTATCATACTATAAGGATCTAATCCTTAGTTCTGATAAAGAAATTAAGGAGTCTATTTGGCAACCATAATGGATTAAGCACTAAAGTTATCATCACATGAATATTCCAAATGTCATGTTCTACTATTTGCTTAACTCCGGGCTTAGGCTTAAGATGTTATTTTATCAAATAAAGTAACTTCTTAGTTCCCAGGACTATCCTGAGGTTTTATTCTCAATTTGAAAATTAAAGGTCGTTTAAATACATTTTCACCCAGGATTATGTTTTAAACACTAATCTTTCAATTTATCTTGATTCTAATAGTCCAACTATTTAATCAATTTTAGGTACTATTTATTATAATGATTACTATAGTCTAACTATATAATCAACTATAATTTAATTGGTTAAATTCAAATATATTGATTACTATAATCCAATTATATAATCAACTATTATTTGAAGCAGTTTGTTTACAGTCCAACTGTTTAATTAAAACAACAATTAAATATTAGTCCAACTAATATATTAATGTAACGATGAAGAATTTGAATGAGCGCGTATGGCAAGTAACTAAACGAATATTGCAAATTTAATACTTGCCTCCCACTATTTTTCGGCGAGCCTCTAACCCTCTGTTGAGTACTCGGGAAACCTTGTTTCCTAGTGGGTTAGGATCCCGTTAAATAACACACAATTTTGACATTGGCCAATAAATTGTATGATAATTAACTGGGTAGATGTCTAAGATCAATTGGATCCCATCCAATTCCTAGATCCAGTAGGTGGACACCAAGTCCGAAACATATATCTTATATATGCCAATATATCCAATATATTGCCTAAAATTTTTCCTCTGAATCAACTAAGTCTTGGCTTTGGCACAACAAACTTAGTGATCCCAGTTAAGCGGAACCCATTGACCTTGGAAAGCTTCGTAATCAATGTCGATGGACAAGAAGTGATCTTGACTTTGGCCAACAAATCACAACTTGGACAAGACACTGATATGGAACAAAGCATTCATGATTCAAACACATTCGCGACGGACAAAGGCCTTGAGTTTGGCCAACAAACCAGTGCCAGTCTTGGATCTTGAGTAAGAATCACTCAATGGACGTTGAAGGTTTTTTCACGTGTAATTGGCAACCAATTAATTATCTTTGTTAAGGTCTCATCATCATACACCTTTAAACAAGCATTCTAAACAAATAATAAGGCACGTAAGTAAATAAAATAATAATGATATGCGGATGCATACTTAACACATTGTTCATGGAACAAATCTCTCTCTTTCCTCTCTCCCACTAGCATAAGTATTACTTCTACCCGATTACATAACACTTCTAAAGAAACCTCATTTACATTGAGGGGAATAGGTGAGAAGAGAAATACAAAGAGTAAGGAGGTAATAGGCTGGACACGCAGGTCCAATTAATAAATTCTAAATTTATTACAACAATTTCCAAAATTGCCCCACCCATCTAATATCCATCTGATATACATTATTCATACATCGTAACCATGTATTCACACAAGCATGTTATCAATCAATCTAATCCAATTAATTAATCTGAAAATTAATGACCATCCAATGTTCAAACAACGATTTGATTTTGCGCGAGTCAAACTCATTTTACGAATAAGTACTCAAAGTACGAATTCTTGAATTAAATTAAACTACAACATTAAATCCAATTTAATTTTTATTTAATACTAATTCATTTATTTAATTCCAAATTAAATAATTACACTTTTTAATGTACATTTACGACTTAAATTCTAAATCCAATCATTACGGGTCTCAAAGCCCGATTAAGATCCAATGTTAATTTAATTAAAGTCCAATGGGCTTTTAATTAATTTCATAAGGCATGGACTTTTGGTCAATATGGGTCAAACCCAAATACCAAAGCCCATTTAAGGAATCACCCTTATTTGACAAGAAACCAATTTAGGCCCAATTAAAATATTAAAGGTCCATTAGTCATATTTGGACTTTATGGATATGGTTTGGGGCCCAATTGGATCCAACCAATTTAGCCTAAACCTAACTTGGTACAACTAAGACCATTAAGCCCAATTACAACTTTACAAGCCTAATTTCCAAAATGAGCCCAATTAATTTAATTCCAATTTCCAAATTTCATAACTTAATAAACCTAAGTGTATTGCCATAATTAATTAACCAAATTAACATTTCTAAAACATCAATTTACACAATTAACTATGCTCATCATCATCAATTAATATCCAACACAATTGAATCAAAAATCAATCATTTTCCATGCATATAGTCTCGGCAATTTGGGGTTTATTTGTCCAATTCAAAATTGAATCCAATTAAATATCAAATCAACAATTCCCAAATGATTTCAACTCATCCAATGATTAAAACAAAAAATTACCATGACTTAGGGTCTCGGTCAAGCCTAAGATTTGGGCAAAAATAGATCCAATCAACTTTTCATGAAATTGATCATATATAACTTCAAATTGATCATATATAACTTCAATCCAACATCATTTAAGCATACTCAATCAATTAATTTTACCAAATCATGCTCAAATTGATTTTACCCAATTTTACCCTAAATTCAAGTTTCATGCTAAAAATGGCTCTGATACCATTGTTGGGTTTCTCTAAGGTCCCGGGATCGATTTCAAGCAAAGAAACTCATGTGCGAATACTCAAAGAAGTCTCGGAATACTTACAATGATCGGCTTTGGCGATGCGAGGAACAACAAAAATCTTCAAGCTTTCATTCATGGAAGCTCATGGCAATCACCAATTTTTGTCCTCCAAATTTTCGGTCATGTCCTCCTCCAAGCTCCAAGCTTTGGCTTGTGATTCCATGCCCACGGGTGGGTTTTCCTATCACCTTCCCAAGACCCCGAATGTGTGCTAGCACTTGGTAATTTTTGCCACAAAAATCACCATCTTACTTCTCCTTGCTCACGGAAAAACCAGAAAAAGGAAGAAGAAATTGGCCCCTTGGGCGTGAGAGATAAGTGAAGAGAGAAAGAAAAGTGTTTTTTTTGTTGGTTGTTGGAGAAATTGTGTATCTAATACACAAAACTGAATTTCAAAAAAACCATTTTCCAAATTTTTTGCTTTCCAAAAGTCAAAAGGCATTAAAGCCAGCAACCACGTCCAACACTATTCACATCAAAAGTGACTAGACATCACATCACTCAAAGTGACAAGTGATTTGACGCTTGATGTGACTTGTGATTTGACGCTTGATGTGACTTGTGTGCCGCACTTGAATTCGAAATATGAGTGCGCCCGCAAACACTCCCGGGCTCGGGTTCGCTAATTCCGAATTTACGAATTTTCCGTTGCGACGTAATTAAATAATATGGCTAGCAAAATCACTATTCACGTCGCTAACGAATTAATTATAAATTAACTCGTTCGCCCGAATAAAATCTAATTTTAATTCCGCGGAGAAATCCAATTTCGTATAATAAATCGAATATATTATTTATCGATTAATTCCAAATTAATCGTTCTCTCTCTTTAATAAATATTTTATCCCAGATAAATTATCTCCGTAATTAATCCCAGATTAATTTTCTCTCTCATCTAGTTAATCTCAGATTAATAAATTGCGAGTCATATGTCATCGGTGAATCTTCGGGAAGTGACCCATGATAAAATATCTCCGTAATTAATCCCAGATTAATTTTCTCTCACCTAGTACTATGTTTTTACCGATTTACAAGACATTGTTGGCTTCTAGCAAAGCACCGTGCCTACCCAATTCTCTAGAAATATCCTTACAGGAATAAGTGATCTATATCAGGCATAGTATACGTAGTATTGCGTATTTCGATCCAGTATAGGATGTCACGTGCTAGGCCTGGGGCTGGAATTGTGTTTGCCCCGTACGAAGCACATATCGGATCTCTAGTAACTAGTCTCTATAATCGGATAATCATGACCTAGTCATATTATCCCGATCACTGCAGTACATAAGAGAACCAGTTCCGTATCTTACGTGATCATCATCTCCACTATGACTGGAGTGATACTTCCATCTCGACATCACACCCAATACACTATGATTCTCAATATACCCAGAAGAGGCGTACACAGAACCGGTTAAAGCCCTGGATGACCAAAACCAAAGTATATTGATTGTCGCAAGTATTAGCGGTGCAAGTCTCAGGTTAAGACCAAATACACCTACCTAGATTCGGACTTCCATAGACACATAGTCATACTACCAATGAAATTCCGAGGGGTCTATCCAGAGCGAATCTGTTTCCGTACCATCGGTAAACACAACCTCCTATTACACTTGCATGAGTATCCTATACCCAAATATATGAGAACTATGCCGTTATGCCCTCACAATGCACACATGTGTAATACTAGTCTATTCTGCATTATCGATGTCCAATCTCGATAATACTACGAGTAGGGATATTTAATGATTAAACCTTCGTGGATTGATACTGTCTCATATCATCTCAATCTGGAACTAATCATATGGACCTTTCATAATTTATACATCTTGGTAATCTAATTACAAATGATGAAAGAGCAATTTGCTTTGTCACATAGTTAATTTGTACAACAACACCATGATCTGTATAAATAGTGACGCTATGGGTCATAATTGTCCAACATTGCAATAGTCGTTTCTCCCCTGCTGCTTGAAGATCAAAGTTCAACTTTGTTAGTACCCAATATGCTTTATGCCCAAGCTCCACAGGCAGATGGCATGTTTTTCCGAACACCAGTCGATATGGGGACATTCCAATGGACGTCTTGTAAGCTGTCATGTAGGCCCACAATACATCATCCAATTTTCTGGACTAGTCATTCCTTATTAAATCAATGGATCACTCCGGGATTTTCTTGATTTCTCTATTAGAGACTTCAACCTGACCATTTATCTACGGATGGTATGCAGTAGCTAATTTGTGAGTAACTCCATATTTGGCTAGGAGTGCATCGAAGTAATTATTGAAGAAATGTGTGCCACCATCACTGATGATTGATTAAGGTGGTCCAAAGCGAGTGAAAAATATTTCTCTTGAGGAATTACAACACCACTTTGGAGTCATTTGATGGCAATGCAGTTGCTTCCACCCACTTGGAGATGTAGTCTACTACAACCAGAATGTATAGGTTTGCATGTGATGGAACAAATTGTCTCATGAAGTCGATCCCTCATACATCAAATATTTCAACTTCGAGGATGCTTTGAAGAGGTCCTTCATTCCTTTTTGAGATATTTCCCGTCCTCTGGCACATGTCACATTGAAGAACAATTATGTGAGCATCTTTAAACAAGGTGGGCAAAAACAAACCTAATTGCAGCACTTTATCTGTCGTATTATCTCCGTCGAAATTTCTACCATATCAATAACTGATCATCACATTGCTTGAATAGGTATGGTTCGTCCCAGATGTAGTGCTTGACTTCATTGAAAAATTCTTCCTTTGCTGATGTGTCCATTCCAATGACCATTTCCCGATACTATCTAGTTCACATAGTCAGCATACCACGGGACTTCCTGATGCCTGATGGCGAATAGCTGCTCATTTGGAAATGTTTCATTTTTGTCAGCTCATTATTAGTTATTCCTCTACTTTCAATCCTTGACAGATGATCTGCCACATGATTTTCTGTCCCCCTTCCTATCTCGGATTTCCACATCAAATTCTTGCAGTAGAAGCACCCATCGGATTAATCTGAGGTTGGCATCTTTCTTTGCTATCAGGTATTTGATGGCTGAATGATTTGTGCAGACCGCCACTTTGGGACCCTGCAAATAAGAGCGAAACTTGTCGAAAGCCAATACTGCTGACGTAATTGACCGGTGCATAATCACACGCGTATAACGCAAGCACACGTATCATTCAAGTATTATAAAAAATATCGATCCAACGAAGACTTAATACCTAAGCTATTAATTTATGAAGCCAAATTTTTACAAGTATCTAATGGATTATTAGTTTGATTGGATGGTGACTTTAAATTTATTTAAATTTAAAACAAATAAAAAAAATTGCGCGAAAGTGGATTGATGAAAATTCAATATTAAGAACTATCCAGGGTGTGAATCTTTCAAATATCTTTTTAAAGATGAAGTGCTTATTTTATGTTTGGGTAATATATTGGTTTACTAACCTGGAACACAAAATTCTGCAAAAGTCTCTGTCGATGGTCAGATACAAATACCCAGTGTTACCCAATTAAATCATATTTCTATGTCAACCAAGTTACCTGAATTAATTAAGAATAAGTTCCAATAGTTGCTACCCCCGCCTGACAAGTATATGTCTATCATGTAAGGAAATCTATTAAATGGTTATCTATTCTAAAGGAAGATCGTGGGCTATTAAGTCTAAGGCTGAAACCTAAAATTCCTTTGTCAAGTTTATTTTAAGTTTACCAGATCAATCTTATTAGTGGCCAGTTAACAAGAAGCATTAAGCTTAAGACTTCATAAGTAAACATTTGTATTACCTAAACTATAAAATAACCCCTTATAAACCAGTGATATTGGAATTCATCACAACCCCAGATAACGGGTTTAGCTACGACTCATATTTATGGTTAATAAAAGTTTAAATAAAATAGAAGACATAAAGTAAATGCTGGAAAGTAAATGCGGAAAAGTAAATGCTGAAAAGTAAAAATGTAAAATTATAATAAAAGAAAATGCTAGGGTTATATGATCCACTTTTATCACTACTATTTTAGATATCTCCCCTAATATAATATATTAACTTTGCGTGATATTACCAACCAGCCATATAGGCGGTAACTTGATTAAGTCAAATTTATAATTAATTACCAACCGACCAATCAGGAGATATCCAGTTTAGTCAGGTTAAAACCAATTTCAATAATTACCAACCGACCAATCAGGCAGTATCCTCATTTAGTCATATTTTAACTAGTTTATATATTATAATTAAGGGAGATTAATCTAAATATTAGTAATAAAAGCTTTACTTTTTACCCCAGCAAAGAGGAGTTACCTCCTCCTTACTGAAAAGTAAAAATCGAAAAGTAAAGAAAGGAAAATACTGTTGCGTAAAAGTAAATTGCTGATAGTAAAGACTGAAAAGTAAAGAAAAGAAAGTGCAAATGCTGAAATTAATTACTGAAAGCTGTAAATAAACAAACAAGATACAATCTTCTTAACATTCTTAAGGAATTACGTAGAAGAAAATATCAATTCAAATCTGAAATTTCGACCTGAATTTATAGGAACCAATAGGCTTGGCACGTTGTGACGCGCTACAAATTTTTACCACGTGTCCCGGCTTCTGCGGAGATGGTGACACGTGGCACGGCTGAATGATTAACTCAACAATTGTGTGGACATGGCGATGTCGATTATTGACAACATCTGATGAGCCACGTGTCTGGCGCACGTTAGCTGTTGGACAGTTATGACCCATAGCGTCACTATTTGTACAGATCATGGTGTTGTTGTACAAATTAACTATGTGACAAGGAGATTGCACTCTAATCATTTGTGATTAGATCACCTAGATGTATAAATGATAGGAGGTCCCTATGATTAGTTCCTGGATTGAGATGATATGAGACAGTATCAATCCTCGAAGGATTAATCATTAAATATCCCTAGTCGTAGTATTATCGAGACTGGACATCGATAATGCGGAATAGACTAGTATTACACTTGTGCGTGTTATGTGAGATCATAACGGCATAGTTCTTATATATTTGGGTATAGGATACTCATGCAAGTGTAATAGGAGGTTGTGTTTTACCGATGGTACGGAAAAAAGCTTCGCTCTGGATAGACCCCTCGGAATTCCATTGGTAGTATGACTATGTGTCTATGGAAGTCCGAAATCAGGGAAGGGTGTATTTGGTCTTAACCTGAGACTTGCATCGCTAATACTTGCGACAATCGGTATGCTTTAGTTTTGGTCGTCCAGGGCTTTAACAGGTTCTGTGTACGCCTCTGCTGGGTATATCGAGAATCATAGTGTATTGGGTGTGATGTCAAGACGGAAGTATCACTCCAGTCATAGTGGAGATGATGTCACGTAGGATACGGTACTAGTGCTCTTAAGTACTGCAGTCATCGGGATATTATGACTAGGTCATGTATGTCCGATTATAGAGACTAGTTACCAGACATCCGACATGTGCTTCGTACGGGGCAGACACATTCCAGCCCCAGGCCTAGCACGTGACAATCCGATACTGGATCGCAATACGCAATACTACGTATACTACGCCTGACATAGATTATATATTCCAGTAAGAATATTTCTGGAGAATTGGGTAGGCACGGTGCTTTGCTAGAAGCCAACCATGTCTTGTAAATCGGTAAGCACGTGGTACGAGGTACGCACGTATTCGGATAATCCGATGACCGTATTTACTGCCAACATATCCAGGGATCTCTTGGGTCGCTTCCCAAAGATTCACCGATGACAGTTGATTTAAATTAGAATTAATCTGGGATTAATTAAGAGAGAGAATTAATCTGGGATTAATTAAGATGGAGAAAATTAATCTGGGATTAATTGAGGTATTATTTAATCTGGGATTAAATGTGTTTGGAAGAGAGAGAACGCGATTAATTTGGAATTAATCGGTAAAATAAATTTAATAGTTAAATTTGATTTTTTTATTTAATTTATTCTTATGGGCTAAAATTAATATATCGGATATATTAATATGAATTGGATTTCATTACGAAATTAAAGTTGGACTTTAATACGAACGAACGAATTAATTTAGAATTAATTCGTAGACGACGTTCGTAATATATTTGCGAGGCATCGTTTTTTAATTAAATTAGATTTAATTATTTAGCGACGAAAGTTCGTTTAATCGGATTAAACGGAACCGAGCCGCGGCAAATGTTCGTAGAGACATTTTGAGTTTTGAATTCAAAATGGTGGGGCCCACTTCACACATGTCACACATGTAAGTGGTGGTTGGAAAGTGGTTGGCATTTATGCCAAAACCACTTACTTTCCAACTACTTGGTTTAGGTGAAACCAAATTACCCCAACTACATGGTTTTGTGAAAAGGGTAAAAACCCTTAACAAAACCCTAGCTCTCTCTCTTCACACTTGTGTAACACAACACTTGAAACAATTGGAAACCCTAATACACAAAATGGGCGTGAGTTTCATCAGAAAATGGCGTGAACTATGGCCTCCCTCTCTTTGATTTTGTGGCAAAATCAAAAGCTAGCACTTGGAGAAATCAACTAAGGTGATAGGGAAACTACTTCAAAAGTTGGAATCATCACTTAAAGCTTGGAATCAACAAAGAAGGATCTTGGAGATCTTCAACTCAAAGCTTGGAATCAACAAAGGAAGCATCTTGGATCTTGGATCTTCTTCTCAAAATTTAAAAGCTCAAATCCATTCAATGTAAGTAATTCCGCAACTTATTTTGAATTTATGAACATGTTTTCATGCTTATTAGATCCTTGGCATGTTCTAGGAACACTAACAATGGTATCAAGAGCCAATTTTAAGCATGAAAATTTTAGGGTTCATGAGACTAAAATTTGGGGCTTTTGTGTTTTGAGCATGATTTCTTCAAATTGATGCTTTGAGCATGCTTAGATTATGTTAACTTAGAGTTGTGCATGATTAGATTTGAGAAAAAATTGATTGGATCAAAATTTTTAAAATTTTCCTTAGTGAGGCCGAAACTGTGACAGTGAACTGGGCACTGCAGTTTTTGATTTTTGTAACATGAAATGATGTGTTTAAATGCATGTTTAAATGTTGATTGTTGGTTTGATTGGATTAGAATCAAAGTCAATAATGTTTATGTTAAAATCAAAGAGCATGTTGAGCATGAAATGATGATTTAGGATTCAATTTGTGTTGAGCATGAAATGATGTATTTTGGCTTCAATTTGTGTTGAGCATGAATTGATGGATTAAGCATGATTAATTAAGTTAATTGGTATTTTGGAAATATTGAGTTTAATTAATTAATCATGGCTAATACACTTTAATTAAAGTAATTGTGATATTTGGAATATTATAATTATGTTAATAAGCCTTTAATTATGAATTGGGCTAAAAGTGTGTATTTGGGCTTAATGGGCTTGGTTTGACTAAGTTTGGTTTTGGACTTTTGGATTGGATCCAATTGGGCCCAAAACCAATTCCATAAAGTCCAAATACATCACTTGGCCCTTTAAAGAATTTAATTGGGCCTAATGGGCCTAAATTAATTTGTTGGCAATATGGGTGATTCCTATTGGGCCTTGGCATTTTGGGTTTGATCCATTATGGCCAAAGCCCATGCCTTAAGAATTAATTAAAAGCCCATTGGACTTTAATTAAAATGACATTGGATGTTATTGGGCCTTTGAGACCCATTAAGATTGGATTTGGAATCCAAGTCTTTAAGGCTTAAAAGTAAGTGTATATATTTAATTTGGAATTAAATTGGAATTAGTATTGAATACAAATAAATTGGATTTAAAGTTGTAGTTCAATATAATTCAAGAATACTTACTTTGAGTATTTATTCTTAAACGAGTTTGACTCACGCAAATCAAATCGTTGTATGAACATTATATGGTCATTAATTCAAAGATTAATTAATTGGATTAGATTGATTGAATAACATGATTTGTATGAATACATGAATGTGTTGTATGAATAATGTATATCGGATGGATATTAGAAGGGCAAGGGCAGTTTTGGAAATTGTTGTAATAAGTTTAGAATTTATTAAATTGGACCTGCGTGTCCAGCCTTTTATCTCATTTCTCATTGTATTTCTCTTCTCACCTATTCCCCTCAATGTTAATGAGGTTTCTTTATTGTATTATGTAATTGGGTAGAAGTTAGAATAGTTCTAGCCGGGGAGAGGAAATGGAGTGATTTGTTCTAGGAACAATTTGTGAGATATCCATCCATTGAGAATGCATGTTTAAGGGTGTATGATGATGAGACCTTAACAAAGATAGTAAATTGGTTGCCAAATTGCACGCGAAAAACCCTCACAACATATTAAGCGTCTTTCCTTCCATTGAGTGATTCTTACTCAAGATCCAAAGTTGGCATTGGTTTGTTGGCCAAAGTCAAGACCTTTGTCAATTGCGGATGTGTTTGAATCATGAGAGTTTTGTTCCATATCGGTGTCTTGTCCAAGTTGTGATTTGTTGGCCAAAGTCAAGATCACTTCTTGTGCATCGACATTGATTACGAAGCTTTCCATGTCAATGGTTTCCGGTTAACTCGGATCATTAAGTTTGTTGTGCCAAAGCCAAGGCTTAGTTGATTCAGAGGAAAAAGGTTAGGTAATATATTCGATATATTGGCATATATAAGATATATGTTTCGGACTTGGATGTCCACCTACTGGATCTAGGAATTGGATAGATCCAATTGATCTTTGAGATCTACCTAGTTAAATATCATACAGCTTGTTGGCCAAAGTCAAGGTTGTGTGTTATTTAACGGGATCCTAGCCCACTAGGAAACTGGGTTTCCCGAGTACTCGACAGAGGGTTAGAGGCTCGCCGAAAAATAGTGGGAGGCGAGAATTAAATTTGCAATATTCGTTTAATTACTTGCCATACGCGCTCAATCAAATATCATTCGTCTAATATATATTATTTAATTAGTTGGACTAATATTTAATTGTTGTTTTAATAAACAGTTGGACTGTAATTAACTATTCAATTAATGGTTGATTTTATAATTGATTATAGTAATAAAATATAATTGAATAACCAATTTTAATTATTAATTGATTAAATGGTTGGACCATAGTAATCATTATATTAAATGTACCTGAAATCGTTGATTAATAGTTGGACTATTAGAATCAAGATTAAATTGAAAGATTAGTGTTTAAAACATTATCCTAAGGAAAATGTGTTTAAACGACTTTAATTTTTGGGAATAAAATTTCAGGATGGTCCTGGAAACTAATAAGTTACTTTATTTGATAAAATAACATATTAGGCCTAAGCCCAGAGTTAAGCAAATAGTAGAGCATGATCTTTGGAAGATTCATGTGATGATAACTTTAGTGCTTAATTCATTATACTTGTCATAATGACTCCTTAATTTCTTAATCAGAACTAAGGATTAGATCCTTAAAGTATGATAATGAAATTGAAGGATCTTCATAGATCTATTCTTAGATCTTAGAAGTATTAAATTGCAATAAACAACTCTTGGAGAGTTAATAACTATTCTCAAGGAGACCAAAGTCAAAGTTTGCAATAAGGCAAGTAGCGCAAGGCGCATCTTACTTCGATATTCTAGAAGGCCAAGGCTTGGCCAAAGACTTCTGGAATGTGAAAAGGGCAAAGGCAAAATCATTATAATCTTCTAGGAAGATAAATGACATATCCCAAGATGTCTGCCTAAATTGTGGCAAACGGGGTCATTGAAGCGTGACTGCCGTATGGACAAAGCAGACATGAAGGAATTGAAGACGAGCAAGGCTCTGACTTCAAATATGTTTGTCAAACATTATGTTCACTACTAGTATTAAAATTAGATTTTGAATACTTAGTGTGGTACATAAAATATATGTATTGATGTTCAGAATCTGTTTTGAACAGGATACTGACATCATTTGAGATTAATCTGCGAATCGGAAATGGGACGACAGTCGCTGTTTCAACCGTAGATACCTAAGTTTAGGAACTACCCTTCGGGTATGTACTTAAATTAGGAAACTGTTAAAATATAACTAGTTTGACTAGAAATAATATCTCTATATCGTGTATAACTCGTTGCGAGTATACCTTTATATTCTAGAACACTAAAGTGTTTTATTTTATAAAGATGATATTGAGATAAACACATTAGATGTGACAACAGTATTTATATTTTGAATATAAATAAATCTCAAACATATAACATGACAAACAAGTAGCTCAAACTGATTTGATCAGATAAGACTTATTTGTGGCAGTGTTGTCTGGGACACATTAAACAAGACTCGTATATCCACACTTTTGAAGAGTGGATACTAGGACGGATTTGATTCCATTCAAATGAAGTCTACGAATCTAGTTTATTAGGCAAAGTGCCTAAAACACCTTTACTTGGTAGAAGTATAAATGCCACCGATCTATTAGCCCTCGTTCATAGTGACGTAAGTGGGCCCATATCTAGCTAGGCTAAATATGGAAATAAATGTTTCGTGACCTTTGCAGATGTGGCATCTCGTTATGGTTATGTGTTTCTTATGAAGCACGAATCGGAAACTTTTAGAGTTTCGACACGAAGTAGACAAATAGATCGGCTAAAGTATTAAAACATCACGGTTTGACCATGATGAAAATACTTAAGCAATAAGTTTCTCATATACTTGAAAGAGTATAGTATTCTTTCAATGAGGACTCCTCCTGGAACACGTCAATTTGACGGTGTGTCCGAACGAGAGAAACCGAATTTTGTTGGACATGATAAGGTTAATCATGAGTCGCTCTGAGCTACCATTTTCCTTCAAAAGGGATAAGCATTAACAGTGCAATACTTATTTTGAATAAGGTTCCATAAAAATCTGTTTGACAGATTTCATATTAGATATAAACAGGAAAGAAACTGGGCTTTCTCACTCCTGATGATTTGGGAATGCTAGGCATACGTTTGGATGATACCAAACTAGAACCCAAATTGGATAAGTGCCTAATATAATTGGTTATCCTAAGGAAACCAAAGTATAGTACTTATACAACTCACTAGAGAACAATGTAATTGTTGCTCACCATGCGGTTTTCCTAAGAGGAATACCGGTATGCAGTGGTAAGTGGGAGGATAGTAAAACTCGATGAAAATCGGAGTAATACTGTTCAAGGCACCTAGTCCTTAATGGAACACAAACAGTTCATCAAGGATGAAACTGTACCAGTAATCTTCGAATACACAAGAACCGCGTAGGTCGGAGAGAGTCAGAAAACAACCTGGGGTATGGGTTTCTGATCTCACCTCATAAAGATGTCAATCTTATTGAGGAATACGAACTGACTACGTATAGGAAGTGATACAAGGTATCGACTCCCTATCATGGCAAAGTGCCATGAGTCCAAATGGATTCCATATATAACAACTACGTTTGGACACTAGTTGTTGTACCACAAGGCATTGTGCCTATTGGTACTATATAAGTCTTCAAGGAAGACATACATGGAAGGCAACATACCAACGTACTATGCTAGGCTTGTAGCGAAAAGGTATCGTTATCAACATTGTGTTGATTACAACGAAATCTTTATCTGTTGCCACGTTAAATCCATTTGGATAATGCTTGCTGATGCTGCATGTTTCATTCATGAAATATGGCAGCTGAACGTCAAAATCGCTTTCCTTAAACGGAAACCTCTTTGGAGGATGTTTACAACATCCTGACGATTTTGTCGTATCAAAACTAGCAAACAAGGTTTGCAGGTTATTCGATCCATGTATGGATTGAAGTAAGCATTGGGTTCTTGGAACTATCGTTTTGATGTAATCATAATGGTGTATGATTTGATTCAAAACAAATATGATTCTTGTGTATATAAGGAGATTAGTGGGAGCACTGACAATGATGTCCTAAATAATGATGATATGTCATTTCTTGGAAATGATTCCCATATTACAATCGGTGAAAGCTTGGCTTTCATGAAAATTCTCCGTAGAATTCTTGAGGAAACAACCTTTATTTTAGGAATAAAGATCTACTGGATAGATTTAAAGTTGTTAACACTCTCTGAGAACTCGTACATTGAAAAATGTACGTGACCTGGTGTCTCATACGCTTTGAGCATATGGAGTCACAAACAGGTCAATCCAAGTGATAGTCACTGGATTGATATTAAGAACATCCGTTAGTATCTTTGAGAACTAAGGATGATGTCTTATACTATGGAGATGGAAAACTTGAAGTGACTGGGATCACTGTAGCAAGTTTCCTAACCGATAAAACGACTTAAGTCGCTAAACGGTACTATACAGTTTGAATAACGGAACAGTGAGCTGGAAATCTTCCAAGCAAGATACTGTTACTGAATAAACAACAAATGCGGGTTATTGCTGCAGCTGAGGCAGCAATAGAAGCCATCTGGGTCATATCAAATCTAATTAGATTAGATATAGTTCTGTTAGCAGCTGAGCTAGGCGTCAGCACAGGCTAAAGAATTAATGGTCTCATCAACGATCCAGATATATACTTCAACTATTCATCTGATTCGTTCGGATCATACATCGTGGCGATGCGATGATCGAATAAATCGCATCAGACGATAATCATACAAATCCGCTGACGAAAGCCTTTCCTCAGCAATTTGAGCGAACCGTACATAGTTCGGGTGTAAGACACTCGAGTGACTGGCTATAGGCCAAGTGGGAGATTGTTGGACAGTTATGACCCATAGCGTCACTATTTGTACAGATCATGGTGTTGTTGTACAAATTAACTATGTGACAAGGAGATTGCACTCTAATCATTTGTGATTAGATCACCTAGATGTATAAATGATAGGAGGTCCCTATGATTAGTTCCTGGATTGAGATGATATGAGACAGTATCAGTCCTCGAAGGATTAATCATTAAATATCCCTAGTCGTAGTATTATCGAGACTGGACATCGATAATGCGGAATAGACTAGTATTACACTTGTGCGTGTTATGTGAGATCATAACGGCATAGTTCTCATATATTTGGGTATAGGATACTCATGCAAGTGTAATAGGAGGTTGTGTTTTACCGATGGTACGGAAAACAGCTTCGCTCTGGATAGACCCCTCGGAATTCCATTGGTAGTATGACTATGTGTCTATGGAAGTCCGAAATCAGGGTAGGTGTATTTGGTCTTAACCTGAGACTTGCATCGCTAATACTTGCGACAATCGGTATGCTTTAGTTTTGGTCGTCCAGGGCTTTAACAGGTTCTGTGTACGCCTCTGCTGGGTATATCGAGAATCGTAGTGTATTGGGTGTGATGTCAAGACGGAAGTATCACTCCAGTCATAGTGGAGATGATGTCACGTAGGATACGGTACTAGTGCTCTTAAGTACTGCAGTCATCGGGATATTATGACTAGGTCATGTATGTCCGATTATAGAGACTAGTTACCAGACATCCGACATGTGCTTCGTACGGGGCAGACACATTCCAGCCCCAGGCCTAGCACGTGACAATCCGATACTGGATCGCAATACGCAATACTACGTATACTACGCCTGACATAGATTATATATTCCAGTAAGAATATTTCTGGAGAATTGGGTAGGCACGGTGCTTTGCTAGAAGCCAACCATGTCTTGTAAATCGGTAAGCACGTGGTACGAGGTACGCACGTATTCGGATAATCCGATGACCGTATTTACTGCCAACATATCCAGGGATCTCTTGGGTCGCTTCCCAAAGATTCACCGATGACAGTTGATTTAAATTAGAATTAATCTGGGATTAAAAGAGAGAGAATTAATCTGGGATTAATTAAGATGGAGAAAATTAATCTGGGATTAATTGAGGTATTATTTAATCTGGGATTAAATGTGTTCGAAAAGAGAGAACGCGATTAATTTGGAATTAATCGGTAAAATAAATTTAATAGTTAAATTTGATTTTTCTATTTAATTTATTCGTATGGGCTAAAATTAATATATCGGATATATTAATATGAATTGGATTTCATTACGAAATTAAAGTTGGACTTTAATGCGAACGAACGAATTAATTTAGAATTAATTCGTAGATGACGTTCGTAATATATTTGCGAGGCATCGTTATTTAATTAAATTAGATTTAATTATTTAGCGACGAAAGTTCGTTTAATCGGATTAAACGGAACCGAGCCGCGGCAAATGTTCGTAGAGACATTTTGAGTTTTGAATTCAAAATGGTGGGGCCCACTTCACACATGTCACACATGTGAAGTGGTGGTTGGAAAGTGGTTGGCATTTATGCCAAAACCACTTACTTTCCAACTACTTGGTTTAGGTGAAACCAAATTACCCCAACTACATGGTTTTGGTGAAAAGGGTAAAAACCCTTTAACAAAACCCTAGCTCTCTCTCTTCACACTTGTGTAACACAACACTTGAAACAATTGGAAACCCTAATACACAAAATGGGCGTGAGTTTCATCAAGAAAATAGGCGTGAACTATGGCCTCCCTCTCTTTGATTTTGTGGCAAAATCAACAAAGCTAGCACATGGAGAAATCAACTAAGGTGATAGGGAAACTACTTCAAGAGTTGGAATCATCACTTAAAGCTTGGAATCAACAAAGGAAGGATCTTGGAGATCTTCAACTCAAAGCTTGGAATCAACAAAGGAAGCATTTGCATCTTGGATCTTGGATCTTCTTCTCAAAATTTAAAAGCTCAAATCCATTCATGTAAGTAATTCCGCAACTTATTTTGAATTTATGAACATGTTTTCATGCTTATTAGATCCTTGGCATGTTCTAGGAACACTAACATTAGCATGATTGGCCACATTTAGCGAGAACGGAATGCACATTAGCGGTCGCTACGTCCAAAAGGATACTTTTTGCCCTTTTGTCCGTTTTTTCACTGTTTTGGCCTGTATTTCATTCCATAGAGTCCTGAAAACTTTATGTATCTACAAAATAACACAAAACACATCAAAAATATTTCACCAACTCAAGAAATTATACAAAATATTAGGTTAAATGAGTGGGAAATAGTGATACATTTACCATCATCACCCCTCAAACCTAACATTTTGTGTTCCTCGAGCAAAAACAACAAGATAAAATAACATAAACATCTTTAAATAAAAATTAAATTAAGCCACTTTGTAGGGATCACGGTTGCATTTAGCATATGCAACAAGCCTTTAAACCCGTAGGTGTCTCTAGTGGACAAGTTGTAGTCCCGTGAGGGCTTACAACAACGATACCCACCCAAACGTCCAATATTAAAACTAATGCAGACAAAAGCAAAAAGACAAGAGAAAAGAGAATAAACAAGTTAGTGATTAAACATATGAAACTCCTTATCCAAGTTAAGAGTTGTTTTCTTTCTTTCTAAATTACCGAATAAGTAAATTCTCCGATTATTTTTACCATTCTCCATACATACAGTTAACAAGGTATTAATCAATTCATTGTGCCCACAATATTCACAAGTGTAGTTGAAAAGAGAGTAATATTTTTGTCCTAAATTTATATCAGAATTCACACCTTTTTTTCTTTTTTCTAATTTTTTTCTGATTATTTTTTTATTTATATACAATATCATCCATCCATGTAACAAGCTTTGGGCCAATGACTCCCAAACCAATTGGCTTTAGGGCACTAGGTGTTAAGACACCCTTACAGACTTAATTACTCGGATTTGCGATATAAATATATTTTTTGTAACATCTTTAATCCATGTAACGAGTTTTGGGCCAGTGACTCCCAAAGCAGTTGGTTTTATGGCACTATGCGTTAAAAACACCCCTACAGACTTCATAACCCAAATCTCAGAAGTTTTTTTTTTAACATATCCCATCGCTTTTTATAAATGCTTCCTCCAATTAAATTAGAGCACTGAATATTACAAGCTTGTCAATCACAACTCATGTCTGTATGTTACCATACATGTTGATAAAACCTATCAACTGAACATATGAAGATCCATTTTAGACAGTATTATGAAGAATTTAGCAATTAAATAATTCAATTGGAAATAAACAAAAAATTAACTTGTTACGAAATAGGTTGATATACGTCTCAGGAGTGGAAATTCCTTACACATCTATCTTAAAATAATTTCACCTGATTAATCAAATTAAAAACAAAATATTTTTTTGAATTTTTATAAATATTTTCAAACTTTTTTTTGACAAAAAATAACACAGTAAAAACAAGATACTAATTAACTATTCCCATTCCCCAAACCTAAAAGAGACATTGTCCCCAATGTCTTAAAAAGTAGAGAAGAGTTTTAGAAAATAGTACATGGTTAGCTGAAATTCTAAATCTTAAGTGAAAATTAAAGATTAAGATCTAGATTTATCCGACGCTTCTTACCAAGATCATTATCAGACCGGTTTATTTTGGAAATGATAGGGTCAATTTGTGGTTCAAAGGCTAAGATTTGGTCAATTCAATCTGGGGCATTTCTGGCAGTAAAGAGGAGTTCTTTTACAGGTTTTGATACGAACCCATTTCCTCATGCATCATTAAGAAATACACAAAGAAAATCATAAAATCCATCAGCAATGTACAATCCAATTGGTTTCTGTCAGGATTTATGTCCTAGAGCTTCATGTATTGTAAACGGAATTGATTTTTGTAATAATAATAAATGCATTATTCATTTTATCAAAGTTGTTTGATTTATATCGCATATTGTCCAATTGTCTTGTTTACCTTGATTACTCTTATACCTTTAGACTTAGTGTATGTTTGATGCACAAGAGGATTTAAGTCTAAAGTTAGTAATCTAAATAGTCCATAGAGAGCAAACAAATAGGGTACTTTATTTGTGGTATATCTATAGCTGCGGTCCATTCTATACTTGTATGACGACCTTGATCCGGGATCGTTCATGTAGTGATATGGGAATGGAGGCACCTTATATGATAAGATCATATAGGACTGGACTCAGATAAATACGAAATTCTTTTAATATCCGTTAACCAAAGAAATTCATTTTATCTAATAGGTGGTCATATATGGATTCGATCTTAATCCTGAGTGTATTATGAACTCCTGCATGACAGGCAATGTCATTTGATTTACCATGGTGAGGTTGGTGCTGCATTCCCGGCCAATAACTATGTATTTTGGGGATATGGTTTGGTATATAGCTAGGAACGTTTTACATAGATATGGAATTCACTCATTCTTACGAGAAGCAGATGAATATCTCTTTTAAGAGTTGATTCGAGACTTGAACAGTTTGAGCGCTCAAATTTTCTATTACGAATATAAAGTATTTTATATTCATAATTGTTATCAATTAATTGTTCATTATAGAATCAATGGTGCTTAAGAGACAAAATATTTAGAGGGGTTTAACGGACTTATGACCCGACTATATTTATGAGATATTCGTGAAGGGCTATATCCATATGTAATAATTATATCGATGTACACCGAAAATGTTCAGTTTACTTAATCCATCTACGGTAACGGGAGTTCAAATTCGAGTTTTTAGTGGTATAACGTGGAGTTAATAATTCGTAATATTTGATTAAAGAGTTTAATTAATATTTCGGAATTATTGGAGCTCGGAACCGTAGGTCCATTTGGTCCCCGTGCTAGCTCGATTAACTGTAGAAAACCTAATATAATTAGATTGTCTAATTATATGCTCACATTATATTTATTTATATATTATTAATAAGATTAATAATATTTATTGTCACAAATGAAAACTATGTTAAATGAGTTTAATTAATATTTTCTAGAATTCTTTGATTATGAGATAATCAAGTCTTGATTATGAGATAATGAAGTTAGTAATAATTTTGAGATAATTACTACAACATAATTGAAGGTAAATAAATCATTATTAATATATTGATTTTTATTTACCATTGGAGACAAAGCCATATGGCTTACCATGTCATCCAAGCAATTATGTCTATTAGGTGGCTTAGATACACCTAATAGTTTTGTCATTAGCTAATGCATTTTATGCTTTGGCATGGCCTCAACATTTATGTGTTTGCCATTGAAAGAAAGCATTGAATGCGTAATGACAAAGTCATTGTCTTTAGCTTAACATTTCTTATGCTTTGGTATAGCATTCACATTTTTGTGTTGGCCATTGCAAGAAAGCATTAGATGCTTAATGACAAGGTTAGTTGACTTATGTAAGAGAATATAATCTCTACCATTTTTCTCACTTCCTAAGGTTAACACTTTGCATTAATTGACACAATTGTTGTGAGAAAATATTTGAGAGAAAATAGAGAGAGTTCTAGCATTCACAAGTGTTGTGAAATTCCTAAAGCCAAACACCATTTTGACATCTTAAATCTCTAAATATTTTAGAGGTTTAATCTTTGTGAGTGAAGCCCACACTTCGGTTTGTTGGTTTCGAGTCATACTTCGGAAGATCGAGTGGTTGATCCAAGTGTTGGACACCAAAGGATTTATCTTGGCTACTACAACAAAGGGAGAAGCCAAAGAAAATTTTGAAGATCCATACCGGACTCGGTGCCACCACAAGCAATTTCCGCTGCGCTAAGGAAAGTCATTTCCTTCAATTGGCATCAAAAGCTTAAGGTTGAAAAGTTTTCTTAACCATTTTCTCTCATGGAGCTTGTGGATCAAGATTCAACTTCTTCAGTGCCCAGTACGCCTTGTGTCAAGCTCAACTAGGAGATGGAATATTTTCCCAAACACCATTTGATATGGGACATACCAATGGGTATTTTGTAAGCTGTCTGGTAGGAACATAATGCGTCATCTAGTTTTATAGACCAGTCTCTCCTTGTTGATCCAATGGTTCTTTCCAACTTTATGAGTAACTCCATATTTGGATAGGAGTGCATCGAAGTATCTATTGTAGAAATGTGTGCCAATATCACTGATAATCACCCGAGGTGTTTCGAAGCGAGTGAAAATATTCTTTTTAAGGAATTTTATCACCACTTTTGAATCATTCGATGGTAGTGAAATTGCTTCAACCCATTTGGAGACGTAGTCCACTGCAACTAGTATGTACAGGTTTCCGAACGATGGAACAAAGGGTCAATAAAGTCAATCCCCTACACATCAAATATCTCCACTTCCAGAATATTTTGTAGAGGTCCTTCATTTCTCCTTGAAATATTTCCCGTTCTCTGGCACCTGTCACATTGAAGAGCAAATAAATAAGCATATTTAAAAAGAGTGGGCCAGAATAAACCTGATTGAAGGACTTTGGCTACAGTTGTATTTCCACTAAAGTGTATGCCGTAAGGTGATGAATGACAGTGTTGTTAGTGTCCTAGACAAGCCCAAGATCTCTAAGATATGATTATGGTGTTAATATTCAAAGAAGTTGCGGAAAAATACTTACAATGAATATATGAGAATTTAAAATTATTTGATGTATGGTAATGAAGCTCCAAGCCTTTTTGATGTGTTCCAAACTGAAGGAATTGGTTTCCCTATCACCTTGATTGCTATTTGAAAGTGCTAGCTTGAAGAAATTTTGAAACAAAATTCCCTTTGGAGAAGAAGAAGTTCACGGCACTAGAGGAGAGGGGGAGAGCTTTTTGTTTGTTTTATATTTTGATTTCTAAAATCAATTACCAAATTCACTTTTAAAGTTGGTATATGTCTTTCAAAAATAAAACAAAGTGTGTTGGTTTTTAGTTTGTGTATTCACAAGCAATCCAATCTTTACACAATCAATAACAACTTCCATCACTTGTCAAACATGTTGATGTAAGTGATGTGGGTCCCACCACTTTTAGAATCCAAATTTAAGTCGAACAACTCAACACGCAACTTCGCTCGGGCCCGAATTCATTTAATTCCGAATTAAATGAATTTACTGTTGCGACATAATTAAATATAATTTAATTAAATAATAATGCCTAGCAAAATTATTACGAAAGTCACTTGCGAATTAATTCTAAATTAGTTCATTTGCACAAATTGAAATCTAATTTTAATTCTGTATTGAAATTCGATTTCAATTAATATATCCAATATATTATTTAATCGATTAATTCGAAATTAATCGGTCTCTCTCTTCTATCCGAATTTTATCCCCGATAAATTCTTGCCGCAATTAATCCTAGATAAATTTTCTGTCTCTCTTAATTAATCCCAGAATAATTTTGTTCGAGTCAAATGTCATCGGTGAATCTTTAGGAAGCGACCCATGAGATCCCTGGATATGTTGGCAGTAAATACGGTCATCGGACTATCCGAATACGTGCCTACCTAGTACCACGTTCTTACCGATTTACAAGACATGGTTGGCTTCTAGCAAAGCACCGTGCCTACCCAATTCTCCAGAAATATTCTTTTAAGGAGTACATAATCTTTATCAAGCATAGTATACTAAGTATTGCGTATTACGATCCAATACCGGATGTCACATGCTAGGCCTGGGACTGGAATTGTGTCTGCCCAGTACGAAGCATATATCAGATCACTAGCAACTAGTCTCTTTAATCAGATAATCATGACCTCCTCATATTATCCCGATAGCTGCAGCATATCAGAGTACTAGTTCTGTATCCCTGCTTGATCATCTTCTTCATATGACTGAAGTGATACTTCCATCTTAACATCACACCCAATACACTACAATTCTCAGTAAACCCAGAAGAGGCGTACATAGAATTTGGCAAAGCTCCGGACGACAAAAACCAAAGCGTACTGATTGTCGCAAGTATTAGCGATGCAATTCTCAGGTTAAGACCAAATACACCTACCCTGATTCAGATTCCCTAGACACATAGTCATACTACCAATGAGATTCCGAGGGGTGTATCCAGAGCGAGGCTGTTCTCGTACCATCGGAAAACAGAACCTCCTATCACACTTGCATAGTATCCAATATTTAAATATATGAGAGTTATGTCGTTAAGCTTCCATAACGCACACAAGTGCAAATACTACCTATTCCGTATTATCGATGTCCAGTCTCGATAATACTACGACTAGGGATATTTAATGATTAAACCTTTCATGGATTAATACTGTCTCATATCTTATTAATCTGGAACTAATCATAAGGAATTTTATAGTTTATATATCAAAGTAATCTAATTACAAAATGATAAAATAGCAATTTCCTTTGTCACATAGTTAATTTGTACAAAACCCACAATGTCTTTTACAAATAGTGATTCTATGGGTCATAATTGTCCAACAATCTCCCACTTGGCTCCTAGCCAATCACTCAAGTATCCAACACCTGAACTATGTACATGTCACTCAAACATCTACTGAGAAATAGCTTTCTTCAGTGGATCTGCAATGTTGTCATCTAAAGCGATCTCTCGATCTTCACATCTCCATGATGTATGATCTCACGAATTATATGAAACCATCGAAGTAACATGCTTGGATCGTTGATGAGACCATAGTTTCTTATCCTGCGCATAGCCCCCGTTATTGTCATAATACAGAGGAACGGGCTCAGCTGCTAACGAAACTACTTACGACATCCAAATCCAATTTGTATTTACGGATCCAAACTGCCTCTTTACTTTACTGCTTCAGATGCAGTAAATACTCCGCTTTTGTTGTTGAATCTGCAATAGTCTCTTGCTTGGAAGATTTCTATTGGTTATTTCTAAGTCCCAAGATCAAATCAAGACATGAAATCATGCGTGAATACACCAACGAAGATAGCGGAATACTTACATTGATCGGTTATGTCGATTTGAAGATGAATCATGCCCAAAAACGCACTGCCTTTGTAAGCCCACTGCAGCAGTCCATGCTCACTGTCTTGGCAGTTTCGGGTCTCAAAACGAAGCTCCAAACTCCATCGGATGAGTCCCGCCTCATGGTCGAACCTCCCTACCACCTTCGCAAGACTTGAAAGTGTGCTAGCACTTGATTTCTCACCATGAGAAACCACTCTTGCTTCCCTTAGTCACGCCAAACTGGTTCAAAACCAGTGAGAATTGCCACCATTGCCGGGAGAGAGAGAGAATTTGAGAGAGATAAAATTGTGTATTAAGTTAAAATGATTAACCAAAAATCAATTTATATTTATGCCATAATTTTCATTAAATTAATAATAAAATTATGACACATAACATGCAATGGCTTAGAGTGTCAAACACTCAAACTCCATGCAATGACATTGAGTGCAATGTACACAATACATGCAAAGCATTAGAATGACATGTGTCATGTGGGCCCCACACGTTTCCAAATGAAAGTGGGCCCACGTGCACTCACGCGTTCGGGTTCGATATTTCCGAAATACCGAGCTTACGTCGCGACGTTAATTCAATCGAATTAAATAAATAATTGCGCCTGGCGAAATTATTATTTACGTCGCTAACGAATTAATTCTAAATTAACTCGTTTGCCCGAATTAAAATCTGATTTTAATTCCGCGTCGAAATCTAATTTCGTCTAATATATCGAATATATTAATACATCGATTAATTCCGAATTAATCGTTCTCTCTCTTTAGACGACATTTTATCCCAGATAAAATATCTCCGTTATTAATCCTAGATTAATTTTCTCTCTCTTCTGTATAATCCCAGATTATTCAAGAGTGCGAGTTGTGCGTCATCGGTGGATTATCGGGAAGCGACCCATGAGATCCCCGGATAATCTGGCAGTAAATACGGTCGTCGGAGTATCCGAATCACGTACGTACCAAGTACTACGTTCTACCGATTTACGAGACAAGGTCGACTCCTAGCAAAGCACCAAGTCTACCTAATTCTCCGGACATATCCATTTAAGAATATTAAGATCTGTATCAAGCGTAGTATACTAATGTATTGTGCATATCGGCCCAGTATCGGATAATCACGTGCTAGGGCTGGGGCTGGATAAGTGTCTGCCCCGTCCGAAACACATATCGGATGTCTGGTAACTAGTCTCTATAATCGGATATTCATGACCTGGTCATAATATCACGATTGGATGCGCATCACTTTAAGAGCACTAATACCGTATCCTGCGTGACATCATCTCCATATGACTGAAGTGATACTTCCGTCTTGACATCACATCCAATACACTACGATTCTCATATACCAGGCATTGGCGTACACAGAACTAGTTACAGTCCTAGACGACCTCAACTAAAGTATATCGATTGTCGTAAGCATTAGCGATGTAAGTCTCAGGTTAAGACTATACACACCTACCTTGATTTCGGCCTCCCATAGACACATATTCATAATACCAATGGGATTCCGAGGGGTCTATCCAGAGCGAAGCTGTTTCCCGTACCATCGGTGAAACACGACCTCCTATCGCACTTGCATAAGTATCCAACACTTATATATGAGAACTATGCCGTTGTGCCCTCACAACGCACACAAGTGCAATACTAGCCTATTCCGCATTATCGATGTCCAGTCTCGATAATACTACGGCTAGGGATATTTAATGATTAATCCTTCGTGGACTGATACTGTCTCATATCATCTCAATCCAGGAACTAATCATAGGGACCTCTCTTCATTTATATATCTATGGTGATCTAATCACAAATGATGAGAGTGCAATTTCCTTATTACATAGTTAATTTGCTACAACAACACAATGATCTGTGCAAATAGTGACGCTATGGGTCATATTATCCAACAATCTCCCACTTGGCACATAGCCAGTCACTCGAGTGTCTAACACCCGAACTATGTACAATTCGCTCAAATTGCTGAGGAAAGGTTTTCGTCAGCGGATTTGCTTAATTATCGTCTGACGCGATTTACACGATCATCACATCGCCACGATGTATGATCCGAACGAATCAGATGATATAGAAGTATATATCTGGATCGTCGATGAGACCTTTAATTCCTTAGCTTGTGCTGACGCCTAGCTCAGCTGCTAACAGAACTATATCTAATCTAATTAGATTCACTTTCGACCCAAAGACTTCTATTGCTGCCTCAGCTGCAGCAATAATCCGCAATCGTTGTTTATTCGGCAACAGTTATCTTGCTAGGAAGATTTCCAGCTCACTGTCCCTGTTATTCAAACTTTATAGTACCGTAGTATTTAATTGTTTGGAAACTTGCAGTAGTGATCCCAGTCACTTCAAGTTCTCCATCTCCATAGTTTAAGACAACATCTTTAGTTCTCTCAGATACTAACAGATGTTCTTAATCTTCAATCCAGTGACTATCACTTGGATTGACCCGATTGTGACTCCATATGCTCAAAGCGTATGAGACACCAATACAAGTACATTTTAAATGTACAATTTCTCAGAGAGTGTTACCAACTCTAAATCTATCCCAGTAGATCTTTATTCCTTGAATAAAGGTTGTTACTCCCCAGAATTCTACGGAGAATTTCTTATGAAGAATATCTATGAAAGCCAAGCTTTCACCAATTGCTTTATGGGAATTTCATTGTCAGTGCCCTCTCCCACTAACCTCCTTATATACACAAGAATTATTTCGTTTTGAGTTAAATCATAAACCATTATGATTATTTCAAAACGTCAGTTCCAAGAACCTTATGCTTGCATTGATCCAAACATGGATCGAATAACCCGCAAACCTGGTTTGTCGGTTATACAAAATCGTCAGGATGTTGTAAACATCCTCCAAAAGGTTTCCTTTTCAGGAAAGCGATTTTGATCTATAACTGACAATTTCATAAATGAAATACGCAGTTATCAACAAGCATTTTCAAAATGGATTTACCATGGCAACAGGTAAAAGGTTGAACCGTTATTAACACAATGTTGATAACGATACCTTTCCGTCAAAAGCCTAGCTTTGTACGTTGGTATGTTGCCATCCATGTATGTCTTCCTTGAAGACGTATAATGTACCAATAGGCACAATGCTTTGTGGTACAACAACTAGTATCCATAATAGTCGTTATACATGGAATCCATTTCGGACTCATGGCACTTTGCCATAACAGGGAGTCGATACCTTGTATCACTTCCTCCTCAAACGTAGTCGGTGGATACACTTCATAAGATTGACATCTTAATGAGGTTAGATCAGAAACCCATACCCTAGGTTGTTTTCTGACTCTATCCGATCTACCCGATTCTTGTGTATTTGAAGATTAATGGTACAGATTCATCATAGATGAATTGTTTGTGTTCCATTAAGGACTTCGTGCTATGAATAGTATTACTCCGATTTTCATTGAGTATCACTATCCTCCCACTGACCACTGCATATCGGTATTCCTCTCAGGAAAACCGCATGGTGAGCAACAATCACATTGTTCTCATGTGGGATTTATAAGTACTATACTTATGGTTTCCCTTAGGATAACCTATATTGGCACTAATCCAATTTGGGTTCTTAGTTTGGTATCATCCAAACTTATGCCTGGCATACCCAAATTATCAGGAATGAGAAACCTCGTTTCTTTCCTGTTCATATCCTATATGATATCTGTCAAACAGATTTATATGGAACCTTATTCTAAATAAGTTTTGCACTGTTAATACATCCTGTTGAAGGAAATAGTAGCTCAGAGCGACTCGTGAAAAACCTATCATGTCCAACAAAATTGGTTTTTAGTTCTGACACACCGTCAATTGACGTGTCTCGGGAGGAGTCCTCATATGAAAGAATACCGTACTCTTTCATGTACGTATGAAACTTACTGCTTAAGTATTTACCATACGGTCTTACCGTGGCGGCATAATACTACAGCCGATCTGTTTGTATACTTCGTGTCGAAACTCAAAGTTTCGTATTTGTGTTCTTCAAAAAAAACACATAACCATAACGTGATGCCACATCCGTTAAGGTCACGAAATATTCATGTTCACATTTAGCCTAGCTAGATATGGGCCCACTTACTTCACCATGAATAGGGCTAACAGATCGGTGGCCCTTTTACTATTACCAAGTAAATAGTATTTTAGGTTTTTTAACCTAATAAACTAGATTCGTAGACCTTATTTGAATAGTCAAATCAGTCCTAGTACCCACTCTTCAAAAGTGTGGATATACGAGTCTTGTTTAATTGTGTCCTAGACAACAATGCCACAAATAAGTCTCTATTGATCAAATCAATTTGAGCTATTTATTTGTCATTTATATGTTTGAGATTTTATTTATATTCAAAATATAATTATGTTATTTACATCTAATGTATTTATCTCAGTATCATCTTTATATAATGAAACACTTTAGTGTTCTAGAATATAAAGGTTTTATCCGCATCGGATTAAACACTGATATAGAGATAATGTCTCTAGTCAAACTAGTTACATTATAACATTTCCTAATTAAGTACATACCCGAAGGGTAGTTCCTAAACTTAGGTATCTACGGTCGAAACAGCGACTTTCGTCCCGTTTCCAATTCGCAGAGAAATCTCGGCTTGAAGCCAGTATCCAGCTCACAGCGGATTCTGAACGTCAATACATATATGTATTATGTACCACACTAAGTATTTAAAATCCAATTTTAATACTAGTAGTAAACATAACTTTGACAAATATTTTTAAAGTTAGAGCCTCTCCCTATCTTTAATTCCTTCGTGTCTTCCATATCCAAATGGTAGTCACTTTGGGATATGTCAATTACCTTTTCAATATTTCACAAACCTTTGGCCAAGCCTTGGGTTTTAGAATATCGAAATGATGTGCACCTTGTGCTACATGCCCAATTGCAAACTTTGACTTTTCTCCACTAGAATAGTCAATTAATTCTCCAAGAATTATTAATTGCAATTTTAATACTTTTAAATCTAAAGATAGATTTATTGTAAGTATATTAATTAAGCACTAAAGTCATCATCACATAAATCTTCCAAAGACTTTATGCTCTACTATTTGCTTAATTATGGGCTTAGTCATAATAAGTTATTTTATCAAATAAATTAACCTATTATTAATTCCCAATTGAAAATTAAATCATTTAAAACATTTAATCCAAGGATTATATATTTTAAATATTCAACCTTTCAATTCTTTCTTGATTTTAATAGTCCAACTATTTAATCAATTTAATAAGGTACTATTTATTATAATGATTACAATAATCCAATTATTTAATCAACTATAATTTTAATATTGATTACTATAATCCAATTATAAAATCAACTATCATTTTAATTCAATTATATTGATTACTATAATCCAATTATAAAATCAACTATATATTGAATGAGTTTGTATATAGTCCAACTATATATATATTTAAAAACAACATAAAATATTAGTCCAACTAATACTTTTGATTAATATGACGAGTAAAATATAGATGAGCGCGTTTAGCGAGTATTCGAACGAATGTTGCAAATTCAATACTTGCCTCCCACTATTTTTCGTCGAGCCTCTAACCCTCTGTCGAGTACTCGGGAAACCGTGTTTCCTAGTGGGCTAGGATCCCGTTAAATATCACACAATCTTGACTTTGGCCAACAAATTGTATGATAATTAACTAGGTAGATCTCGAAGATCAATTGGATCTAATCCAACTCCTAGATCCAGTAGGTGGACATCCAAGTCCTAAACATATATCTTATATATGCCTATATATCCAATATATATACCCTAACCTTTTTCCTCTGAATCAACTAGGCCTTGGCTTTGGCACAACAAACCTAGTGATCCCAGTCAAGCGCGGACCCATTGACATGGAAGCTTCGTAATCAATGTCAATGGACAAGAAGTGGTCTTGACTTTGGCCAACAAACCACAACTTGGACACGACACCGATATGGAACAAAGCCTCGTGATTAAAACACATCTTCGAAGGACAAGGGCTTGACTTTGGCCAACAACCCATGCCAATCTCGGATCTTGAGTAAGAATCACTCAATGGAAGGAAAATAAACGCTTGATATTTAACGAGGGTTTTTTCGCGTGCAAATTGGCTACCAATTTAATTATCTTTGTTAAGGTCTCATCATCATACACCCTTAAACATGCATTCTAAATATATAATAAAGCGAGTATGAAATAAATAATAATGATATGCGGATGGATACTTAACACATTGATCCTAGATCAAATCTCTCCCTTTCTCACTCAAGCTAGCACTTGTATTACTTCTACCCGTTACACTACACTTCTAAAGAAACCTCATATACATAGAGGGGAATAGGTGAGAAGAGAATACAAAGAGAAAGAAGTGATAAGGCTGGACACGCAGGTCCAATTTAATAAATCGAATTTATTACAACAATTTCTAAAATTGCCCACCCGACTAATATCCATCCGATATACATTATTCATTCAACACAACCACGTATTCACACACATAAGCATGCTATCAATCAATCTAATCAAATTAATTAATCTGATAATTAAGTGATCATCCAATGTTCAAACAACGATTTGATTTTGTTCGAGTCAAACTCGTTTTTGCGAATAAGTACTTAAAGTACGAATTCATGAATTAAATTAAACTACATCATTAAATCTAATTTAACATGTATTTAATACTAATTCACTATTCAATTCCAAATTAAATATTACACTTTTATTTAATAAACCTTTTCGATTTAAATTCCAAATTAATCGTAACGCGTCTCAAAGACCGATTAACGTCCAACGTCAATTCAATTAAAGTCCAATGGGCTTTTGATTGATTTCTTAAGGCGTGGACTTTTGGTCAACTCGGGTCAAACCGATAACCAAAGTCCAATCCGGGATTTACCCCATAAGCCCATAAATCAATCTTGGCCCATTAGGCCCAATTGAACTTTAAAGGTTCATTAGTCGCAATTGGGCTTTATGGTTAAGGTTTTGGGCCCAATTGGATCCAATCCACTTGGCCTAAACCAAACTTGATAAATCAAGCCCAATAGGCCCAATTACAACATTAAATTCCAATTTCCAATTAGGCCCAATAATTAAATCCAAAAATCCAATTTTCACAATTTAATTACCAAAGTGCATTATATGATTAATCAACTAAATCAACATTTCCAAAACACCAAATTAGTCCAATTAATCATACTTAATTCATTATTACATGTCAAACACACAAATGAAAAATCAAACCCATTTACATGCTTAAATGCTCTCGGCCAAGGAGGGATTTCATGTCCAATTCGGTTTCAATCCAATTAATCCGCAATCGACATTAAATCAACATCCGAATGATTTCATACACATCCAATGTCACAAAATCAAAAATTACCAAGACATTAGGGCAATAACAATTCGGCCAAGGTAAGGAATTTGGGTTTTTGTCCAATTCGAAATCCAATCCAATTCGATTCAAATTAACACATCAACCTAATGATTCTAACTCATCAATGAATCAAAATCAAAAATCCAAGATCCAAAATAATCACAAACCATTCGGCCAAGGATTAATTTTGGGGAAAATAATTCCAAATCATTTTTCATCAAATTAGTCCAACCAAAATGAAATTAAACATGTTATAAGCATACTCAAACAAGCAATTTATTCAAATCATGCTCAACACATTTACCCAAATTTTAAGCCCTACATTTTTCATGCTTGCAACATTAGCTCTTGATGCCATTGTTGGTTTTATTCTAAGGTCCCAAGATCAAATCAAGACATGAAACATGCGTGAATACACCAACGAAGATAGCGGAATACTTACATTGATCGGTTATGTCGATTTGAAGACGAATCATGCCAAAAAACGCACTGCCTTTGTAAGCCCACTGCAGCAGTCCATGCTCACTGTCTTGGCAGTTTCGGGTCTCAAAACGAAGCTCCAAACTCCATCGTGGATGAGTCCCGCCTCATGGTCGAACCTCCCTACCACCTTCGCAAGACTTGTAAGTGTGCTAGCACTTGATTTCTCACCATGAGAAACCACTCTTGCTTCCCTTATTCACGCCCAAACTGGTTCAAAACCAGTGAAGAATGGCCACATTGGGCGTGAGAGGAAGAGAGAATTTGAGAGAGAAAAATTGTGTATTAAGTTAAAAATGATTTACCAAAAATCAATTTATATTTATGCCATAATTTTCATTAAATTAATAATAAAATTATGACACATAACATGCAATGGCTTAGAGTGTCAAACACTCAAACTCCATGCAATGACATTGAGTGCAATGTACACAATCTACATGCAAAGCATTAGAATGACATGTGTCATGTGGGCCCCACACGTTTCCAAATGAAAGTGGGCCCACGTGCACTCACGCGTTCGGGTTCGATATTTCCGAAATACCGAGCTTACGTCGCGACGTTAATTCAATCGAATTTAAATAAATAATTGCGCCTGGCGAAATTATTATTTACGTCGCTAACGAATTAATTCTAAATTAACTCGTTTGCCGCCCGAATTAAAATCTAATTTTAATTCCGCGTCGAAATCTAATTTCGTCTAATATATCGAATATATTAATACATCGATTAATTCCGAATTAATCGTTCTCTCTCTCTTAGACGACATTTTATCCCCGATAAAATATCTCCGTTATTAATCCTAGATTAATTTTCTCTCTCTTCTGTATAATCCCAGATTATTCAAGAGTGCGAGTTGTGCGTCATCGGTGGATTATCGGGAAGCGACCCATGAGATCCCCGGATAATCTGGCAGTAAATACGGTCGTCGGAGTATCCGAATCACGTACGTACCAAGTACTACGTTCTACCGATTTACGAGACAAGGTCGACTCCTAGCAAAGCACCAAGTCTACCTAATTCTCCGGACATATCCATTTAAGAATATTAAGATCTGTATCAAGCGTAGTATACTAATGTATTGTGTATATCGGCCCAGTATCGGATAATCACGTGCTAGGGCTGGGGCTGGATAAGTGTCTGCCCCGTCCGAAACACATATCGGATGTCTGGTAACTAGTCTCTATAATCGGATATTCATGACCTGGTCATAATATCACGATTGGATGCGCATCACTTTAAGAGCACTAATACCGTATCCTGCGTGACATCATCTCCAATATGACTGAAGTGATACTTCCGTCTTGACATCACATCCAATACACTACGATTCTCAATATACCCGGCATTGCGTACACAGAACTAGTTACAGTCCTAGACGACCTCAACTAAAGTATATCGATTGTCGTAAGCATTAGCGATGTAAGTCTCAGGTTAAGACTATACACACCTACCTTGATTTCGGCCTCCCATAGACACATATCATAATACCAATGGGATTCCGAGGGGTCTATCCAGAGCGAAGCTGTTTCCCGTACCATCGGTGAAACACGACCTCCTATCGCACTTGCATAAGTATCCAACACTTATATATATGAGAACTATGCCGTTGTGCCCTCACAACGCACACAAGTGCAATACTAGCCTATTCCGCATTATCGATGTCCAGTCTCGATAATACTACGGCTAGGGATATTTAATGATTAATCCTTCGTGGACTGATACTGTCTCATATCATCTCAATCCAGGAACTAATCATAGGGACCTCTCTTCATTTATATATCTATGGTGATCTAATCACAAATGATGAGAGTGCAATTTCCTTATTACATAGTTAATTTGCTACAACAACACAATGATCTGTGCAAATAGTGACGCTATGGGTCATATTATCCCAACAATTTCCATCTTAACTGCCTGGTTTTCAAACAAAATATGTAACCTGGATTACGACGTAGAGTCGTCTTTTATCGTTTGGAAACTTGCGTCGTGAAACATCACCTTAGTTCTCCATCTCCATAGACTAAGAAACATCCTTAGTTCGTCTAAGATACTTAAGGATGTTCTTAACCGCAATCCATTGACCATCACCTGTCGGCCTGATAGCGACTAACATGCTCAAAGCAACCAGATATCAGGTCATACATATCATGGCATACATGTTTCGATTCGAATGCGGAAGTGAACAGGATCCGACTCATTACTTCTCTCTTCATCTTTAGTTTTAGGACAAGTCCTAGATGAATAGACGCCATGTTACACAGGAAGCAGTCCTCTCTAGACTGATCCATGTTGAATCTCTTCAACATTTTGTCAATATACGACTCTGGGAGAGTCTATGCAGCTTTCTAGATCTATCCCAGTAAATCGGTATTCCCGAATAAAAGTGTAGACAACAGAATCTAACGACGCTGTTCTATAGGCTCGTGGCCTAGTTGGGAGTACGAAATAACATGGAGTCGCCACCCGGTGTGAACCGGGACAAGATTTAAGGCCGCACTCACCCCTCGCAAGGGAAGACCTCAAACCGTTGGGTCCGGAATGGTCCCTTACTTATGTCACTTGTGATGGTATGATTTGTGCAATCAACTAACCGAATCTATTCCACATTCATGCTCAAGGGTAATCTATGCCTAAGTCCGCATGCATAATAATAACAATGAGAACCTATATCCAATTCGCATACTTCAAAGTAAGTTGTCATAACGGCGAACACGCAATAACATATAATCATCACACAAACATGCTCAATTATCTAATACGGAAAATAAATAAGAATCTAAGCACAAATATAATTAAATCCCTAATGTGAAAAAACCTAATCATGCATAAAGAGATAACTTTCTATCGACTAATCATGCATAAGATAAATGACATGCTAACAACCTAATCATGCTTTAATAACAAATAAATAACCTACGAACTACAACATGCTCAAACACAAGTTTGGATGAGACGAAATACGTGTTTCTTAAGTGGTACGTGGCGTTGTATCCCGAGTACAAACCGCACTACCGTCCATTCGGATTCGGCTACGGAATTTACGTCCGGGTTTCCATCCTATATACCACAAAAGGGAACACATACCCCGCTCATCCAACAATCACATCATGCCTCAAACGACTCTCATGCAATAATATTTTTAAAGTAAATAAAATAAACCAAAGATAATAAGTAAAAAGGTGCCCTCAGGTCTAACCTCTTTTGTCATCTCACGAAAGCGCGTTACACACGGCCGTCGGAAGGGTGGATGATCCGCAACCTCTTTCGATTCACTAACTCAACGTCTTTCCTCGCTGTTTCATTTTTCGGTTGTTGTTGTTTTCACTCCGTTTCACACCGCTGTTTTAGTTGTATTTTTCGGGTCACTGTTTTTGGTAATTAGGGGACTGTTGATGGGCAGTATGGCAGGTTTGAGTGAAGGCAGGTGTGCGAATGGAGGGGCTGTTGAGTGTGTGCGTGAGGCAGGTTAGTGGTCTAGTGTTTGGCTTATTTTTACGTGTAGTTTTGAATTGAGGCGTGGCTGTTCTTGTTTATTGTGGCTCACGATTAGGGTTTTATTTCTTTTGTTTTGTGATTTTCTTGAGAATGAGCCAGCCAGCCAGCCAGGGTTTTGAAAGATGGGTGAATGGTTCTTTTTATAGGCCAAGGGAGGGGGTTTTACCTTGTTTGGGTAGGAGGAGATTTGTGTGTTAATTGGGGATATCTTTTAATTAAAATGAGATAGGGAAAATCTTTTAATTAAGGGAAGTGATTTGATTTATTCTTTTTAGTTAAGGATATGATTTATTTAATTTAGGAAGGTGAATTAATTTATTTAGGAATGTGTTTTATTTAAATTAGGAATTTAATTTAATTTAATTTCAAGTTCAATTTAATTGGTGAATGTGATTTAATTTAATTGAAGTTTAAATTTTTAATTGGGTTTAAATTATTTAATTTGTGAGATGTGTTTTAAATATTTTAATATTTAATTTGTGAGATGTGTTTTAATGGGTTTGGTTGTTTTTAAAACAGAGGTCCAACAAGCGAACCCGAAGCGAAACAAGCGAGTTAAATCTGACAAAAATCCATTTTCCAACTTTACCCTTCCAACGTTCCATTTTCCCGCGGCTTTCCAACTAAAGAGGTAGTGTGTCTCATACGAGACTCATCATCGGGCTGATATGCAGAAATGCAATGCCTACAATCGCCCCCACTTTGATGGGACTTGTGCAGTGTGTGACAATGACAATCCTATCAAAGTACGTGCAATGCGTTTTTACTTACCTGGCTCGCCAGCTGCCACTTGACTTGCCGTGTTGATTTGAGTTGATGTTCAGGTGCTTCGACCCCCGGTCCATTCCCGAACCGATGATGTGCTGTGGTTGTGGTGGAGTCCATTCCCGAACTGTCACCGTTGTGGTCCATCCCGAACCGATCTCCATTCCCGGAGTGTAGCTGTGATGTAGTGTGATGAAGTCCATTCCCGAACTGTCATCGTTGTGGTCCATTCCCGAACCGATCTCATTCCCGGAGTGTAGCTGTGATGTAGTGTGATGAAGTCCATTCCCGAACTGTCATCGTTGTGGTCCATTCGAACCGATCTCCATTCTCGGAGTGTTGTTGTGATATGATCTGATGAAGTCCATTCCCGAACTGTGACCGTTGTGGTCCATTCCCGAACCGATCTCCATTCCCGGAGTGTCATTGTGATATGATGTGATGAAGTCCATTCCCGAACTGTCACCGTTGTGGTCCATTCCCGAACCGATCTCCATTCCCGGAGTGTCATTGTGATATGATGTGATGAAGTCCATTCCCGAACTGTCACCGTTGTGGTCCAATCCCGAACCGATCTCCATTCCTGGAGTGCCATTCTCGGGGCGGGCCGTGCGGCGTGCTCATTCCCGAGCTGTCCATTCCCGGACTAAATCTCCATTCCCGAAGTGCCATTCCCGGCGTGCTCATTCCCGAGCGTGCTCATTCCCGAGCTGTCCATTCCCGGACTGTCCATTCCCGGACCGATCTCCATTCCCGGAGTGTTGCTGTGATGTGATGTGATGAAGTCCATTCCCGAACTGTCACCGTTGTGGTCCATTCCCGAACCGATCTCCATTCTCGGAGTATTGCTGTGATGTAGTGTGATGAAGTCCATTCCTGAACTGTCACCGTTGTGGTCCATTCCCGAACCGATCTCCATTCCCGGAGTTGTTGTGATATGATGTGATGAAGTCCATTCCCGAACTGTCACCGTTGTGGTCCATCCCGAACCGATCTCCATTCCCGGAGTGCCATTCCCGGCGCGCTCATTCCTGAGCTGTCCATTCTCGGACTAAATCTCCATTCCCGGAGTGCCATTCCGGCGTGCTCATTCCCGAGCGTGCTCATTCCCAAGCGTGCTCATTCCCGAGCTGTCCATTCCCGGACTGTCCATTCCCGGACCATAATGATCTGATGTAATATGGGCCTCGCCCTCAGAATGCCATTCTCGGCAGAAACTGAAACTGATGTGATATGGGCCTCGCCCCCAGAATGCCATCCTCGCTGAAAACTGAACTGATCTGATCAATATGGGTTTTGCCCCCAAAATGCCATTCTCGGCAGAAGCTGAAACTGATGTGTATATGGGCCTCGCCCTAGAATGCCATTCTCGGCAGAAACTGAATTGATGTCAATGTAGGCCTCGCCCCCAGAGTGCCATTCTCGGCAGAAACTGAAACTGATGTCAATGTGGGCCTCGCCCTAGAATGCCATACCCGGCAGAAACTGATACTGAACTAATGTGGGCCTCGTCCCCAAAATGCCATACCCGGCAGAACTGATACTGAACTAATGTGGGCCTCGCCCCAGAATGCCATACCCGGCAGAAACCGATGCTGAACCAATGTGGGCCTCGCCCCCAGAGTGCCATACCCGGCAAGTCTGTTACTGATGCTAATGTGGGCCTCGCCCCCCAAGCTGACATGGGCCTCGCCCTCAACTGGTACTGATGCGGGGTCTCGCCCCTAAGCTGATATGGACCTCGCCCTTAAACTGATATAGATGTAGGGCCTCGCCCCCAAGCTGCTGTGGGCCTCGCCCCAAACTGATACTAATGTGGGCCTCGCCCTCAACTGATACTGATGTGGGCCTCGCCCTCAACTGATACTGACATGGGCCTCGCCCCAGACTGATACTGATGTGGGCCTCGCCCTCAACTGATACTGACATGGGCCTCGCCCCAGACTGATACTGATGTGGGCCTCGCCCTCAACTGATACTGACATGGGCCTCGCCCCAGACTGATACTGATGTGGGCCTCAACCTTGGGACTCTTTCCCAAAACTGCTGACAATGTGGGCCTCGACCTTCTGGGATTCATTCTCGAAAACTGCTGATATGGGCCTCGACCCTGGGATTCATTCCAACACTCTGACGATATGGGCCTCGACCCTGTGATTCATTTCCCGATTCATTCCAACACTCTGACGATGTGGGCCTTGGCCCTGTGATTCATTCCCCGATTCATTCCAACAATCTGACGATGTGGGCCTCAGCCCTGGGATTCATTCCCTGGATTCATCCAAAACTATGCTGATGTGGGCCTCGACCCTAAGATTCATTCATGAAATTGATGTTGACAATGCGGGTTTCAACCCTGGGACTCATCCCTAAAACTGATATCAATGCCGGTGCGGGCCTCGCCCCCAGGGCTCATCCCTAAAACTGAAACTGATATGGGCCTCAACCCTGGGACTCATCCTCAAGTCTGATATTGATGCTGTGGGCTTCGCCCCCAAACTGATACTGATAGGGGCCTCAGCCCTGGGACTCATCCCCAAAACTACTACTCGTATGTTGCTGATTCTGGTTGGCTTGTCTTTGCCGCTTTCTCTTTTTCTTCTTTGAAACCCGCGAGTACAAAACAAAACAAACACAAAAAAAAAAAGAATGCAAAATATGTTACGTGTATGCATGCATGCATGAATGAATTTTCCTATCCCGCTGGGTTAGGTTTTCCGCCAGTTCTCCAGGTGATTGCTCGGCCTTCTCTCTAGTCTCGTGACTCAATATCTTGTTATGTCCCTGATTCACGATGTGGTAGACTGGTTGCCCCCAGTCTTGGTTTAGCTTTCTGCTTTCCGCTGCTTACACTTGGTCAAGATGAACCACATGGCGGGGCCTTCCATATCATCATACTATATTACATGCTACGAAATTGTCCCAATAGTTTACATATTATCGTCCTCAAGGAATGCCCAGTAATGAAACCAGAGACATTCAAAACACTCAATGCAACTCAAATCTGAGTTTTTGAATAAATGATCTATGTCAGACTCAAAGTGTGTGTGTGCAAAGGTTTTTTCACAGCTTGATCCTTAAGCAAGCCAACTCAATGATTTCGTTTCAAAAATCGGGATCGATGGGTCAAACCAACCTAGATGTCTTAATTATGCATGCAGTTGCTTTTACATGCTCAATGTGGTATGATTTTCTTTCTTTTTTCGCTCTTTCTTTTTTTTTTTTCATTTTGAACTTCTTTTTTTTTCTCTTTTTCTTTTCTTTCTTTTTTTCAACACACCTACCCTTTAAGGTAGCATTTCTCCTCATGGTGGTCCTAATACTCGCCCATGGGTAGCTTCACGCTTATCGGTTATAGGTGGTTCAAAATTTTTTTCCTTAGAGACTTTTCTTTTATTTTCAACCATACCACACATCATAACATAAGCAAATCAAGATAGACATCTAAGCAAACGGTCATTCACCGACCCACAATTTCTTCGACTAGTCACTTGCTAACTACTCAGGTTTTCACTGCTAAGAACCATAATCAAGTGCTTACGAGTCTAACATAGATCAATTAATCAAAGATCAGATAAAAGCACATCAAGGGTTTATCGTTTCTATAGTTTCACTCTAAAGCAATCAATTTCATCATCGGACTTATGTCTAACTATCAATGACTAAAACAAACAATTTGTTTTCTCTCTTTTTTTCTTCTTCTCTTTTTTTTTTCTTTTTTCCTTTCCCTTTTCTTTTTTTTTTGTCTTTTTTTCTTTTTTTTTTTTGTAGTTTTTCTCTATTTTTTTCTTTTGTCTTTTTTTTCCTTTTTTTTTTCTTTTCTCTCTTTTTTTTTCTTTTTTTTGAAGGCCCCCCCAATGGTCTTTCTATCATTTCCATAAGCTTTTCTATTCCTCGATTTCCTTTTCCCCGCTATCCATGTTTGCTAAACTCCTCTTGAATAACCCTTTTTTTCTAACCCAACGGATATCTATGATGGCTTTTAAGACACAGAGGGTTAACATGATGCATGTATGCATGAGATGCATGCGACATATGAGATATAATATGAATGTGGTTATCAAAAGCATAAAGAGGCAACTTCTATAGGATATACAACTATCGTTCTCATGCGGGTTTATGACAATGCCTTTGATTGAACTCCCTCAACCCACTATAGAAACGGTCAACTAATGCACAAATCATACACATCACAAGACATGATTTCGAGGCCAATTCTCTTATCCCCAGTGGAGTCGCCAGACTGTGGACAACAGAACTTGACGACGCTGTTTCTTCTAGGCTCGCGGCCTGGTTGGGAAGTACGAAATAACATGGAGTCGCCACCCGGTGTGAACCGGGACAAAGATTTAAGGCCGCACTCACCCCTCGCAAGGGAAGACCTCAAACCGTTGGGTTCGGAATGGTCCCTTACTTATGTCACTTGTGATGATATAATTTATGCAATAAATCAACCGAGTCTACTCAATAATCATGCTCAAGGGTACTTAGATCTAACATGCTTTCATCCAAATAACTCCACGCAATATAACACAACGAGCATATTAAACCATTAAGCCAAAGTAAACAAATAACTAATTAAACATAAACATAAACTAAACAAAGCATCATGCATAAAGAATAAGAACGACATGCCTAAATAACATAATCATGCTTCGAACATTAATAATAAACTAAATTAAATCATGTTTAAAATAATAAATAAACAACCTATAAACTATAACATGCCCAAATACAAATTTGGATGAGACGAGATATGTGTATCTTAAGTGGTACGTGGAGTTGTATCCCGAGTGCAGACCATACTACCGTCCATTCGGAATCGGCTACAGAATTTACGTCCGGGTTTCCATCCGATATACCACAAAAGGGAACACACATCCCGCTCACCCAACAATCACATCATGCCTCAAACGACTCTCATGCAATAATATTCAAATTAAATACACACATAAATTGATTTTATTCCTTTCAAAACATGCACAAACTTAACCCTAATTCTCCTACCCTCTCTATAAAAATAATAACCAAGACGATTCACCGCCCTCTCCCATCTTCTCTCGCGCAGCCTCCACAAACCCTAATAACCCTTGAAACACAAAAACCCTCCTGACTCCACGAAACCACCCACGCCACCTGCCCATGTCCTCACCGCTTCAACCTCACTACTTAAACGGCTCACAAACACGTAGCAGCCTTGGGGTTCTTCACGCCACTGACCTAGCAAGCACATCACCCACGGAACCAAACACATACCAAAAAACCCTAGAATCCTCACAGCCTCTCTTCTCTCGAACACAGCAGCCCCAGCTTCCCACCTTCACGCACCAGCCCTCTCTCCAACTTCACGCACTACCTTCACCCCCTCCCTCTCGCAAGCATCACCAGCACACCTGCCCCTTGTCCACAGCCCACGTAACTGCCCTCACAAAGAACCTCACCGCTTCACCAAGCATCATCAGCGCGTGATTGCTATTTTGATGTATGGTAATGAAGCTCCAAGCCTTTTTGATGTGTTCCAAACTGAAGGAATTGGTTTCCCTATCACCTTGATTGCTATTTGAAAGTGCTAGCTTGAAGAAATTTTGAAACACAATTCCCTTTGGAGAAGAAGAAGTTCACGGCACTAGAGGAGAGGGAGAGAGCTTTTTGTTTGTTTTATATTTTGATTTCTAAAATCAATTACCAAATTCACTTTTAAAGTTGGTATATGTCTTTCAAAAATAAAACAAAGTGTGTTGGTTTTTAGTTTGTGTATTCACAAGCAATCCAATCTTTACACAATCAATAACAACTTCCATCACTTGTCAAACATGTTGATGTAAGTGATGTGGGTCCCACCACTTTTAGAATCCAAATTTAAGTCGAACAACTCAACACGCAACTTCGCTCGGGCCGAATTCATTTAATCCGAATTAAATGAATTTACTGTTGCGACATAATTAAATATAATTTAATTAAATAATAATGCCTAGCAAAATTATTACGAAAGTCACTTGCGAATTAATTCTAAATTAGTTCATTTGAAATTGAAATCTAATTTTAATTCTGTATTGAAATTCGATTTCAATTAATATATCCAATATATATTTAATCGATTAATTCGAAATTAATCGGTCTCTCTCTTCTATCCGAATTTTATCCCCGATAAATTCTTGCCGCAATTAATCCTAGATAAATTTTCTGTCTCTCTTAATTAATCCCAGAATAATTTTGTTCGAGTCAAATGTCATCGGTGAATCTTTAGGAAGCGACCCATGAGATCCCTGGATATGTTGGCAGTAAATACGGTCATCGGACTACCGAATACGTGCCTACCTAGTACCACATTCTTACCGATTTACAAGACATGGTTGGCTTCTAGCAAAGCACCGTGCCTACCCAATTCTCCAGAAATATTCTTTTAAGGAGTACATAATCTTTATCAAGCATAGTATACTAAGTATTGCGTATTACGATCCAATACCGGATGTCACATGCTAGGCCTGGGACTGGAATTGTGTCTGCCCAGTACGAAGCATATATCAGATCACTAGCAACTAGTCTTTTTAATCAGATAATCATGACCTCCTCATATTATCCCGATAGCTGCAGCATATCAGAGTACTAGTTCTGTATCTTGCTTGATCATCTTCTTCATATGACTGAAGTGATACTTCCATCTTAACATCACACCCAATACACTACAATTCTCAGTAAACCCAGAAGAGGCGTACATAGAATTTGGCAAAGCTCCGGACGACAAAAACCAAAGCGTACTGATTGTCGCAAGTATTAGCGATGCAATTCTCAGGTTAAGACCAAATACACCTACCCTGATTCAGATTCCCATAGACACATAGTCATACTACCAATGAGATTCCGAGGGGTGTATCCAGAGCGAGGCTGTTCTCGTACCATCGGAAAACAGAACCTCCTATCACACTTGCATAAGTATCCAATATTTAAATATATGAGAGTTATGTCGTTAAGCTTCCATAACGCACACAAGTGCAATACTAGCCTATTCCGTATTATCGATGTCCAGTCTCGATAATACTACGACTAGGGATATTTAATGATTAAACCTTTCATGGATTAATACTGTCTCATATCTTATTAATCTGGAACTAATCATAAGGAATTTTATAGTTTATATATCAAAGTAATCTAATTACAAAATGATAAAATAGCAATTTCCTTTGTCACATAGTTAATTGTACAAAACCCACAATGTCTTTTACAAATAGTGATTCTATGGGTCATAATTGTCCAACAATCTCCCACTTGGCTCGTAGCCAATCACTCAAGTATCCAACACCTGAACTATGTACATGTCACTCAAACATCTACTGAGAAATAGCTTTCTTCAGTGGATCTGCAATGTTGTCATCTAAAGCGATCTTCTCGATCTTCACATCTCCATGATGTATGATCTCACGAATTATATGAAACCATCGAAGTACATGCTTGGATCGTTGATGAGACCATAGTTTCTTATCCTGCGCTATAGCCCCGTTATTGTCATAATACAGAGGAACGGGCTCAGCTGCTAACGAAACTACTCCAAATCCAATTTGTAATTTACGGATCCAAACTGCCTCTTTTACTGCTTCAGATGCAGTAATATACTCCGCTTTTGTTGTTGAATCTGCAATAGTCTCTTGCTTGGAAGATTTCCATCTTACTGCTCTGTTGTTCAAACAAAATATGTACCTGGATTACGACTTAAAGTCGTCTTTATCGTTTTGGAAACTTGCGTCGGTGAACCCAGTCACCTTAAGTTCTCCATCTCCATAGACTAAGAAAACATCCTTAGTTATTCTAAGATACTTAAGGATGTTCTTAACCGCAATCCAGTGACCATCACCTGGATCGGCCTGATAGCGACTACACATGCTCAAAGCAAACCAGATATCAGGTCGCATACATATCATGGCATACATGTTCGATTCGAATGCGGAAGTGAACAGGATCCGACTCATTACTTCTCTCTCATCTTTAGTTTTAGGACAAGTCCTTAGATGAATAGACGACATGTTACACAGGAAGCAGTCCTCTCTTAGACTGATCCATGTTGAATCTCTTCAACATTTTGTCAATATACGAGCTCTGGGAGAGTCTATGCAGCTTTCTAGATCTATCCCAGTAAATCTGTATTCCCAGAATAAAAGGTGCTTATCCCAGATCTTTCATGGATAATTTTAATGAAAGCCAAGCTTTCACCGATTGTAGCATGGGAATATCATTACCAATAAGCAATACATCATCAACGTAAAGGACAATAAATGTCAGTGTGCTCCCACTAACCTTCTTATAGACACAAGAATCATCTTCATTTTGAATGAAACCATATTATTTTATGATCTCATCAAAACGTTGGTTCCAAGACGCGATGCTTGCTTCAATCCATAAAATAGATCGATTTAATTGCAAACCTTGTTTGCATGTTTTGACATGACAAAACCCATCAGGCTATTGCATATAAAAATCCTCCAAAAGGTTTCTGTTAAGGAAAGCGGTTTGAAGTCCATCTACCATATTTATAATCGAAATATACAGCAATAGCAAGCATTATCCGAATGGATTTAATTCATGGCAACATGTGAAAAGGTTTCGTCGTAATCGACACCATGTCATTAACGATACCCTTTCGCTACAAGCCAACTTTCTACCTTTGTTGTTGCCATCAATGTCGGTCTTCTTCTAGAAGACCCCATTTACAAACAATCGGCTTTACGCCTTCTGAGGATCAACCAGTGACCAAACTTGGTTGCGTATACTGGAATCCATTTCGGACTTCATGGCATCTTGCCAAAAGCGGATTCGATACCTTGTACGCTTCATCATACGTAACTGGTTCGTCTTCCCAATAAGATTTAATATCGACATGATGGTGAGATCAGAAAACCCATACCTCTCAGGTTGTTCTGACTCTCTCTGACCTAAGTAGTATTGTGTATTAGAAGATTATTGGTACAGTCTCATCCATGATGAAAATGTTCGTGTTCCGTTAAGGAGTCGGTTGTAAGGAACAGTATCACTTGATTTTCATCGAGTTCTAATTGTGTTAGACATTATGTCCCATAGCGTCACTGTTTGTAAATGATATTGTATTATTGTACAAAATTAACTATGTGATAATGAAATTGCATTTTGCCGTTTTGTAATATTATTTACTTTGATATATAAATGGCGAAAGTCCATATGATTAATACCGGATTGAGATGATATGAGACAGTATCAATCCATAAAGGTTTAATCATTAAATATCCCTAGTCGGAGTATTATCGAGATCGGACATCGATAATGCGGAATAGACTAGTATTGCGCTTGTGCACGTTGTGAGGGCACAACGGCATAGTTCTCATATATTTAAGTATTGGATACTTATGCAAGTGCGATAGGAGGTTGTGTTTTACCGATGGTACGGAAAACAGCTTCGCTCTGGATAGACCCCGCGGAATCCCATTGGTAGTATGTCTGCGTGTCTATGGGAGGCCGCATCAGGGTAGGTGTATATGGTCTTAACCTGAGACTTACATCGCTAGTACTTGCGACAATCGGTAAACTTTGGTTTTGGTGGTTGGGGACCTTAACCGGTTCTGTGTACACCTCTTCTGGGTTTATCGAGAATCGTAGTGTACTGGATGTGATGTCGAGATGGAAGTATCACTTCAGACATATGGAGGTGATGATCACGCAGGACACAGAACTAGTACTCTATAAAAGGTTGCAACCGTCGGGACAATATGACCAGGTCAGGATTGTCCGATTTAAAGAGACTAGTTGCTTGATGTCCGATATATGTTTCGTACGGGGCAGACACATTTCCAGCCCCAGGCCTAACATGTGATCGTCCGATACTGGATCGATGTACGCAATACTACGGTATACTACGCTTGATATAGATCTAATTCCAGTAAGAATATTTCTGGAGAATTGGGTAGGCATGGCGCTTTGCTAGAAGCCAACCTTGTCTTGTGAATCGGTAAGAACGTAGTACGAGGTACGTACGTGTTCGGATTATCCGACGACCGTATTTACTGCCAACATATCCGGAGATCTCTTGGGTCGCTTCCTGAAGATTCACCTATGATATTTGATTCGGACTTAATTAATCTTGGATTAATTGCGGAGAAACTTTATCTTGGATAAAGTGCCTTATTTAGAGAGAGAACGATTAATTTAGAATTAATCGATAAAATTATTATATTCGATATAATAATCGAAATTCGATTTCGACGCGAAATTAAAATTAGATTTTAATTCGGGCAAACGAGTTAATTTAGAATTAATTCGTTAGCGACGTAAATAATAATTTCGCTAGGCGCAATTATTTATTTAAATTCGATTTAATTAACGTCGCGACGTAAGTTCGGTATTTCGGAAATATCGAACCCGAACGCGTGAGTGCACGTGGGCCCACTTTCATTTGGAAACGTGTGGGGCCCACATGACACATGTCATTATATGCATTATTTAATTGTTAATACATTGCATGGTGATAGTGTACAATACACTCAATGTTTTTGCATGGAGTTTGAGTGTTTGACACTCTAAGCCATTGCATGATTTGTGTCATAAGTTTATTATTAATTTAATAAATATTATGGCATAAATATAAATTGATTTTTGTAACAAAGATCAATACAAAACTCTCCTCTCTCTCTCACATGCCGTGACTTCCATTAGGGCAAAGAAGATTTGATTTTCTTTTCTCCATTTGCTAGCACATTGAAGGATCAAAGGAGGTGATAGGGAAACCATCAAAGAGCTTGGAATACACAAAGCTTGGAGCTTCAACTCTTCTTCTCCCTTGGCCGAAACTTGAAGCTTGGAGATTCAAAGATTTTTCTTCATCACTTCTCATCACAAAAGCTTTGTAAGTATGATTCCGCCACTTCATCTTTTAATATATATTCATTGTTGTATTTCATATGCTTAATCTTTCCTTGGGACATATAATAGAAACCAACAATGGTATCATGGAGCCATGGTTAAGCATGAAATACTTTAGGTTAAAATTTGGGTAAAATTGATTGAAGCATGTTCTTGTGAAATTTGATGAATGAGTATGCTTATATGTATGTAAAATGACATATATGGAATCAATTTTATGAAAAATGCATTGGATGATTTTTCCCCAAATTTATGCCTTGGCCGAATGTGTTGCTACTGGAGTGGATTGGAATTTTTTGTGTTTAAGATCATTGGATGACTTAGAACGTATACGGGACGTAGATTAGTAATTCAATCGGATGAAAAACAAATCGACACAAAAAACTCACCTTGGCCGAATGTTAATGGACATGTAAAGGAGTTGATTTTTGTTAAAATTAATGTTGGACATTTATTTTGAAAAAATAGATGATTAATAAATTAAATGGGTATTTTTGAAATATTTGGTTAATAATTAATCTTGGTTTTACACTTTAATTAATTGGCTTTAAATTTGGAATATTAAAATTTAATTAATGGGCTTAATTGGTGAATTGGGCTTTTAATATTGTATTTGGGCATAATGGGCTTGGTGGACCAAGTAGATTTGGGCCAAAAGGATTGGATCCAATTTGGGCCTAAATCACTCCATTAAGTCCAAATATAATATAATGGGCTTTAAAAATTTAATTGGGCCTTATGGGCTTAAAATTGGTTATGGCATTTAAGGGTGATTCCTTATTTGGGCTTGGTAATTGGGTTTGACCCACATTGACCAAAGCCCAAGCCTTAATAAATCAATTGAAAGCCCATTTGACTTGAATTAAATTAAACATTGGATGTTAGTTGGGCTTTGAGACCCAATGAGATTAGATTTAGAATCTAAGTCTTTAAAGCACATTAAAAGTGTAAACATTTAATTTGGAATTAAATAATTGAATTAGTATTGAATACGAATTAAATTAGATTTAATAAGTAGTTCGATATAATTCGCGAATTCGTACCTTATGTACTTATTCTCAATCGAGTTGGACTCGCGCAAAATCAAACCGTTGTTTGAACATTGGATGATCACTTAAACAAAGAAGACTAATAATTGGATTAGATTGGTTGTAAAAGCATGTCTTGTTTGAATATATATGTATGTGATGAATGAATAGTGTATATCGGATGGATATTAGAAGGGAAATGGTAATTTTAGAAATTATTGTAAATTTGGAATTAATAAATTGGACCTGCGTGTCCAGCCTTATCTCTTTATCTCTTTGTATTCTCTTCTCACCTAATTCCCCTCAATGTAAATGAGGTTTCTCTTATTGTATTATGTAATTGGGTAAGAGTAGAATAGTGCTAGCGGGGAGAGGAAAGGGAGTGATTTGTTCTAGGAACAAGTTGTTTATATATCCATCCGCATATCACTATTAATTTACTTTACGCGCTTTATGATGTTTTAGAAGCATGCTTAAGGGTGTATGATGATGAGACCTAACAAAGATAAATAAATTGGTTGCCAATTACGCGAAAAATCCCTCAATTTATATTAAGCAAATATCCTTCCATTGAATGATTCTTGTTCAAGATCCGAAGTTGGCATTGGTTTTTTTGACCAAAGTCAAGACCTTTGTCAATCAAGGATGTACTTGAATCATGAGAGTTTTGTTGCATATCGGTGTCTTGTCCAAATCGTGATTTTTATTGGCCAAAGTCAAGATCACTTTTGTCCAATGACATTGATTACGAAACTTTCCTCGTCAATGGGTCCCGCTTAACTGGAATCATTAGGTTTGTTTTTGGCCAAAGCCAAGGCCTAGATGATTCGGAGGATAGGGTTAGGAAAATGTAATGGATACATTGACATTATACATATGTTTCGGACTTGGATGTCCACCTAACCGGATCTAGGAATTGGATGAGATCCAATTGATCATAGAGATCTACCTAAGTTAAATAGCATACAGCTTTTATTGGCCAAAGTCAAGGTTGTGTGTTATTTAACGGGATCCTAGCCCACTAGGAAATTCGATTTCCCGAGTTCTCTACAGAGGGTTAGAGACTTGAAGAAAATAGTGGGAGGCTATTATTGAATTTGCAATTTCGTTCAGATACTTAGCCTTACGCGTCTTTCAAAATTATTTCGTCAATATTTTAATAATTAGTTGGACTAATATATTGTTATTTTGCTTGTAACAGTTTGACTGTACCCATAACATCGTTGACTTTATAGTTGGACTATAGTTGTCAAGATGACTGGCAAGGGTAATGTCCGCGACATAATCATGGGCGATAATGTCTTCAAAGGGACAAACTTTGCCGACTGGGAAATGAACCTCAAGATAGTGCTTGGGGCTGAGAGGGTGCTGTATACTATTCAGAGACCTCTCCCGCCTAAACCCACTGAGCCACTGGAGCTAGAGTTATGGAAGACTCATAGTGACGATTGTGACCAAGCTCAGTCAGTTATGCTAGCTGCAATGACCCAGCATTTCAGACGCCAGAACAGGGACTTGGATCCCTATAACATGATGGCAAGATTGCGTGATCTCCACCGCACCAACAAGCGGATGGAGAGGTACGAGCTAGTAAGGAAACTCTTCCGCTCCCGGATGACAGACGGCGCATCAGTTGAGGCCCACGGGACTCAAATGATCGCTGACATAGATGAGTTAGCCAAGATGGGCATTGTCTTGGAGGCAGAGCTGACGATTGATATGCTATTACAATCGCTACCCGATACTTGGAAACAAATCATCATCAACTATAAGTTGATGGACACTGACGACACTCTTGGAGAGTTGTTGTCCGTGCTGAAGGAGTCCGAAAAGGAACTCCTAAAGGGGAGCAAGCGCGAGGCGCATTATGCATCGACCTCTCATGCGCCAAGGGCTGGGCCCAAGGCAATTGGAGGTGCGAGGAAGAAGAAGTTCAAGAACAAGGGCAAAGGCAAGTTGACAGTGGCTTCTAGGAAGCCAAAGGACAAATCTCGCGACATCTGCCTCAACTGCGGCAAGAGGGTCACTGGAAACGTGACTGCCGAATGGGCAAAGGGCAGAGGGAGGATATCAAGGCTGGCAAGGCTATCGCCTCTGGTATGTTTGTTATTGAGATAAATATGAATACTTCTAGTTTTAAAAATTGGATTTTTGATTCTGGTTGTGGTGCTCATATTTGTACTGATGTGCAGGATCTGCAGGATAGCAGGGTGCTGGCATCAGGGGAGATGGATCTACGGGTCGGAAACGGAACACCAGTTGCTGTTTTGGCCGTAGGGACTTTTGTTTTAGAACTGCCCTCAGGGCATGTACTTAAACTTTTGAACTGTTATTTTGTACCTAGTTTAACTAGGAATATTATATCTGTATCCTTGTTAACCCAGCAGGGTTACACTTTTGTATTTAGAAACACTGGGTGTTATTTATATAAAAATGATGCAGAAATTTGCACAGCTGTTGCAAATAACGGTCTTTATATTTTGAATATAAATGAATCTCCTAAAATGACAAACAAAAGGCTCAAAAGGAGTAATCTAAAAGATGAAGCTTATATGTGGCATTGTCGTCTAGGACACATCAACAAGACTCGCATATCCACACTTTCGAAGAGTGGGTACTTGGACGAATTTGATCCCAATTCATATGACGTCTGCGAATCTTGTCTTTTAGGCAAAATGCCTAAATCACCTTTTAGCGGTAAAGGTGAACGTGCCACAGAACTGTTGGCTCTCGTTCATACTGACGTATGCGGGCCCATGTCTAGCCAGGCTAGAGGTGGATTTCACTACTTCGTAACCTTCACAGATGATGCATCTCGTTACGGTTATGTGTATCTTATGAGACACAAGTCGGAAACTTTTGAGAAATTCAAAGAGTTTCGACACGAAGTGGAGAAACAAACAGGGAAGAGTATTAAGACATTACGGTCAGACCGTGGTGGCGAATACTTAAGTTATGAGTTTCAAGATTACTTGAAAGAATATGGTATTCTTTCACAGTGGACTCCTCCTGGAACACCGCAATTAAACGGTGTGTCCGAACGGAGAAACCGCACCTTGTTAGACATGGTAAGGTCAATGATGAGTCGCACTGAGCTACCAATATCCTTCTGGGGATACGCATTAAACAGTGCTATACTTATTTTGAATAAGGTACCGTCGAAGTCTGTTGAACAGACTCCATATGAGATATGGACAGGAAGGAAACCAGGTTTCTCTTTCCTGAAGATTTGGGGATGCTGGGCATATGTTAAACGTTTGGAAGGTACCAAACTTGAACCCAAATCTGATAAATGCCTTTTCGTAGGATATCCTAGGGAAACCAAAGGATATTACTTCTATCACCCACAAGAGAACAAAGTATTTGTTGCTCTACAAGCATTTTTTCTTGAGAAGGATTTTATAAATGCAGTGGTAAGTGGGAGGAAAGTAGAACTCGATGAAGATCGTAGTGATACTGTTCCTGGCAATGAATCAACGACGGAACAAGAACAGACCGTCCGGGATGAGTCTGTACCACAAACTTCACATACACAAGGACCGCGTAGGTCGGAGAGAGTCAGAACAGTACCTGAGAGGTATGGGTTCCTGATCTCACCTCATGTAGATATTAATCTTATTGAGGATAATGAGCCGGCTACGTATGAGGAAGCGATACAAAATATCGATTCCGCTTTATGGCAAGAAGCCATGAAGTCCGAGATGGATTCCATGTACGCCAACCAAGTTTGGACACTGGTTGATGCACCAGAAGGCGTAAAGCCTATTGGATGCAGATGGATCTTCAAGAAGAAGACCGACATGGATGGCAACGTACAAACGTACAAAGCTAGGCTTGTAGCGAAGGGGTATCGTCAACAATATGGTATTGATTATGACGAAACCTTCTCACCCGTTGCCATGATTAAATCCATTCGGATAATGCTTGCAATAGCTGCATATTTCGATTACGAGATATGGCAGATGGACGTTAAAACCGCTTTCCTTAACGGAAACCTTTTGGAGGATGTTTATATGCAACAGCCTGACGGTTTTATCGTACCTAGACTTGCAAACAAGGTTTGTAAGTTAAATCGATCCATTTATGGATTGAAGCAAGCATCACGGTCATGGAATCAGCGTTTTGATGAGATCATAAAAGAATATGATTTCGTGCAAAACGCAGATGACCCTTGTGTATACAAGAAGGTTAGTGGGAGAGCACTTACTTTTATTGTCCTTTATGTCGACGACGTATTGCTTATAGGCAATGACATTCCCATGCTAACGTCGGTGAAAGCTTGGCTTTCATTAAAATTCTCCATGAAAGATCTGGGAGAAGCAGCCTTTATTCTTGGAATAAAGATCTACCGGGATAGATCTAGAAAGCTGCTTGGACTCTCCCAGAGTACATACATTGATAAAGTGTTGAAGCGATTCAACATGGAACAATCCAAGAGGGGATTGGTTCCAATGGTACGTGGTACCTCTCTGTCTAAGGACATGTGTCCTAAGACTCAGGAGAGAGAGACAACATGAGTCGGATACCGTTCGCCTCGGCAGTCGGATCGATCATGTATGCCATGATATGTACACGACCTGATGTCTCATATGCTTTGAGCATGTGCAGTCGCTATCAGGCCGATCCAGGTGAAGGTCACTGGATAGCAGTTAAGAATATCCTTAAGTATCTTAAACGAACTAAGGATGCTTTCTTAATTTATGGAGGAGGAGAACTTGCGGTATCTGGGTATACCGATGCAAGTTTCCAAACCGACAAGGATGACTACAAGTCGCAATCCGGGTACATTTTTTGTTTGAATAACGGAGCAGTGAGCTGGAAATCTTCCAAGCAAGATACTGTTGCCGATTCAACAACAGAAGCGGAGTACATCGCTGCATCTGAAGCAGCAAAGGAGGCAGTTTGGATCCGAAAGTTCCTAATCGGATTAGGAGTAGTTCCGTTAGCAGCTGAGCCCGTTCCATTGTATTGTGACAATAACGGGGCTATAGCACAGGCTAAGGAACCAAGGTCTCATCAACGGTCCAAGCATGTTCTTCGACGTTACCATCTGATTCGGGAGATTATACATCGTGGCGATGTAAAGGTCGAGAAGGTCACATCAGATGACAACATTGCAGATCCGCTGACGAAGGCTGTTCTTCAGCAAGTTTTTGAACGACACATACATAGTTCGGGTATTAGATGCTTGAGTGACTGGCTATAGGCCAAGTGGGGAGATTGTTAGACATTATGTCCCATAGCGTCACTGTTTGTAAATGATATTGTATTATTGTACAAAATTAACTATGTGATAATGAAATTGCCTTTTGCCGTTTTGTAATATTATTTACTTTGATATATAAATGCGCGAAAGTCCATATGATTAATACCGGATTGAGATGATATGAGACAGTATCAATCCATAAAGGTTTAATCATTAAATATCCCTAGTCGGAGTATTATCGAGATCGGACATCGATAATGCGGAATAGACTAGTATTGCGCTTGTGCACGTTGTGAGGGCACAACGGCATAGTTCTCATATATTTAAGTATTGGATACTTATGCAAGTGCGATAGGAGGTTGTGTTTTACCGATGGTACGGAAAACAGCTTCGCTCTGGATAGACCCCGCGGAATCCCATTGGTAGTATGTCTGCGTGTCTATGGGAGGCCGCATCAGGGTAGGTGTATATGGTCTTAACCTGAGACTTACATCGCTAGTACTTGCGACAATCGGTAAACTTTGGTTTTGGTGGTTGGGGACCTTAACCGGTTCTGTGTACACCTCTTCTGGGTTTATCGAGAATCGTAGTGTACTGGATGTGATGTCGAGATGGAAGTATCACTTCAGACATATGGAGGTGATGATCACGCAGGACACAGAACTAGTACTCTATAAAAGGTTGCAACCGTCGGGACAATATGACCAGGTCAGGATTGTCCGATTTAAAGAGACTAGTTGCTTGATGTCCGATATATGTTTCGTACGGGGCAGACACATTTCCAGCCCCAGGCCTAACATGTGATCGTCCGATACTGGATCGATGTACGCAATACTACGGTATACTACGCTTGATATAGATCTAATATTCCAGTAAGAATATTTCTGGAGAATTGGGTAGGCATGGCGCTTTGCTAGAAGCCAAACCTTGTCTTGTGAATCGGTAAGAACGTAGTACGAGGTACGTACGTGTTCGGATTATCCGACGACCGTATTTACTGCCAACATATCCGGAGATCTCTTGGGTCGCTTCCTGAAGATTCACCTATGATATTTGATTCGGACTTATTAATCTTGGATAATTGATGCGGAGAAACTTTATCTTGGATAAAGTGCCTTATTTAGAGAGAGAACGATTAATTTAGAATTAATCGAAAATTATTATATTCGATATAATAATCGAAATTCGATTTCGACGCGAAATTAAAATTAGATTTTAATTCGGGCAAACGAGTTAATTTAGAATTAATTCGTTAGCGACGTAAATAATAATTTCGCTAGGCGCAATTATTTATTTAAATTCGATTTAATTAACGTCGCGACGTAAGTTCGGTATTTCGGAAATATCGAACCCGAACGCGTGAGTGCACGTGGGCCCACTTTCATTTGGAAACGTGTGGGGCCCACATGACACATGTCATTATATGCATTATTTAATTGTTAATACATTGCATGGTGATAGTGTACAATACACTCAATGGTTTTGCATGGAGTTTGAGTGTTTGACACTCTAAGCCATTGCATGATTTGTGTCATAAGTTTATTATTAATTTAATAAATATTATGGCATAAATATAAATTGATTTTTGTAACAAAGATCAATACAACTCTCCTCTCTCTCTCACAATGCCGTGACTTCCATTAGGGCAAAGAAGATTTGATTTTCTTTTCTCCATTTGCTAGCACATTGAAGGATCAAAGGAGGTGATAGGGAAACCATCAAAGAGCTTGGAATACACAAAGCTTGGAGCTTCAACTCTTCTTCCTCCCTTGGCCGAAACTTGAAGCTTGGAGATTCAAAGATTTTCTTCATCACTTCTCATCACAAAAGCTTTGTAAGTATGATTCCGCCATACTTCATCTTTTAATATATATTCATTGTTGTATTTCATATGCTTAATCTTTCCTTGGGACATATAATAGAAACCAACACTTTCTCCCACTAACCACTGCATTTAGGGAATTCCTTTCGAGTAAAACCGTTATGGAGAGCAACAAAACTTGTTATCTTGTGGGTTGTAGAAGTAATATCATTTTGTTCCCCTAGGATAACCTACAACTAGGGCAACTTATCGATTTGTGTTCTAGTTTGGTAACCATCCAACTAAAACTTTTACATATGCCCAGCATCCCCCTAATCTTCAGGAATGTGAAACTCGGTTTCTTTCCTCTGTCTATAGTTTCATATGGAGTTGTTCAACCCAGACTTTGACATAAATTATTCAAAATAATATTGACACTGTCATTGCATTATCCCATAAGGAAATTGTTTAGCTCAGTGCGACTCATTAATAGACCTTTCCATGTCTAAAAACAAAAAAAGGGGTTCGGTTTCTCCGTTCGGACAACCGTTTAATTGAGGTGTCGGGAGGAGTCCATTGTGAAAATACACATACTCTTTCAAGTATCGAGAAAACTCATTGCTTAAGTATTCTCCCCCCCGGCACGACCGTAATGTTAAATACTTCTGTACCGGTCTGTTTTTTACTTCGCGTCGACAAACTCTTTGAATTTCTCAAAAGTTTCCGACTTGTGTCTCATAAGATACACACTAAACCGTAACGCGATGCATCATCCGTAAAGGTTACGAAGTATTCGTATCCACCTCTAGCCGGCTAGACATGGGCCACATTACATCCCTATGAACGAGGACTAACAGTTCAGTGGCTACAACACCTTTACCGCTAAAAAGCATTTTAAGAATTTTTCCTTAATAAGCAAGATTCACAAACGTCTATGAATTTGGATAAAAATCCGTTCTCCAAGTATCCACTCTTCGAAAAGTGTGATATATGAGTCTTGTTAATGTGTCTCAGACGAACCAATGCCAAATATAAGTTTCATCTTGTTACTAATTAAGCCTTTTGTTTGTCATGTTATATATTTGAGATTGATTTATATTCAAAATATAAAGACCATTATTAGCATCAGCAGAACATATCTCAATATCATTTTTATAAACAAAACACCAGTGTTTTGGAATACAAAAGTGTACCCACATTGGGTCAAACAAGATACAGAAATGATGTTTCTAGTTAAACTAGGCATATAATAACAATCTGATAAAGTAAGTACATGCCCCAAGGTCAATTCCAAAACATAAGTCCCTACAGCCAAAACAGTGACTCTGGTCCTGTTTCCAACTCGTAGGTCAATCTCCCCTGAAGCCAGTCTCCTGCTAATCTGCAGATCCTACATATCAGTACATATATGAGTACCGCATCCAAAATCAAAAATCCAATTTTTAAAACTAGAAGTAGACATGTTTTTTTCAATAACAAACATAACTGAAGCCGGAGCCTTACCCGTCTTCACTTCCTTCATGTACGCCTTGTACTCACGGCAGTCACGCTTCCAGTGACCCCATTTGCCACACTGCAGGCAGACATCTTGGGATTTGTCCTTTTCATTCCCAGAAGACTTTGATGATTTTGCCTTGCCCTTTCTTTTCTTCTTCTTCACACCTCTAGAAGCCTTCGGCCAAGCCTTGGCCTTCTGAGATGTCGAAGCGAAGTACGCCTCGTGCTTCTTGCCCTTCAAAAGCTCTGGCTCTACTTCTTTCAGTATTGTCATCAACTCTCCAAGATTATTCTCTTGGTTTATCATATTATAGTTCATGATGAACCTGCCCCAGCTGTTAGGTAGAGACTGTAAGATCAAATCTATGGAAGTCTCAGCCTCAAAGGTTATTCCCAGCTGACCCAGCTATTCGATGTCAGCAATCATCTGTGACACATGGTGCTCGACTTATGTACCCTCTGACATGCAAGAGCGAAAGAGTTTCTTCTACAATTCATACTTCTGTGATCTAAGGTTAGATCGGTGAAGGTCCCTTAATTTCAACATCATTTCGTAGGGATCCAATCCCTTGTTTTGACGATGAAATTGTGGGGTCATTGCAGCAAACATGACAGATTGAGCAGTTGAGTTGTCATCACTGTGAGTCTTCCAAAGCTCAAGCTCAACTGGTTGCTTAATTTCGGGCATAGTCCCGAGAGGTCTCTCTATTGTATAGAGCAACTCCTCAGCCCCCAGGAAAATTCTGAGGTTCATATCCCAGTCAGGAAAGTTCGTACCGTTAAAGATATTTTCGTCATTGATAATGTCTCTAACGTTGATCTTTCCAACCATCTTAATTGCAAAAGTCTAACTATTCAATTAATGATTTCGGGTACAGTCCAACTGTTTAAAAGAAAATAATAAAATATTAGTCCAACTAATATAAATATATAATGACGAAAATAATTTGAAAGTGCGTATTTGGCAAGTAATAAACGAAATTGCAAATTTAATACTGGCCTCCAATTATTTTTTGGCGAGCCTCTAACCCTCTGTTCAGTACTCGGGAAACCTAGTTTCCTAGTGGGCTAGGATCCCGTTAAATAACACACAACCTTGACTTTGGCCAACAAACTGTATGAAACGTAACTAGGTATATCTCTAAGATCAATTGGATCACATCCAATTCCTAGATCTGGTAGGTGGACCTCCAAGTCCGAAACATATATCCAATATATTTCCTAACATTTTCCTATGAATAAATTAAGCATTGGCTTTGGCTCAACAGGCTTAATAATTCCAGTTAAGCGGGACCCATTGACAGTGGGAAAGCTTCGTAATCCACATCGATGAACAATAAGTGACCTTGACTTTGACCAACAAGTCACAACTGCCCAAGACATGCGATATATATCAAAGCCTTATTAGTTCAAACACATCCGCGATGGACATTAATCTTGACTTTGGCCAACAAACCAATGCCAATCTTGGATCTTGAGAAAGAACCACTCAATGAAAGGAAAACACTTAGTATTTGATTGGGGGTTTTTCGCGTAAATTGGCAACCAATTTATTTTCTTTGATTAGGTCTCATCATACACCCTTAAACATGCATTCTAAAAGCATAATAAGGCGCAAAATAAATTAATAATGATATACGGATCGATATTTAACAAATTTGTTCGTAGAATAAATCTCTCCATTTTCTCTCTCCCGCTAGAACTATTCATATTTCTACCCAATTACATAATACATTAAAGAAACCTTATTTATATTTAAGGGAATTGGTGAGAAGAGAAATACAAAGAGTAAAGAGATAATAGGCTGGACACGCATGTCCAATTAAATAAATTCTAATTTTATTACAACAATTTCCAAAATTGCCCTCACCCTTCTAATATCCATCTGATATACATTATTCATACAATACATCCAAGTATTCACACAAAGCATGTTATTCAATCAATCTAATCCAATTAATTAATCTTTGAATTAATGACCATCCAATGTTCAAACAACGATTTGATTTGCGCGAGTCCAACTCGTTTAAGAATAAGTACTCAAAGTGCTTATTCATGAATTATATCGAACTACAATTTTAAATCCAATTTAATTTGTCTTCAATACTAATTCGAATTTAATACCAAATTAAATAATTACATTTATTTTAGTGCCTTCTAGACTTAGATTCTAAACCTAATATAAATGGGTCTCAAAGGCCCAATTATTATCCAATACTCTTTTAATTAAAGTCCAATGGGCTTTTAATTAATTCTTAAGGCATGGGATTTGGAAATTATGGATCCAATCCAAGTTGCCAAGGCCCAATTAGGAATCACCATTTGCCATAAAATCAATTTTGTCCCATTATGCCCAATTAATTATTAAAAGGCCCAAAAGTTATATTTGGACTTTATGGAATGGTTTTAGGCCCAATATGGATCCAATCCAATTGTCCTAAACCAATATGTCTGCTTAAACTGTGGCAAATGGGATAACTGAAGCGTGACTGTCGTATGGACAAAGCAGACATGAAGGAATTGAAGACGAGCAAGGCTCTGACTTTAAATATGTTTGTCGCAAATATGTTCACTAATAGTAATAAAATTGGATTTTAGATACTAAAAGTGGTAAATAAATATGCATTGATGTGTAGAATCTGCTATGAGCAGGATAATGACTTCAGTTGAGATTAATCTCGGAATCGGAAATAGAATGACAGTCACTGTTTTAACCGTAGAAATCTAAGTTTAGGAACTACCATTTGGGTGTGTGCTTAAATTAGGAAACTGTTATAATATAACTAGTTTGCCTAGAAACATTATCTCTATATCGAGTATAACTCGTTGCGAGTATACCTTTATATTCTGTTGGACAATTATGACCCATAGAGTCACTATTTGTACATATCACGGTGTTGTTGTACAAATTAACTATGTGACAAAGAGATTGCACTCTTATCATTTGTGATTAGATCACCTAGATATATAAATGATGAGAGGTCCTTATGATTTGTGTCTGGATTGAGAATGATATGAGACAGTATCAATCCACCAAGGCAGAATCATTAAATATCCCTCGTCAGAGTATTATCGAGATGGACATCGATGAATACGTAAAAGACTAGTATTACATTTGTGCATATTGTGGGAGCACAATGTCATAGTTCTCATATGTTTGGGTATAGGATACTCATGCAAGTGTAATATGAGCATCTGTTTCTTCGATGGTACGAGAAACAGCTTCGCTCTGGATAGACCCCCTCGGAGTTCGATTGGTAGTATGACTACGTGTCTATGGAAGTCCGAAATCATAGTAGGTGTATTTGGTCTTAACCTGAGACTTGCACCGCTAATGCATATGACAATCTATATACTTTGGTTGAGGTCATCCAGGGCTTTAACCGGTACCTGTGTACGTCAATTATGGGTATATCGAGAATCATAGTGTGTTGGGTGTGATGTCAAGACGGAAGTGTCACTCCAGTCATATGGAGTTGATGATCACGCAGGGATACATAACTCGTTCTCTATATAAGGTTGCAACCGTCGAGATAATATGACTTGGTCATGATTATTCGATTTTAAAGAGACTAGTTGCTCGTTATCCGATATATGCATCGTACGGGGCAGACACTGTACCAGCCCCAGGCCTTAAATTTGATCATCTGATACTGGACAAAAATACGCAATACTACGGTATATTACGCTTAATATAGATCCTTATTCATGTAAGGATATTTCCGGAGAATTGGGTAGGCATGGTGCTTTGCTAGAAGCCAACCTTGTCTTGTAAATCGGTACAAACGTAGTACTTGGTACTTACGTGTTCGGATAGTCCGACGACCGATTTGACTGCCAACATATCCGGGGATCTCATGGGTCGCTTCCCAAAGATTCACCGATGACGTATGACTCGCACTTTTAATTAATCTGGGATTAATTTGATGAGAGAGAAAATTAATCTGGGATTAATTGCGGAGATATTTTATCTGGGATAAAATATCAATAAAGAGAGAGAACGGTTAATTTGGAATTAATTGGTAAATTAATATATTTGATATATTAAACAAAATTGGATTTCGACGCGGAATTAAAATTAGATTTTAATTCGGGCGAACGAATTAATTTAGAATTAATTCGTTAGCGATGTGAATAGTAATTATGCTTGGCATGATTATTTAATTAAATTAGATTTAATTACGTCGCTACGGAAAGTTCGTTAATTTGGAATTAGCGAACCCGAGCCCGAGATTATTTACGAGCGCATTCGCATTTCGAATTCGAGTGCGGAACACAAATTAAATCTAGCGTCAAATCACTAGTCGCAACTAGCGTCACATCATTCGTCAATCAAGTGATGGATGTCTTTCACTTTGAGTAATTGACGCCAGTCACTATTCACTGATTGATAGAAGTAGATGTGACTTGATTTGAGTAGATGGAAAGCATTTAATGGCTTGATTTTGGAGAGAAAATTTGTGTATATAATTTTTGGAAAATCATTTACCATTTTTTAACTTAAGATCCATCTCTCTCTTCTCTCTTTTCTCTCCTCTCTCACACGCCCAAAGTGGGCTGTTCTTCACTGGTTTTCTGCCCAGAAAATCGTGAGCAAGGGAAGCAAAGTACTTGGTTTTTGCGGCAAAAATAAAGAGAGCTAGCACTCCGAGAGACATGCGAAGGTGATAGGGAAGCTCACCCATGAGCCGAGAATCGTTCGACGAAGCTTGGAGCTTGTTCGAGGACTTCCAATGGCGCAAACCAGAGAGCTTGGACTGCTGCAGTGGGCGTGAGGCAGTGAGCGTTTTTGATGTCTTCGTGGCCTCCACGTCGTTCAACCGATCGATGTAAGTATTCCGCAACTTTCTCGATTCGTATTCGCACATGTTTCATGCCTTGTATTCGATCCTTGGGACCTAGAAACCCCAACAATGGTATCAGAGCGAGTAAAAGCATGAAATACGAAATATGACTTAAAATTTGGGTAAAATGTGTTTGAGCATGATTTGTGAAATTGGATGAATGAGTATGTTTATAACATGTTTAATTTAAGATTGATTGGATCAATTTAATGAAATGTTGTTTGGAACAAAATTTCCCCAAATTCTTGGCTTGGCCGAATGGTGCCTATTTTGTTCTTGGTGATTTTTTGTTTTGTTGATCATTGGATGAGTTGGAAACAATCGGGAAATGTTGATTGCGGATTTAATTTGATTGAAACCGAATCGATTTTGAAATTTCCCTAAATGTCGAGACTTTGAGCATGTAATTGGGTTTGATTTTAATCAAAATGTGTTGGACATGTGATGATGAATTTGAGCATGATTAATTGTATGAATTAATGTTTTAGAATTGTTAATTTGGGTAATTAATTGTGTTAATGCACTTTGGTTAATTAAATGGGAAATTTGGAATTTTTGTATTTAATTGATTTGGGCTTAAAATTGGATTTGGGCCTTTAGTGTTGCTATTGGGCTTATTGGGCTTTGTTGTACAAAGTTGGGTTTAGGAAAATTGGATTGGATCCAATTGGCCCAAATGCGACTTAATGGACCTTTGTAATTTAATTGGGCCTAATGGGCCAAAATTAATTTAAAGGCTTATGGGGTAATTCCCGGATTGGACTTTGGATATTGGGTTTGACCCGAGTTGACCTAAAGTCCACGCCTTAAGAAATTAATTGAAAGCCCATTGGACTTTAATTAAATTGACGTTGGACGTTAATCGGGCTTTGAGACCCGAAGCGATTAAATTTGGAATTTAAATCGAAAAAGGTTTATTATTAAAGTGTGTGTTATTTAATTTGGAATTAAATAGTGAATTAGAATCAAATGCATGTTAAATTATATTTAATGTTGTAGTTTAATTTAATTCGAGAATTCGTACTTTGAGTACTTATTCGCAAAACGAGTTTGACTGAAAAAAAATCAAATCATTGTTTGAACATTGGATGTGTTGAGATCTAATATAGGTCCCAAGATCAACAAATCAAGCAAGAAAACGCATGAATACACAACATAGGAGGTGCGGAATTCATACTCACATTGATGGGTTTGATGCTAGGAAGAACAAGATGCGTTTTTGCTCCTCCATGAAGCTCGGCAATGGCTTCTTGATGAAGTGGACTGCACGATTTTGAGCCTTCTTCCTCCTTGTTCATTCGGCCATTGATGAACCACCATTGAAGCTCCAAGCTTCAAGCTCCAAAAACCAAATCAAAGCTCACAAATTCGTTTCCCTATCACCATAATATAACCCTAGGTGTGTGCTAGCACTACTCTTCTTCCTTTGCTTCTCACAAATTCGGTGAAACCAGAAAATTTTGAAGCAAATCGGCAGTGAAGCCGTGAGAGAGAGATGAAGGGTTTTTTGGCTCCAAAAGCCTAAAACCGTGAAGACCAAAAACAATTGAGAGAGTCACGTGAAAATGGTTCCAAGAATAGCCAAAAACGTGAACAATGCACACGGTCCAAGAGAGAGGAAATGCTTTTTGTATATACATATATATTCTTTATTCCATTTACCAAGTAAATGAATAAAATATATATACACAACAATTAATTCAAAAGTCAAAAAGTAAAAAGCAAATTGTTGCTTTTTAAACTTCTACATCAATCACTCAAATCAAGTGAAAACATGTCACATCACTCAAAGTGACATTTGATTTGACGATTGATGCGACTAGTGATATGACGCACGATTTGACTTGCGTGCCGCATTCGAATTCGAAATGCGAATGCGCTTGCAAATAATCCCGGGCTCGGGTTCGCTAATTCCAAATTAACGAATTTTCCGTCGCGTCGTAATTAAATGATTACGCCTAGCGAAATCACTATTCACGTCGCTAACGAATTAATTCTAAATTAATTCGTTCGCCTGAATTAAAATCTAATTTTAATTCTGCGTCGAAATCCAATTTCGATTAATATATCGAATATATTAATTTTATCGATTAATTCCAAATTAATCGTTCTCTCTCTTTAATTAATATTTTATCCCAGATAAAATATCTCCCCAATTAATCCCAGATTAATTTTCTCTCTCTTCCAATTAATCCCAGATTAATTAAGTGCGAGTTATACATCATCGGTGAATCTTCAGGAAGCGACCCATGAGATCTCCGGATATGTTGGCAGTAAATACGGTCGTCGGATAATCCGAACACGTAAGTACCTCGTACTACGTTTATACCGATTTACAAGACAAGGTTGGCTTCTAGCAAAGCGCCATTCCTACCTAAATATATGCCGTTGTGCCCTCACAACGCGCACAAGTGCAATACTAGCCTATTCTGCATTATCGATGTCCTGTCTCGATAATACTCCGGCTAGGGATATTTAATGATTAATCCTTCGTGGACTGATACTGTCTCATATCATCTCAATCCAGGAACTAATCATATGGACCTCTCTTCATTTATACATATATGGTGATCTAATCACAAATGAAGAGAGTGCAATTTCCTTGTCACATAGTTAATTTGTACAACAACACCGTGATCTGTACAAATAGTGACGCTATGGGTCATATTATCCAACATGATGGTCACTAATTTTCAGATTAATTAATTTGATTAGATTGATTGATAACATGCTTGTGTGAATACATGGTTGCGATGCATGAATAGTGTATATCAGATGGATATTAGATGGGTGGGGCAATTTTAGAAATTGTTGTAATAAATTTGATTTATTAATTGGACCTGCGTGTCCAGCCTTATCACCTCCTATTCTTTGTATTCTCTTCTCACCTATTCCCCTCAATGTAAATGAGGTTTCTTTAGAAGTGTAGTGTAACGGGTATAAGAAATTTTTGGCTAGCGGGAGAGAGAAATGGAGAGATTTGATCTAGGATCAATTGTGTAAAATATCCATCCGCATATCATTATTACTTTTCATATACGCTTTATTATGTGTTTAGAATGCATGTTTACGGGTGTATGATGATGAGACCTTAATAAAGATAATAAATTGGTTGCCAATTTGCACGCGAAAAAACCCTCGTTAAATATTAAGCGCTTTTCCTTCCATTGAGTGATTCTTACTCAAGATTTAAGACGGCATTGGTTTGTTGGCCAAAGTCAAGGCCTTTGTCTGTCGAAGATGTGTTTGAATCACGAAGGTTTTGTTACATGTCAGTGTCTTGTCCAAGTTGTGGTTTGTTGGCCAAAGTCAAGACCACTTCTTGTCCATCGACATTGATTACGAAGCTTTCCATGGTCAATGGGTCGCGCTTGACTGGTATCACTAAGTTTGTTGTGCCAAAGCCAAGGCTTAGTTGATTCAGAGGAAAAAGGTTAGGTAATACATTGGATGTATTGGCATATATAAGATATATGTTTCGGACTTGGATGTCCGCCTACCGGATCTAGGAATTGGATTAGATCCAATCGATCTTAGAGATCTACCTAGTTAATTATCATACAATTTGTTGGCCAAAGTCAAGATTATGTGATATTTAACGGGATCCTAGCCCACTAGGCAACACGGTTTCCCGAGTACTCGACAGAGGGTTAGAGGCTCGCCGAAAAATAGAAGGAGGCAAGAATTGAATTTGTAATATTCGTTCAATTACTCGCCATACGCGCTCAATCGAATATCACGTCATAAATTCCGTCAATTATTATAATCTTTTAGAAAGATAAATGACATATCCCAAAATGTCTGCTAAATGTGGCAAACGGGATCGCGGAAGCGTGACTGCCGTTTGGACAAAGCAGACATGAAGGAATTAAAGACGGTGCAATGCTCCGGCTTTAAATATGATTGTCATAATTATGTATTCATTACTAGTATTGAAATTAGATTTTAAATACTTAATGTGATACATAAAATATATGTATTGATGTTCAGAATCTGTTTTGAACAAGATACTAACTTCAATTGAGATTTATCTGCGAATTGAAAACGGGACGAAAGTCGCTGTTTTAACCGTAGATACCTAAGTTTACGGACTACCTTCGGGTGTGTACCTAAATTAGGAAACTGTTATAATGTAACTAGTTTGACTAGATACATTATCTCTATATCAGTGTTCAATCCGTTGCGGATGAACCTTTATATTCTAGAACACTAAAGTGTTTTATTATATAAGGTTGATATTGAGATAAACACATTAGATGTGAATAACAGGATTTATATTTTGAATATAAATAAATCTCAAATATATAATATGACAAACAAATAGCTCAAACTGATTTGATCAGAATAAACTAATTGTGGCATTGTTGTCTGGGACACAATTAAACAAGAATCGTATATCCACACTTTTGAAGTGTGGGTACTCGGACTGTTTTGATTCCAATCAAATAAAGTCTACGAATCTAGTTTATTGGGCACAGTGCCTAAAACACATTTATTTGGTAAAAGTGTAAATGCCACCTATCTGTTAGCCCTAGTTCATAGTGAAGCAAGTGGGCCCATATCTAGCTAGGCTAGAGGTGGATATAAATATTTCGTGACCTATACGGATGTGGCATCTCGTTTTGGTTATGTGTTTCTTTTGAAGAACACAAATCGGAAACTTTTAAGTTTCGACACGAAATAGACATACAGATCGGCTAGAGTATTAATCCGTCACGGTAAGACCGTAATGGAAAATACTTAAGCAATAAGTTTCTAAAATACTTGAAAGAGTATAGTATTCTTTGAAAAGAGGACTCCTCTCGGAACACGTCAAAGTGACGGTGTGTCCGAACCGAGTAACCGGATTTTGTTGGACATGATTAGGTTAATCATGAGTCACTCTGAGCTACCATTTCCTTCAAGGGATAAGCATTAACAGTGCCAAGCTTATTTTGAATAAGGTTCCATAATAATTTGTTTGACAGATTTCATATTAGATATGAACAGGAAAGAAACCAGGTTTCACATTCCTGATAATTTGGTATGCTAGGCATATGTTTGGATGATACCAAACCAAAACCCAAATTGGATAAGTGCCAATTGTAGGTTATCCTAGGGATACCATAAGTATTGTACTTATACATCTCACCTGAGAACAATTAGATTGTTGCTCACTATGCGGTTTTCCTAAGAGGAATACCGATATGCAGTGGTAAGTGGGAGGATAGTAAAACTCGATGAAAAATCAGAGTAATACTATTCAAGGCACTGATTCCTAATGGAACACAAATAGTTCATCAAGGATGAAAATATTACCAGTAATCTTCGTATACACAAGAATCGCGTATGTCGGAGAGAGTCAGAAAATAACTTGGGGTATGGGTTTCTGATCTCACCTCGTAAAGATGTCAATCTTTTGAGGTATACTAACTGACTACGTATAAGGAAGTGATACAAGGTATCAACTCCCTATTATGACAAAGTGTCATGATATCCGAAATGGATTCCATGTATATCAACAAGTTTGGATACTAGTTGATGTACCACAAGGCATTGTGCCTAATGGTACTTATAAGTCTTCAAGGAAGACGTACATGGATGGCAACATACCAACGCAAAAGGCTAGGCTTTTAGCGGAAAGGTATCGCTATCAACATTATGTTGATTCCGATTCAACCTTTTACCTGTTGCCACGGTAAATCCATTTGGATAATGCTTGCTAAGTTGTATATTTCATTTATGAAATATGGCAACATTACGGGAAAATCGCTTTCCTGAAAAGGAAACCTTTTGGAGGATGTTTACAACATCCTGTCGGTTTTGTCGTACCAAAACTAGCAAACAAGGTTTGCAGGTTATTCGATCCATGTTTGGATTGAAGCAAGCATAGGTTCTTGGAATTATCGTTTTCATGTAATCATAATGGTTATGATTTAATTCAAAACGAAATTATTCTTGTGTTTATAAGGAGGTTAGTGGGAGTGCACTGACAGTGGCTATCCTATATAAAATAATGATAATATACGTCATTTCTTGGAAATGATATTCCCAATAAATAACAATCGGCGAAAGCTTGGCTTTTGAGAAAACTCTCCGGAAACCGTACATTGAAAAATGTATGCGACCTGGTGTCTCATACGCTTTGAGCATATGATTCACAAACAGGTCAATCCGAGTGATAGTCACTATATTCTGGAAAAGGAGAACTTGAAGTGACTGGGATCACTACTGCAAGTTTCCTAACCGATAATGACGACTGTAAGTCACAAACGGTACTATATGGTTTGAATAACGGTACAGTGAGCTGGAAATCTTCCAAGCGAGATACTGTTACCGAATAAACAATAAATACGGGTTATTGCAGCAGCTGAGGCAGCAATAGAAACCTTCTGGGTCGATAAAAATCTAATTATATTAGATGTAATTCTGTTAGCAGCTGAGCTAGGCTTGAGCATAGGCTAAAGAATTAATGGTCTCATCAACGATCTAGATAATTCGATATTCATCTGATTCGTTCGGATCATACATCATTGCGATGTGATGATCATATAAATCGCGTCAGACGATAATCATGAAAATCCGCTGACGAAAGCCTTTTCTCAGCAATTTGAGCGAAACCGTACATAGCTCGGGTGTTAGACACTCGAGTGACTGGCTATAGGCCAAGTGGGAGATTGTTGGACAATTATGACCCATAGCGTCACTATTTGTACAGATCACGGTGTTGTTGTCCAAATTAACTATGTGACAAAGAGATTGCACTCTTATCATTTGTGATTAGATTACCTAGATATATAAATGATGAGAGGTCCTTATGATTTGTGCCTGGATTGAGAATGATATGAGACAGTATCAATCCACCAAGGCAGAATCATTAAATATCCCTAGTCAGAGTATTATCGAGATTGGACATCGATGAATACGTAAAAGACTAGTATTACACTTGTGCGTGTTGTGGGAGCACAACGGTATAGTTCTCATATGTTTGGGTATAGGATACTCATGCAAGTGTAATAGGAGGTTGTGTTTCTCCGATGGTACGGGAAACAGCTTCGCTCTGGATAGACCCCCTCGGAGTTCCATTGGTAGTATGACTACGTGTCTATGGAAGTCCGAAATCAGGGTAGGTGTATTTGGTCTTAACCTGAGACTTGCACCGCTAATGCATACGACAATCTATATACTTTGGTTGAGGTCGTCCAGGGCTTTAACCGGTACCTGTGTACGCCAATTCTGGGTATATCGAGAATCGTAGTGTGTTGGGTGTGATGTCAAGACGGAAGTGTCACTCCAGTCATATGGAGTTGATGATCACGCAGGGATACAGAACTCGTTCTCTATATAAGGTTGCAACCGTCGGGATAATATGACTTGGTCATGATTATCCGATTTTAAAAAGACTAGTTGCTCGTTATCCGTTATATGCATCGTACGGGGCAGACACTGTATCAGCCCCATGCCTTGCATGTGATCATCTGATACTGGACAGAAATACAAAATACTACGGTATACTACGCTTGATATAGATCCTTATTCCTGTAAGGATATTTCCGGAGAATTGGGTAGGCATGGTGCTTTGCTAGAAGTCGACCTTGTCTTGTAAATCGGTACAAACATAGTACTTGGTACTTACGTGTTCGGATAGTCCGACGACCGATTTGACTGGCATCATATCCGGGGATCTCATGGGTCGCTTCCCAAAGATTCACCGATGACGTATGACTCGCACTTTTAATTAATCTGGGATTAATTAGATGAGAGAGACAATTAATCTGGGATTAATTGCGGAGATATTTTATCTGGGATAAAATATCAATAAAGAGAGAGAACGGTTAATTTGGAATTAATCGGTAAATTAATATATTTGATATATTAAACGAAATTGGATTTGGACGCGGAATTAAAATTAGATTTTAATTCAGGCGAACGAATTAATTTAGAATTAATTCGTTGCGATGTGAATAGTAATTATGTCTGGCATGATTATTTAATTAAATTGGATTTAATTACGTCACTACGGAAAGTTCGTTAATTTGGAATTAGCGAACCCGAGCCCGAGATTATTTACGAGCGCATTCGCATTTCGAATTCGAGTGCGGCATGCAAATTAAATCAAGCGTCAAATCACTAGTCGCAACTAGCATCACATCATTCGTCAATCAAGTGATGGATGTCTTTCATTTTGAGTGATTGATGCTAGTCACTATTCACTGATTGATGGAAGTATATGTGACTTGATTTGAGTAGATGGAAAGCATTTAATGGCTTGGTTTTGGAGAGAAAATTTGTGTATATGATTTTTGGAAAATCATTTACCATTTTTTAACTTAAGATCCATCTCTCTATTCTCTCTTTTCTCTCCTCTCTCACACGCCCAAAGTGGGATGTTCTTCACTGGTTTTCTGCCCAGAAAATCGTGAGCAAGGGAAGCAAAGTGCTTGGTTTTTGCGGCAAAAATCAAGAGAGCTAGCACTCCGAGAGACATGCGAAGGTGATAGAGAAGCTCACCCATGAGCCGGGAATCGTTCGACGAAGCTTGGAGCTTGTTCGAGGACCTCCAATGGCACAAACCAGTGAGCTTGGACTGCTGCAGTGGGCGTGAGGCAGTGAGCATTTTTGATGTCTTCGTGGCCTCCGCGTCGCTTAACCGATCGATGTAAGTATTCCGCAACTTTCTCGATTCGTATTCGCACATGTTTCATGCCTTGTATTCGATCCTTGGGACCCAACATATTCTAGAACACTAAAGTGTTTTATTTTATAAAGATGATATTGAGATAAACACATTAGATGTGAATAACAGTATTTATATTTTGAATATAAATAAATCTCAAACGTATAATATGACGAACAAATTGTTAGTGTTCCTAGAACATGCCAAATATCTAATAAGTAAGAAAAGGTGTTCATAAATTCATTATAAGTTGCAGAATTACTTACATTGAATGGATTTGAGCTTTTAAAATTTTGAGAAGAAGATCTCAACATCCAACCTTTGTGTTGATTCCAAGCTTTGAGTTGTCAAGATCTTCAAGATCCAACATTTGTGTTGATTCCAACCTTTGAGTTGGCTTCCCCCTATCACCTTAGAAGACTTCTACAAGTGCTAGCTTTGTTGATTTTGCAACAAAATCAAAGTGAAGATAGGGAGGAGGAGCTCACTCCTATAGTAGAGAGAAATCTAGGGTTTTTAGTTCTTTTGTGTGTTGTTTTTTCAAAGAATGAGAGAGAGAGATGCCTTTTGGTAAAACCAATTTACCCTTTTACCTAAACAAGGTGATTGGGTAAATGGTTTCACCAAAACCATTCCAAGGTAGTTGGAAAGTTGGTGCTTGGCATAAATGCCAACTACCCTCCCAACTACCACATGTGCAGTGGGCCCCCACATTTTGAATTCAAAATTCAAATGTCTCTATGAACATTTGCTGCGGCTCGGATTTGTTTAATCCGATTAAACGAAATTTTGTCGCTAAATAATTAAATCTAATTTAATTAAATAACGATGCCTCGCAAATATATTACGAACGTCATTTACGAATTAATTCTAAATTAATTCGTTCGTTCGTATTAAAGTCTGACTTTAATTCCCTAATGAAATACAATTCATTTTAATATATCCGATATATTAATTTTAGCCCATACAAATAAATTAAATAGAAAAATCAAATTTAACTATTAAATTTATTTCACCGATTAATTCCAAATTAATCGCGTTCTCTCTCTTCCGAATACATTTAATCCCAGATTAAATAAATCCTCAATTAATCCCAGATTAATTTTCTCTCTCTAAATTAATCCCAGATTAATTCTAGTTTAAATCAACTGTCATCGGTGAATCTTTAGGAAGCAACCCAAGAGACCTCTGGATATGTTGGGAGTAAATCCAGTTATCGGACTATCCGATTAAGTGCGTACCTCATACCACATACTTATGGATTTACAAGACATGGTTGGCTTCTAACAAAGCACCGTGTGTTGAGTTTCTAATATAGGTCCCAAGAATCATCCAAATCAAGCATAAATTGCATGAATACATCAAGGAATAATGGCGGAAACATATACTCCACAATGATTGGTTTGAGATGCAGAACACACAGTCTTTTCTTCCTCCATGGAGCTCGGTTTTGGGCCCTTCTTGAACTGCAGTGGAGTGCACGGTTGGGGGCTGTTTTGGTGCTCCAAAAATCGGCCAAAGACATCACTACAGAAGCTCTAAGCTTCAAGCTTCCATGCTCAAGGAATCACTTCCCTATCACCTTTGTATTCCTCCATGAGTGTGCTAGCACATAAATCTTGCAACAAGATCATTAGCTTCTCCATTTTGTGTGTGCAAACCAGAAAAAAATGGAAGAGAATCGGTCACCATGACCGTGAGAGAGGAGATGAGGTTTTGGCTCCAAAAATGCCTAAAAACCGTGAACCCATTTTCAAGAGAGAGAAGATAAAACTTTTGTATATACATATATATTCTTTATTCCATTTACCAAGTAAATGAATAAAATATATATACACAACAATTAATTCAAAAGTCAAAAAGGTACAAGTCCTATCAACTTTCAAATAATCATCTTTCACTATTCACATCAAGTCACTTTAATAAAGTGACAACATGTCATGTCACATCACTCAAAGTGATAAGTGATTTGACATTGATGCGACTAGCGATTTGACGCTTGATGTGACTTGCATGCCGCGTTCGAATTCAAAATGCAAATGCGCTCGCAATCACTCTCGGGCTCGGGTTCGCTAATTCCAAATTAACGAATTTTCCGTCTCGTCGTAATTAAATGATTACGCCTAGCGAATTCACTATTCACGTCGCTAACGAATTAATTCTAATTAATTCGTTGCCGAATTAAAATCTAATTTCAATTCCGCGTCGAAATCTAATTTCAATTAATATATCGAATATATTAATTTTACCGATTAATTCCAAATTAATCGCTCTCTACTCTCTTTAACGATATTTTATCCGAGATAAAATATCTCCGTAATTAATCCCAGATTAATTTTCTCTCTCATCGAATTAATCCCAGATTAATTAAAGTGTGAGTCATACGTCATTGGCTAATCTTCAGGAACCGACCCATGAGATCTCCGGATTGTTGGCAGTAAATACGGTCGTCGGACTATCCGAACACGTAAGTATCTCGTACTACGTTTATACCGATTTACAAGACAAGGTTGGCTTCTAGCAAAGCGCCATGCCTACCCAATTCTCCAGAAATATTCTTACAGGAATATATAGATCTGTACCAGGCGTAGTATACAAAGTATCGTGCATATCGGCCCAGTATCGGATAGTCACGTGCTAGGGCTGGGGCTGGATAAGTGTCTGCCCCGTCCGAAGCACATGTCGGATGTCTGGTAACTAGTCTCTATAATCGGATATGCATGACCTAGTCATAATCCCGATGGTTGCGCAACACTTAAGAGTACTAATACCGTATCATACGTGACATCATCTCCACTATGACTGGAGTGATACTTCCGTCTTGACATCACACCCAATACTCTACGACTTTCTGATAAACCCAGAAGTGGTGTACGCAGAACCGGTTAAAGCCCTGTACCACCAAGACCAAAGTCTACCGATTGTCGCAAAGTATTAGCGATGTAAGTCTCAGGTTAATACCATACACACCTACCCTGATTTCGCCTCCCCTAGACACATAGTCATAATACCAATGGAATTCCGAGGGGTCTATCCAGAGCGAAGCTGTTTCCCATACCATCGGTGAAACACAACCTCCTATCGCACTTGCATAAGTATCATATACTTAAATATATGATAACTATGCCGTTTGCCCTCACAACGCGCACAGTGCAATACTAGCCTATTCCGCATTGTCGATGTCCTGTCTCGATAATACTACGACTAGGGATATTTAATGATTTATCCTTCGTGGACTGATACTGTCACATATCATTCTCAGTCCAACAACAAATCATATGGACCTCCTATCATTTATACATCTAGGTGATCTAATCACAAATGATAAGAGTGCAATCTCTTTGTCACATAGTTAATTTGTACAACAACAACACATGATGTGTACAAATAGTGACGCTATGGGTCATATTATCCAACAATCTCCCACTTGGCACATAGCCAGTCACTCAAGTGTCGTACACCCGAACTATGTACGGTTTGCTCAAATTGCTGAGAAAAGCTTTTCGTTAGCGGATTTTCATGATTATCATCTGATGCGATTTATTCGATCATCACATCACCACGATGTATGATCCGAACGAATCAGATGAATATCGAAGTATTTATCTGGATCGTTGATGAGACCATTAATTCTTTAGCATGTGTTGAAGCCTAGCTCAGCTGCTAAAAGAACTATATCTAATCTAATTAGATTTTATCGACCCCAGAAGGCTTCTATTGCTGCTGCCTCAGCTGCAACAATAATTCGAATTTGTTGTTTATTCGGTAACAGTATCTTGCTTGGAAGATTTCCAGCTTATTGTACCGTTATTGTAACTATTATAGTACCGTTGTTACGACTTATAGTCGTTATCATAAAGCCAAGCTTTCATCGATTATTTTAGGGGAATATCATTTCCAAGAAATGACATATATATTATCATTATTTATAGGACAGCCACTGTCAGTGCGCTCCCACTAACCTTCTTATTACACAAGAATCTTTTTCGTTTTGAATCAAATCATAAACCATTATGATTATTTCAAAACGTCAGTTCCAAGAACCTTATGCTTGCTTCAATCCAAACTTGGATCGAAAATCCTGCAAACTTTGTTTGTTGGTTTATGTACGACAAAACCGTCAGGATGTTGTAAACATCCTCCAAAAGGTTTCCTTTTCAGGAAAGCGATTTTACCATTCCAGCTGTCATATTTCATAAATGAAACATACAGCTTCAGCAAGCATAATCCAATGGATTTACCATGGCAACAGTTAAAAGGTTGAATCGAAATCAACGCAATGTTGATAACGATACCTTTCCGCTAAAAGACTAGCTTTACACGTTGGTACGTTGCCATCCATGTACGTCTTCCTTGAAGACTTGTACAGTACCAGTAGGCACAATGCTTTGCGGTACATCAACTAGTATCCAAACTTGTTAATATACATGGAATCCATTTCGGACTCATGACACTTTGTCATAATAGGGAGTCGATACCTTGTATCACTTCATCGGTTCTTGTGTATTCGAAGATTAATGGTAATAGTTTCATCCTTGATGAACTATTTGTGTTCCATTAAGATTCAGTGCCCTTGAACAGTATTACTCCGATTTCATCGAGTTATACTATCCTCCCACTTACCACTGCATATCAGTATTATCCTCTCAGGAAAACCCGCATGGTGAGCAACAATCTAATTGTTCTATTGTGAGGTATTTAAGTACAATACTTATGGTATCCGTAGGATGACCTACAATTGGCACTTATCTTATTTGGGTTTTAGTTTGGTATCATCCAAACATATGCCAAGCATACCCAAATGGTCAGGAATGAGAAACCCGGTTTCTTTCCCGTTCATATCTAATATGATATCTGTCAAACATATTATTATAGAACCTTATTCAAAATAAGTTCTTGCATTGTTTAAAGCTTATCCGTTGAAGGAAATGGTAGCTCAGAGCGACTCGTGATTAACCTTATCATGTCTAACAAGATTCGGTTACTCAGTTCGGACACACCGTCACTATGACGTGTTTCGGGAGGAGTCCTCTTTGAAAGAATACTTTACTCTTTCAAGTATATGAGAAACTTATTGCTTAAGTATTTTCCATTACGGTCTTACCGTGACTGTTTAATACTTTAGCCGATCTGTTTGTCTATTTCTTGTTGAAACTGTAAAAGTTTCCGATTTGTGTTCTTCAAAGAAACACATAACCATTACGCGATGCCACATCCGTATAGGTCACGAAATATTCATATCCACATCTAGCCTAGCTAGACATGGGCCCACTAACTTCACTATGAATTAGAGCTAACAGATCGATGGCATTTACACGTTTACCAAGTAAATAGTGTTTTAGGAACTTTGCCCAATAAACTAGATTCGTAGACTTTATTTGATTAGAATCAAATCAGTCCTGGTACTGTTAGACATTATGTCCCATAGCGCGTCACTGTTTGTAAATGATATTGTATTATTGTACAAAATTAACTATGTGATGATGAAATTGCCTTTTGCCGTTTTGTAATTTTATTTACTTTGATATATAAATGGCAAAAGTCCATATGATTAGTACTGGATTGAGATGATATATGAGACAGTATCAATCCATAAAGGTTTAATCATTAAATATCCCTAGCCGTAGTATTATCGAGACTGGACATCGATAATGCGGAATACTAGTATTGCGCTTGTGCACGTTGTGAGGGCACAACGGCATAGTTCTCATATATTTAAGTATTGGATACTTATGCAAGTGCGATAGGAGGTTGTGTTTTACCGATGGTACGGAAAACAGCTTCGCTCTGGATAGACCCCGCGGAATCCCATTGGTAGTATGTCTATGTGTCTATGGGAGGCCGCATCAGGTAGGTGTATATGGTCTTAACCTGAGACTTACATCGCTAGTACTTGCGACAATCGGTAAACTTTGGTTTTGGTGGTTGGGGACCTTAACCGGTTCTGTGTACACCTCTCTGCTGGGTTTATCGAGAAGCGTAGTGTACTGGATGTGATGTCAAGATGGAAGTATCATCGCTTCAGATATATGGAGGTGATGATCATGCAGGGCACATAACTAGTACTCTATAAAAGGTTGCAACCGTCGGGACAATATGACCAGGTCAGGATTGTCCGATTTAAAGAGACTAGTTGCTTGATGTCCGATTATGTTTCGTACGGGGCAGACACATCTCCAGCCCTAGGCCTAGCATGTGATCATCCGATACTGGATCGATGTACGCAATACTACGGTATACTACGCTTGATATAGATCTTATATTCCTATAAGAATATTTCTGGAGAATTGGGTAGGCATGGCGCTTTGCTAGAAGCCAACCTTGTCTTGTGAATCGGTAAAGACGTAGTACGAGGAACGTACGTGTTCGGATTATCCGACGACCGTATTTACTGCCAAAATATCCGGAGGTCTCTTGGGTCGCTTCCCCCCGAAGATTCACCTATGATATTTGATTCGAATTTAATTAATCTTGGATTAATTACGGAGAAACTTTATCTTGGATAAAGTGCCTTATTTAGAGAGAGAGAACGATTAATTTGGAATTAATCAGTAAGATTATTATATTCGATATAATAATTGAAATTCGATTTCGACGCGAAATTAAAATTAGATTTTAATTCGGGCATACGAGTTCATTTAGAAATAATTCGTTAGCGACGTAAATAATAATTTCGCTAGGCGCGATTGTTTATTTAAATTCGATTTAATTAACGTCGCGACGCAAGTTCGGTATTTCGGAAATATCGAACCCGAACGCGTGAGTGGACGTGGGGCCCACTTTCATTTGGGAACGTGTGGGGCCCATATGACACTTGTCATTATATGCATTATTTTATTGATAAGGCATTGCATGTTAATAGTGTACAAAACACTCTAAGGCATTGCATGGTGATAGTGTGCATTACACTCAAAGGCTTTGCATGGAGTTTGAGTGTTTGACACTCTAAGCCATTGCATGGTTTATGTCATAGATTTATTATTTATTTAATAAATTATAACATAAATATAAATTGATTTTTGGTAAAACAAATATCAATTAAGACTTTACACAAAATCTCTATTCTCTCTCAAATTGCCGAAACTCCATTGACAAGGGCAAGGAAGATTTGATCTTCTATTTCTCCCATTTTGCTAGCACAAGCAAGGGATCAAAAGAGGTGATAGGGAAACCATCAAAGAGCTTGGAATACAAAAGCTTGGAGCTTCAAGTCTTCTTCCTCCTCTTGGCCGAATCTTCCACAACTTGGAGCTTCTAACCATTGGATCATCTTCTTCATCACAAGGTATTGTAAGTATGATTCCGCCATCTTCATGTTTATATATATTCTTTATAGTATTTCACTGCTTAATCTTTTGTTGGGACATATTATAGAAACCAAACAATGGTATCAGAGCTAGGTTTAAGCATGAAATACTTTAGGTTAAAATTTGATAAAATTGGTTGAAGCATGTTCTTGTGAAATTTGATGAATAAGTATGCTTGCATGTATATTGAATGATGTTATATGAAATCAATTTTATGAAAAATGCATTGGATGATTTTCCCCAAATTTTAACCTTGGCCGAATGGTGTGATAAAATTAATTGTTAAAGCATGTTCTTGTGAAATTTGATGAATAAGTATGCTTGCATTATATAGTATGATGATACATGGAATCAATTTTATGAAAAATGCATTGGATGATTTTCCCCAAAATTTTGACCTTGGCCGAATGATATGGTGAAATTGATTGAAGCATGTTCTTGTGAAATTTGATTAATAAGAATGCTTACATGTATATAGAATGATGATACATGGAATCAATTTATGAAAAATGCTTGGATGAATTTTTCCCCAAATTCATGCCTTGGCCGAATGTGTTGCTACTTGGAGTGGATTGAAATTTTTTTTGTGTTTAAGATCATTGGATGACTTAGAACATGTACGGGATGTAGATTAATAATTCAATCGGATTGAAAAAAACAAATCGACACAAAAAAAAACTCACCTTGGCCGGATACATAGGACATGTAAAGGAGTTGATTTTTGTTAAAATTAATGTTGGACATTTATTTTGAAAAATTGATGATTAATATTAAATGGGTATTTTTGAAATATTTGGTTTAATACATTAATCTTGGTATTACACTTTAATTAATTGGACTTTAATTTTGGAATATTAAAATTTAATTAATGGGCTTTAATATTTAATTGGGCCTTATGGGCTTAAAATTGGTTTTATGGCACTTAAGGGTGATTCCTTATTTGGGCTTGGTAATTAGGTTTGACCCACATTGACCAAAGCCCAAGCCTTAATAAATAATTCTAAGTCCATTTGACTTGAATTAAATTCAACATTGGATGTTAGTTGGGCTTTGAGGCCCAATAAGATTAGATTTAGAATCTAAGTCTTTAAAAGCACATTAAAGTGTAAACATTTAATTTGGGAATTAAATAATTGAATTAGTATTGAATACGAATTAAATTAGATTTAATAAGTAGTTCGATATAATTCGCGAATTCGTACCTTGTTACTTATTCTCAATCGAGTTGGACTCGCGCAAAATCAAACCGTTGTTTGAACATTGGATGATCACTTTAACAAAGACTAATTAATTGGATTAGATTGGTTGTAGAAGCATGTCTTGTTTGAATATATATGTAGTGATGAATGAATAGTGTATATCGGATGGATATTAGAAGGGAAAGGGTAATTTTAGAAATTATTGTAAATTTGGAATTTATAAATTGGACCCTGCGTGTCAGCCTTATCTCTTTATCTCTTTGTATTCTCTTCTCACCTAAATTCCCCTCAATGTAAATGAGGTTTCTCTTATTGTATTATGTAATTGGGTAGAAGTAGAATAGTGCTAGCGGGAGAAGAAAGGGAGTGATTTGTTCTAGGAACAAGTTGTTTATATATCCATCCGCATATCACTATTAATTTACTTTACGCGCTTTATGATGTTTTAGAAGCATGCTTAAGGGTGTATGATGATGAGACCTAACAAAGATAAATAAATTGGTTGCCAATTACGCGAAAATCCCTCAATTTATTAGCGAATATCCTTCCTTCCATTGAATGGTTCTTGTTCAGATCCGAAGTTGGCATTGGTTTGTTTTTGACCAAAGTCAAGACCTTTGTCAATCAAGGATGTACTTGAATCATGAGAGTTTTTTGCATATCGGTGTCTTGTCCAAATCGTGATTTTATTGGCCAAAGTCAAGATCACTTTTTGTCCAACGACATTGATTACGAAACTTTCCTCGTCAATGGGTCCCGCTTAACTGGAATCACTAGGTTTGTTTTTGGCCAAAGCCAAGGCCTAGATGATTCGGAGGATAGGGTTAGGAAAATGTAATGGTTACATTGGCATTATACATATGTTTCGGACTTGGATGTCACCTAACCGGATCTAGGAATTGGATGAGATCCAATTGATCATGGAGATCTACTAAGTTAAATAGCATACAATTTTTATTGGCCAAAGTCAAGGTTGTGTGTTATTTAACGGGATCCTAGCCCACTAGGAAATTCGATTTCCGAGTTCTCTACAGAGGGTTAGAAACTTGAAGAAATAATGGGAGGCTATTATTGAATTTGCAATCTCGTTCAGATAATTAGCCTTACTCGTCTTTCAAAATTATTTCGTCAATATTTTATTTGATTAGTTGGACTAATATATTGTTATTTTACTTGTAACAGTTTGACTGTAACCCATAACATCGTTGACTTTATAGTTGGACTATAGTTGTCAAGATGACTGGCAAAGGTATATCCGCGACATAATCATGGGCGATAATGTCTTCAAAGGGACAAACTTTGCCGACTGGGAAATGAACCTCAAGATAGTGCTTGGGGCTGAGAGGGTACTGTATACTATTCAGAGGCCTCTCCCGCCTAAACCCACTGAGCCACTGGAGCTAGAGTTATGGAAGACTCATAGTGACGATTGTGACCAAGCTCAGTCAGTTATGCTAGCTGCAATGACCCAGCATTTCAGACGCCAAAACAGGGACTTGGATCCCTATAACATGATGGCAAGATTGCGTGATCTTCACCGCACTAACAAGCGGTTGAAGAGGTACGAGCTAGTAAGGAAACTCTTCCCTCCCGGATGACAGATGGCGCATCAGTTGAGGCCCACGGGACTCAAATGATCGCTGACATAGATGAGTTAGCCATAGGGCATTGTCTTGGAGGCAGAGCTGACGATTGATATGATATTACAATCGTTGCCCGATACTTGGAAACAAATCATCATCAACTATAAGTTGATGGATACTGACGACACTCTTGGGAGAGTTTTGTCCGTGCTGAAGGAGTCCGAAAGGGAACTCCTAAAGGGGAGCAAGCGCGAGGCGCATTATGCATCGACCTCTCATGCGCCAAAGGCTAGGCCCATGGCAATTGGAGGTGCGAGGAAGAGGAAGTTCAAAAGAAGGGCAAAGGCAAGTTGACAGTGGCTTCTAGGAAGCCAAAGGACAAATCTCGCGACATCTGCCTTAACTGCGGCAAAAGGGGTCACTGGAAACGTGACTGCCAAATAAGCATGTGCAGAAGGAGGATAGCAAGGGTGGCAAGGCTACCGCCTCTGGTATGTTTGTTATTGAGATAAATATGAATACTTCTAGTTTTAAAAATTGGATTTTTGATTCTGGTTGTGGTGCTCATATTTGTACTGATGTGCCAGGATCTGCATGAATAGCAGGATGCTGGCGACAGGGGAGATGGTCTACGGGTCGGAAACGGAACACCAGTTGCTATTTTGGCCGTAGGGACTTTGTTTTAGAACTGCCCTCAGGGCATGTACTTAAACTTTTAAACTGTTATTTGTACCTAGTTTAACTAGGAATATTATATCTGTATCCTTGTTAACCCAGCAGGGTTACACTTTTGTATTTAGAAACACTGGGTGTTATTTATATAAAAATTGATCGAAATTTGCATAGCTGTTGCAAATAACGGTCTTTATATTTTGAATATAAAGAATCTCCTAAAATGACAAACAAAAAGCTCAAAAGGAGTAATCTAAAAGATGAAGCTTATATGTGGCATTCGTCTAGGACACATTAACAAGACTCGCATCATCCCACTTTCGAAGAGTGGGTACTTGGACGAATTTGATCTCAATTCATATGACGTCTGCGAATCTTGTCTTTTAGGCAAAATGCCTAAATCACCTTTTAGCGGTAAAGGTGAACGTACCACAGAACTGTTAGCTCTCGTTCATACTGACGTATGCGGGCCCATGTCTAGCCAGGCTAGAGGTGGATTTCACTACTTCGTAACCTTTACAGATGATGCATCTCGTTACGGTTATGTGTATCTTATGAGACACAAGTCGGAAACTTTTGAGAAATTCAAAGAGTTTCGACACGAAGTGGAGAAACAAACAAGGAAGAGTATTAAGACATTACGGTCAGACCGTGGTGGCGAATACTTGAGTTATGAGTTTCAAGATTACTTGAAAGAATATGGTATTCTTTCACAGTGGACTCCTCCTGGAACACCGCAATTAAATGGTGGGTGTCCGAACGGAGAAACCGCACCTTGTTGGACATGGTAAGGTCAATGATGAGTCGCACTGAGCTACCAATATCCTTCTGGGGATACGCATTAAACAGTGCTATACTTATTTTGAATAAAGTACCGTCGAAGTCTGTTGAACAGACTCCATATGAGATATGGACAGGAGGAAACCAAGTTTCTCTTTCCTGAAGATTTGGGGATGCTGGGCACATGTTAAACGTTTGGAAAGTACCAAACTTGAACCCAAACTGATAAATGCCTTTTTGTAGGATATCCTAGGGAAACCAAAGGATATTACTTCTATCACCCACAAGAGAACAAAGTATTTGTTGCTCTACACAAGCATTTTTCCTTGAGAAGGATTTTATAAATGCAGTGGTAAGTGGGAGGAAAGTAGAACTCGATGAAGATCGTAGTGATACTGTTCCTGGCAATGAATCAACGACGGAACAAGAACAGACCATCCAGGATGAGTCTGTACCACAAACTTCACATACACAAGGACCGCGTAGGTCGGAGAGAGTCAGAACAGTACCTGAGAGGTATGGGTTCCTGATCTCACCTCATGTAGATATTAATCTGATTGAGGATAATGAGCCGGCTACGTATGAGGAAGCGATACGAAATATCGATTCCGCTTTATGGCAAGAAGCCATGAAGTCCGAGATGGATTCCATGTACGCCAACCAAGTTTGGACACTGGTTGATGCACCAGAAGGCGTAAAGCCTATTGGATGCAAGATGGATCTTCAAGAAGAAGACCGACATGGATGGCAACGTACAAACGTACAAAGCTAGGCTTGTAGCGAAGGGTATCGTCAACAATACGGTATTGATTATGACGAGACCTCTCACCCGTTGCCATGATTAAATCCAATCGGATAATGCTTGCAATAGCTGCATATTTCGACTTCGAGATATGGCAGATGGACGTTAAAACCGCTTTCCTTAACGGAAACCTTTTTGAGGATGTTTATATGCAACAGCCTGACGGTTTTATCGTGCCAAGACTTACAAACAAGGTTTGTAAGTTAAATCGATCCATTTATGGATTGAAGCAAGCATCACGGTCATGGAATCAACGTTTTGATGAGATCATAAAAGAATATGATTTCATGCAAAACGCAGATGACCCTTGTGTATACAAGAAGGTTAGTGGGAGAGCACTTACTTTTATCGTCCTTTATGTCGACGACGTATGCTGATAGGCAATGACATTCCCATGCTAACGTCGGTGAAAGCTTGGCTTTCATTAAAATCTCCATGAAAGATCTGGGAGAAGCAGCCTTTATTCTTGGAATAAAGATCTACCGGGATAGATCTAAAAACTGCTTGGACTCTCCCCAGAGTACATACATTGATAAAGTGTTGAAGCGATTCAACATGGAACAATCCAAGAGGGGATTGGTTCCAATGATACGTGGTACCTCTCTGTCTAAGGACATGTGTCCTAAGACTCATGAAGAGAGAGACAACATGAGTCGGAACCGTTCGCCTCGGCAGTCGGATCGATCATGTATGCCATGATATGTACACGACCTGATGTCTCATATGCTTTGAGCATGTGTAGTCGCTATCAGGCCGATCCATGTGAAGGTCACTGGATAGCAGTTAAGAATATCCTTAAATATCTTAAACGAACTAAGGATGCTTTCTTAATTTATGGAGGTGGAGAACTTGCGGTATCTGGGTATACCGATGCAAGTTTCCAAACCGACAAGGATGACTACAGGTCACAATCCGGGTACATTTTTGGTTTGAATAACGGAGCAGTGAGCTGGAAATCTTCCAAGCAAGATACTGTTGCCGATTCAACAACAGAAGCGGAGTACATCGCTGCATCGAAGCAGCAAAAGGAGGCAGTTTGGATCCGTAAGTTCCTAATTGGATTAGGAGTAGTTCCGTTAGCAGCAGAGCCCGTTCCATTGTATTGTGACATATAACGGGGCCATAGCACAGGCTAAGAACCAAGGTCTCATCAACGGTCCAAGCATGTTCTTCGACGTTACCATCTGATTCGGGAGATCATACATCGTGGTGATGTAAAAGTCGAGAAGGTCACATCAGATGATAATATTGCAGACCCGCTGACGAAGGCTGTCATTCAGCAATTTTTGAACGACACATACATAGTTCGGTATTAGATGCTTGAGTGACTGGCTATAGGCAAGTGGGAGATTGTTAGACATTATGTCCCATAGCGTCACTGTTTGTATTGATATTGTATTATTGTACAAAATTAACTATGTGATGATGAAATTGCCTTTTGCCGTTTGTTTTATTTACTTTGATATATATAATGGGCAAAAAGTCCATATGATTATTACTGGATTGAGATGATATGAACAGTATCAATCCATAAAGGTTTAATCATTAAATATCCCTAGCCGTAGTATTATCGAGACTGGACATCGATAATGCGGAATAGGCTAGTATGCGCTTGTGCACGTTGTGAGGGCACAACGGCATATTTCTCATATATTAAGTATTGGATACTTATGCAAGTGCGATAGGAGGTTGTTTTTACCGATGGTACGGAAAACAGCTTCGCTCTGGATAGACCCCGCGGAATCCCATTGGTAGTATGTCTATGTGTCTATGGGAGGCCGCATCAGGGTAGGTGTATATGGTCTTAACCTGAGACTTACATCGCTAGTACTTGCGACAATCGGTAAACTTTGTTTTGGTGGTTGGGGACCTTAACCGGTTCTGTGTACACCTCTTCTGGGTTTATCGAGAAGCGTAGTGTACTGGATGTGATGTCAAGATGGAAGTTATCGCTTCAGACATATGGAGGTGATGATCATGCAGGGCACAGAACTAGTACTCTATAAAAGGTTGCAACCGTCGGGACAATATGACCAGGTCAGGATTGTCCGATTTAAAGAGACTAGTTGCTTGATGTCCGATATATGTTTCGTACGGGGCAGACACATCTCCAGCCCTAGGCCTAGCATGTGATCATCCGATACTGGATCGATGTACGCAATACTACGTATACTACGCTTGATATAGATCTTATATTCCTATAAGAATATTTCTGAGAATTGGGTAGGCATGGCGCTTTGCTAGAAGCCAACCTTGTCTTGTGAATCGGTAAAGACGTAGTACGAGGTACGTACGTGTTCGGATTATCCGACGACCGTATTTACTGCCAAATATCCGGAGGTCTCTTGGGTCGCTTCCCGAAGATTCACCTATGATATTTGATTCGAATTTAATTAATCTTGATTAATTACGGAGAAACTTTATCTTGGATAAAGTGCCTTATTTAGAGAGAGAGAACGATTAATTTGGAATTAATCAGTAAGATTATTATATTCGATATAATAATTGAAATTCGATTTCGACGCGAATTAAAATTAGATTTTAATTCGGGCATACGAGTTCATTTAGAAATAATTCGTTAGCGACGTAAATAATAATTTCGCTAGGCGCGATTGTTTTTTATTTAATTCGATTTAATTAACGTCGCGACGTAGTTCGGTATTTCGGAATATCGAACCCGAACGCGTGAGTGGACGTGGGCCCACTTTCATTTGGGAAAGTTGGGGCCCACATGACCTTGTCATTATATGCATTATTTTATTGATAAGGCATTGCCAGTTAATAGTGTACAAAACACTCTAAGCATTGCATGGTGATAGTGTGCATTCACTCAAAGGCTTTGCATGGAGTTTGAGTGTTTGACACTCTAAGCCATTGCATGGTTTGTCATAGATTTATTATTATTTAATAAATTATAACATAAATATAAATTGATTTTTGGTAAACAAATATCAATTAAGACTTTACACAAAATCTATCTTTCTCTCTCAAATTGCCGAGAACTCCATTGACAAGGGCAAGGAAGATTTGATCTTCTATTTCTCCATTTTTGCTAGCACAAGCAAAGGGATCAAAAGAGGTGATAGGGAAACATCAAAGAGCTTGGAATACAAAAGCTTGGAGCTTCAAGTCTTCTTCCTCCTCTTGGCCGAATCTTCCACAACTTGGAGCTTCTACCATTTGATCATCTTCTTCATCACAAGGTATTGTAAGTATGATTCCGCCATACTTCATGTTTAATATATATTCTTTATAGTATTTCACATGCTTAATCTTTGTTTGGGACATATTATAGAAACCACAGGTACCCGCTCTTCAAAAGTGCGGATATACGATTCTTGTTTAATGTTTCCCAGACAACATTGCCACTTTAAGTTTTCAACCTGATCAAATCAGTTCGAGCTATTTATTATCATGTTATACATGTGAGATTTATTTATATTCTAAATAAATTGTTGTTATTCACATCTAATGTGTTATCTCAATTTCATCTTTATATAATAAAACACTTTAGTGTTCTAGAATATAAAGGTACACCCGCAGTGGGTTAACGCATATAGAGATAATGTTTCTGTAGGGGTTGGTGCTCAGAGCGCCAATTCCCGGTTGTATTTGTTTAATACTTCTGTAAAACGTTATTATAGTAATAATATATGCAGTTTCTATAATATAATCTAATCTTTTATATGGTAAAGACGTAATGACCCTAGAATGATTAGTCATGATACAGTTGTAAAAGCGTCGCAACGGACATTGAGTCGTATCATGACGTTGTCATTCTCAGACAGTTCCTGGTCAAGGTTTACACTACTTGGTCAGTATAGTAAACCCGTTGAGACCGGTACATGTCGTATACTGGAATATATGATTCCAATGGTTTCTCAATGAACCATAAGTCTTGGAGACTAGTATAGACGTGTAGGTGTTTATAGCGGATAAACACTGAACGACTCACCGAAGATTCTTAATGGATGGTACACCAGCGTCAATAAGAATCTTCTTGGGTTGAGTAGCACTTGTGATTCTTAGACTTGAGATGCCATTGTGGGCACATGAGACATCTTCTACACTTAGATGGCAGTCACGTCACCGATCTATTTAGATCAGACCTCCGCCTGTTCGTTGGGTGTAGATAGATCCTCAGGTGTGTCCTATGTGTATCAAGATAGGATCCGTCAGTTCTGTGTACCAGAGCATAGGTAGTCCATATGATTAGCAATCAGATAAAACCATGGGCCCGTGGTAAGTTTAGAAGCTAGTTCTAAACATTCTTTTGAGATTGCTAATAGAATAGTCGACTGGATAATCCCGATAGAGATTTGACGTTTACATCTATATCTCTGGGATTTATCCGGATACCTGTGACGGAGGAATTATACATTTGCCATGACCTCGACCTGTATGGTTCAGCGAGATTATCCGTGATCGTCATAATCTACGGGTGGATAGATTATGGACACGAATTAGATTTTGTGACGGATATACCTGAACCTAGAGAGTCTCAATAATGAAACATACTCGTTGAGCACTAGAGCAACATAATAAATAATATTGATTATTTATAAAGTCGTTTAATGGTTAAACGCAAGATACATGCTAAAGAGACTAGATAGTCATTTCCTTAATTATTGTGTATTTACATTTAATACTTGATTAATTTAAATACACATTAATTAATAGTCAAAATGAGTTATTTGACTTATTTCCTAAATGAATATATGTTTTTAATATTTAATGTAAATATACATATATTTAATATATTTGTATTTGATTAATTAATTAATTATTTAATTGTTAAATGATTAAATTAATTAAAATATAAATATCTTACATTAGGATAATTAAAGTAAATAACATTAGTTGCTTTTTTTGACTTAGATAAATATCTAATAAAGGTGTTTATAAGATATTTATGCAAGTTGATAACAATTTATGAAATGAAATTGAAAGAAAATCCTTGATATTTTCTTTGTGAATTTCGGCCAAGGCCATTGTTCACAAGTATATAATTGTTTTCATTTTTTCATTTCATGTTAACCTAATACACTTTATACAAACAAACTCCATTGAAGAAACTTTGAAAGCTTGAGAGAAGAAAGACTTATCAAGGAAAAACTTGGAATTTAGTAAGTTTTTCAAACTTACTATTCGAGAGGAATATGTTCCTTAGGTTCTAGGCTTCAACATATGTTGTTCTTAGATAATTTCTTCTTTATTTCTTTGTGTTTTTGTTGATGGAAGTTTGAATGAAGTGTTGAGCATGTATGGTGAAGAAAGGATGTAACTATTGTAGTTATATGTATTCTTTTAAGGTTTATGAAACCATGTTGCTATTCTAGAGTTGTTGACCCATTATTAAATGACCTAGATTTGATCTTGAGTTGTTTCATTGTGTTGAGACTTGAATTGGATAAAAGATTGATGATTGAAACATTTGATTTAATGTAATTAGCCTAATTTGTGGAAATTGAAAAATTAGGGTTCTTAACTATTCCAAATTTGGGGGTTTTCATATATGTTGTGTATTTATGTGTGTATATGATACATATAAAGTTTCATGTTCATTGGATTACATTTAGATGTTTTTTGAGACATGAATGACAAAGTGCACAAATGTGCATCCTTGTGAGGCTCTCGGCCTTGGAGTCTAAAATTGGGGATTTTGGTTGCTTTGGTGTTTTGATGTTTTGAACATCATAAGTTCATCTAGAAATGATTTAGAATCTTCAAAATTGATTGGATCAATTTCGGACTAAAACGACATCAAAATTCGAAATTCATAAATGTCAAAATGGATCTAAAATTGACCTATAAAAGTTTTTAATAATTTTCTAAATTTAATTTTATTGAATTATTTTCATAATTTGATTATTGGAATATTAAATAAATATGTTTATTTAATTTATCCGAGAAAAAGTTTTGAAATCTGAAAATCGGATTTTCACCGCTTCCGCTGCGTTACCGGATTCACCCCTAAATAACCCCTTCAAAATGGTATCAGAGCAAGTCTGATTCTAGGCCACTTAAAATGATTAGCCTTCATTGAATCAATGTTTAATCATGTTTTCTTGACTTTATGCATGCTTATTAGGATCTAAACTGGTTAGATTTATGGTGTATGACACTTAGCAGAAAATCCCTAATAATAAGGTTTAATGTAATTATGTATTTGATGCATGTTATATGGTCCATCTTGTCAATACGGTTTATGAATATCTCTTTGTGACTACATCCGAGACCGTGCCTCTGCTGTGAGGGGTAGCCGATAAAGATTTATTTATACCGGATGTATATCTGATACTAGATAAATTCAAGTAAAAGCGGAATTCTGAACGTGCCCTAGCTGTCAGGATTACGTAAGTAACTTGAGTTTATCATTGACGAGTATTACCTTGGTACGTCTCCTTGTGGGCCTGCCTTCGCAGCGACAACGAGAAACGGCCAGGACCGGATACTTAGGAGTCACTTTGAGTGATTGACAAATGAGTTGTCTACCTGATGAATATACGTAGGCGAGACCGTGCCTCTGCTGTGAGCTGAAATATATTCACGGGATCCACCTTTCACTATTATATTTAATTTAATTATTAAATATTTGTATTCTGTTTTGGGATTACAGTATTGCATGATTTAGTGGGAGGGGCATATTAGATTAAAAATCCATGATCTAGTTTATGCTTTTGATATTATATGAAACTGCTTAATTTCTGCTAACCGTTTTTCGTGATCTATATGATAGATTTGCGATGGCGGGTCAATCCACAAACCAGTTTGCGCGTATGTTAGATGCGAACAAACTAAAGGCGCTGAGAACTTTACAGACTGGGAATTGGATTTGAGGATTGTCCTCGATTCCGAAAAGTTGGGTTATGTTCTTGAGGGTCCTTTACCCCTTGCAGTGGGTGAGGATGCTTTGGAGGAGGAACGCCAAGTTTTTGAAGCTTGGAAGAATGATGATTTAAGGGTTAAATCATACATCCTTAGTTCGCTCTCTCCGAAACTCAAGCAACAATACTATGGAACATCAGATTCCTATAGTATGATAACGCGATTAAGACAATCTTTCGAGAACCAGGAACAGGTTATTGTTCACAAGGTCGCCATGGAACTGTTCCATGCGCGTCTGGATGAGGGGCAAAGTGTTAGCCCACATGTTCTTCAAATGATCGATTTGATCGATCAATTGAGGCAACATAATCTCATCCTAAATGACATTCTCGATAGGAGTGTCATTCTTGTTCTCTGCCAGCTTCATTCCGCCAGTTTGTGATGTACTTCAACATGCACGGGACAGTCTGCACCTACCAGGAGCTACATAGGATGTTGCTCACGGCAGAAGAGATCTGAAGAAGGGAGTACCGACTCGCCCACCTAGATCTACTTCTCTCTCTGCTTCTTCCCAAGGAATGTCCAAGGGAAAGAAGAAGAAGGGAAGAAGAAGAAGACCTTCGGTCCTCCACAGCAGGCGAAGATAGCCAGCCCAAAGGGCTTCTGAAGACAAATGCCACCACTGCGGCAAGGTCGGGCAATGGAAGAGAACTGTCCAGATTACATTGCCCAGCTGAGGAGAGACAGAGCATCTACATCAGGTACTTTATTTTTCCAGTTATTGATTTATCTTTGGCTTGTGAAGCCGTTACATCCAGCGGATTTTAGATTCTGCTTGTCCCATTCACATTTGCAATTCGTTGCAGGTGCTGAAGGAAAGTAGGAGACTGAAGCCTGGATAGATGCAGTTGCGATTCGGGAGTGGAGACTCTTTGGATGCAGTTGCAGTGGGAGTATGCGAGATCTCATTACCGAATGGGACACTTTTGTTATATGACTGTCATTTTGTACCGGGATGTGTCGCTAATATTATATCACTTTTTGTATTAGATACAGAAGGCTATTGTATTAATATTAAGAATAGTTCTTTGTATTTATATGATAAAAATAATATTCAGATCTTAGTGTCCAAACCAGCATGGTCATTATACATTGCAAACTTCAAAAAATAATATTAAATACTGGAGTTAATAAACGTAGTTTACCTGTAATTAATAATACTGAACTTTGGCATATGAGACTTGGTCACATTGGCGTTAAACGACTTACCCAATTAGTTAGGAATGGTTTGATATCAGATCTTACCAT